>CM042142.1:53926366-53963813 GCA_023376005.1 Doryteuthis pealeii
TATACTAACACGCAGGTCAGAGTTGACGTGGGATTAATGGCAATGTAATTGAATTTTCGAGATGAAATCTCTTTTTCAGAAGATCTCTGGAACTGAAGTCGTCTTGTTATGACTTCAGTTCCAGTGATCTTCTGAAAAAGAGATTTTTTCTCGAAAATTCAAGAATAAAATACAGGTTAACATACAACACCATTGTTACCTTAATATTTTTTTCTTTACACCTGCATTGTGATAGCCTTCAAAATCAACCTCCAAACCAATATATACACAATGATTCAAGAAAATTATAAAACTCTCTTATCAGGTTATATATATATATATATATATATATATTATATATATATATATATATATATATATAGATATAAATGCGAAATTCTTTAGGTTAAGAAATTCTAAATTTCTTGATAAAATCCAGAAAAATTCCCGGGTATTGGCTAACATGCTGGACTGCCGCACAATTATGTTCCCTTTTGGACTAATACCTTTGGGAAAGGTATGAACCTCCTCATCTCCCAGCTATGGATTAAATAGAATCACTATAAGCAACCCTTAGCAAGCATAATCGTGAAAACAAAAAATTCTTAAACGTTATAGCCCACAAGACACTTCATCATCATGTCGCGTTAGTAGTATATCCATGACAATCTCTCTTCAACCATCCTTATCATTCATTGCCCCCGGAAGGTCCTCTGCGCGGCATCCAGTATCCGTGCAGAGCTGGCCAATGTAGGTATTTGTTGAATGGCCTACTATGGTGTGCTCATGTACTGGTTTCCATAGGATTATGTCACCTCTGTGTTCATCCTTGCTTTTCCAGTGGTGTCCAGTATGACCCATACATGGCGAAAGACATACTTTTTTTTTTATTTTTAAAGCTACAATAATTTTTAATTCTTCAAAAAATGACGATCCATTAATGTATTCTAAACGAAATATACTTTATATACAGGGTCAGGCAAAATGATCTGATACATTTGTAGGTTTAATAAAATGCAAATTAAGTAAAGAAACAATGATCTGACACATGTGTAGGTTAAATAAAAGGCAAATAAAGTAAAAAACAAAAAAGTGTTTTTATTTTCGAAAAGTACATATAATGCCATTTTTTTTCATATAATGCCATTTTGTTTCGTTTCTTTTTCAGCTGCTGCCATGAATTGGACTGGTGAGCATCGCGCTTTCATTGTGGAAACGTTTATCAAAACAAACGAATCTATAACTGCAACACAAAGAGCGTTCCGTTTGCACTTCAATCTTCGTAGACATGATCCCGTACCAGCTCGAAACACGATCTTGTTATGGGTTACCAACTTCAGAGCTACTGGATCTGCATTGAAACGAAAATCAACCGGTCGACCTCACACCGCCAGAACTCTAGAAAATGTGGCAGCGGTAAGAACTTCAGTTCAACAGTCTCCACTTCGTTCCACATTTAAATGCGCCCAGGCTCTTAGACTTTCCGAAAGAAGTTTGCGAAGAATTCTTCACAATGATCTTCAAATGCATCCATACAAAATGATGTTGATAAACGTTTCCACAATGAAAGCGCGATGCTCACCAGTCCAATTCATGGCAGCAACTGAAAAAGAAATGAAAAACAATGGCATTATAAAGAAACAAAACAAAATGGCATTATATGTACTTTTCGATCATTCGGATTGTCACGTTAAGCCCTAGCACCTATATGATTGTCCCAACTCTCTAGCACCTATAGCAAGCCTCAACCCTTTTTATCATATGTGCTATAAGGCAGTAGCTGAGGGTCCTAATGTCCAGAGTATGACGTTAAACTCTGATGCTGAAGTTCCAATTCTGGTGCTCTGGAGAATTTAGAGAACCCCTTCATCACCATTACTCCCAGGTACACAGACCCGTAGTGGTAGTATCTGTTAGGGTCCATCTATGGGTTCAATAGAAAAAAAATTAGTCTAAAAAATTGAGTTTTAAAAAAGAATAAGTACCCATCAAGAATTAATAAAACAAAACGTCTTCGGCATAAGTAACCCAACAAGGGTTGACATGCCGTAAAATCCAACTAACCAACTAAGACACCAAAGCAACCAAAACATTCCTGTATATTCTAAGAACTGGTTTTGAATTGGTTAACAAGTCGGGCCAAGAAAATCCAGAATAATTTATTTGATGATATCTTACTTTCATAATCCGTAAAATTCATAAAAGCAGAACGATAACAGAATGTAATGTGGTGGGGTCTGTATTGTCAGACTATGGACTTCAGATAATGATAATTATATTCACACAGAAAAAATGTTCCTACAAACGTGTGTGTGTATGTGTGTGTGTCTACAAATATTCCAATAGTGGAATGAAAGAGAAAATGTGTTTCTCAGTGAGTGCATTTGAGCTTGCTGCTCTACTTTATATATATATATATATATATATATATATATATATATATATATAGAGAGAGAGAGAGAGAGAGAGAGAGAGAGAGAGAGAAGAAAGAGAGAGAGAGAGAGCGTATCTGCGTACGGTGTTATGTGTGTGTGCGTACCTACCATTTATGGTTTCCCGCGCGCTAGCTAATCTTTGTGTGTGTGTGTGTGTGTGTGTGTGTGTGTATTTGTGCGTGCATGATTGCGTTTATGATTTGGGTGCACGTGGTTGGTGAAGGCGACGGAGAGGGAGGAGGAGAAGGCGAACTCCAGACCAAACCATTTTGTCTCAGACTTTCATGGATTTTGAAATTACGCCAAAATTCGCCTTTGAAAATTGTTCGCGTTCTTATCCAGATAAAAAAGAACTTTAATCTCGAAATTCTCTGATCTTGTTCACTGGTCTTTGGAATTGAATCAAAGTAATTGCTACAGACTTTCTTTATTGCTTCTTTTTTTTTTTTTACTTCTTCTTCTTTTTCTTCTTCTAACGTACAACTAAAGAATTGTATTAGTGTAAGAAGACCCAATTCCCCACTCCATTTCTCACAGAGTCAAACTTCTTTTCTTTTCTTTTTTAAAGTGATTTTTCGTTCTTGTTTATTGGTCTTCAATTTAAAAAAAAATTAAAATGGCCGCTTTTTTAATTAATTACAACAAAATCTCTTTTTCCCGGCATCTTCTTCTGTCGACGCTCTTCCCCAAAACAGCGAAATTAACGTAAATATTGAAATTATCTTTTACATATTGCCAACTCATTACACGATGTAAATAAATATTAAATATTGACCATTAATAAAAGTTGATTTAAGTTATCTGACCAATATGAGAGTGCTGAAAAGTTATTGACCCAACCAAAACAAAAAGAAAAAAAAAACAAAGAACAAGTATTACATAATTAATGTGTGGTCTATTAATTATGAACGGTAAATACAAAATTTAAAAGTTAACTATGAATTATTTTAAAATAAGAGTCATGGAAAATAACCAGTAATATGATAGATAGGTAGTCACCTTTTACTGACCTTTTAGCTGTTCTCTGATTGGTCAGTTCGATATCGTGAGAACAAGTTACAGATTGAGAGTAGTCCCCGGTGCTGTGATGAACGTTATATATATATATATATATATATATATATATATATATATAGTCAGCATACTACCTCTTAACCGTTGTTTCTGACGGAGTAGAGCCCGAATAAAACTTATCAAGCCATTGCTTTTCTTGAATAGTATTTTTTCCATCAGAAAGCCATGCTTTATCAACACACGAAATTGAGATGTTTCCATTGTTTTGAAAATGTGCAACAGTAGCTTCACCCAAACAACTGTAATTTATAAACTAATGATCCGACTGGGCTCAAATTTTGACACGTGCCATTTGAAGGTTAGTACTCTACAAAATCAGTGGTGGCAACTATATGTCAGGCCCGGGCCTATTGAAGGATATGTTACTTTATAGATTTAATATATATATGTATATATGTGTGTGTGTGTGTGTGTGTGTGTTAAGGTGTAACTGAGATAGATTTGACTTAAAACAGCCCATATTCTTAATGTGCTATTTACCACGCATCCGTCATGCGTGTCAAACACAAGGTTCTATTAAAGTGGGGCCACCCACGAAACGAAGCTCATAGGATGACAGAGGCAAAGAATCCATGGATCTCCTCGGCATTCCCCCTCAAAGGAGGTGCCTCCGGTACTACGTAATAAACCCATCCCTGCCTCTTTAAATCAAGGGGGCAGGTATTGCCTGGGGAGATGGCCCCCTGGAATCACGCCATTAATTTCATTAATAGTTCAGTGACCGAAGCCACCGGACGCACAGGCATTGAAGGGCCCATGTTAATAAGGTATTTACCACGTATGACACAAGGTCATTTAATGTGGGACCACCCACGAACCGAAGCTTATGGATGGCAGATGTAAACAATGCGTAGGTCCCGTCGGCATTCCTCCTCAAGTACTGGACAATAAACCCAGCCCTGCCCCTTTAAATCAAGGGACAGGTGTTGCCTGGGGATGTCCCTCTGGGATCACGCCGTTAATTAACAACACTGAGTTAAACCATCGGGCCTCCGCCCCAAAGAGCGGGTTATTAATGTGAATATTTACGTCGCACTCCACGCGTGTTGATCAGGCACAAGACACTATTAATGTGGGACCAGCGATGAACCGAGACTCATGAGTAGCGGGTACAAAAAATGCGTTGATCCAGTCGGCATTCCCCCACAAGGGGGCGCTTCTGGCACTGGACAATAAACCCAGCCCTGTCCCTTTAAATCAATGGTGCAGGTATTGCCTAGGGAAAGGCCTGCCGGGATCAACACTGTTAATATAATACAGGTCCAATGGCTGATGCACCGGACACCCGCTCCAGAGAGCCGGTTAATGATTTGTTTAAAATCTTGTGATGTGTGTTTATGTATCATTAAGAAATAGATATTTGCATAAAATATAGTGTGTATAATTTGCATGCCAGTCTAGATAAAATCGTGTTTAATAAATAATTAGTGTTATTAATTTCTGATATTAATGTTTTATTCTCAAACGTATTAAAAGCATGTATAGTTTTATATGGGCCGGGTTAGCTCAGTCGGTAGAGCGTTCGGCTAGAAACCACAAGGTTCCTAGTTCGATACTGGTCCTCGCCAACTCAGCGTATGAGTAGCACAGGGATCTGTGCGGTAAAGTAAGGAGCTGATGGTAGGTGTGGCGCTCCGCCTCAGATGCTAAAAACAATCTCCTTGGTCTAGCGCTATTGAAAAGGGGATAGACTCCCTCGCTGACTGGCTGATACCGACTTTAGGCCGCCCTGACGACTTTACTTTACTTATAGTTTTATACTGAAATCAATTACAATAAAGTAAAAAGTAAGTGTGATCTTTTTTTGTGTTCGCATTTAATTTCATTCGTCTTTATAATAATGTGTGTGTGGAATTTGATAAATTGCTTTTGAAAGCTTGTTATGTAAAGTATATTATTATTTATATTTTTGAAGGCAATTACAATGCATATACCCCGCTGGTGAGACTTAATAAAGTTAAAACAGCTGTACGGTGTTCCCGTGGCGCCGGTTTTGTTTGTTATGATTATTTTCAATAATTATTGAATTTTATACGGTATACGCATTGTAATTGCTTTCAAAAATATAAATTATATATATATATATATATATATATATATATATATATATATATATATATATATATGGTATTCATACTACCAGAGGTATAAGAATACTAGCAATCTCAAAAAGCTATATAATATCGTTAAAATCCATATCTTTAAAAAAAATCTGTGTATCGGCTATCTTTGTATGAAGTTGAATGATTCAAATTGAGGAAGAGCTAATACCCTCGGGAAAGTTATGAACCCATCCATTTCCTCTCAACTATTAGTAAATAGTGGGACAGATGGGGTCCTTTAGCCTCGGTTAGGCAACAGATATACCTGACTGTTAGTTGATATACTAACACGTACAATCAGTTCTAATGAGAGCAAAACTGCGAGTAATGAAAATAAAGTGTAACTCTACATGGTTTCAAAACTACAGTTTCACCAGCTTAATTTCCTAATAATAATAATCACAGTGAAAAAGTAAAGTCAGCGGAGTGGCCTATAAGTCGGACAGCGAAGGAGTCTATCCCCTTTTCAAAAGCACAAGACCAGACAGATTGATTTTACCTGAGGTAGAGCGTCACACCTGCATAAAATAATCCAACAAGATTTGACGTGCTGTAAAAATCCAACCAACTAACCAACCAAGCAACTATGGACAGAATCAGCACACCATATTTACGTTTAAAATCTTCCAATATTGTTAGTAATAAAATTAATGTTGATCAGTACTATGTATATATTTTCTATATATCAATACTCGTGTTCCTTAAATGTACGACCGTTATCATTATGCGGCACCCTCTGGTTAAAAAGAAACTGACTAAATCCTCCAAGATAAAATGTAAAAATATAAATCTTGATTATGTGGTGTTGCTTATCCGCCGAATTATTATTTTGTTATGAGTGTCGACACCTCAGCTAAATAATGGACCATTCATTTTTATTATAAAGAAAGGGAAGTAAAAGGACATTATACATAAAACAATATAATAAGAAATAAATAAAGAAATTTGGTTGGCATATTTATTAGACGGTGGGGGGGATGTTTTAACGGAACATTTTTTACTTAAAATTGTGCATTGTTTTTGAATCTACCAATATATTTTTCTGTATCTAGTCAATTTTAAAATGTTATTGAGTCCAAATAATGATATCAAATAATATCTAATCATATTAAAACATAAATACTTCTTCACCTTCGCCTTCATTTTCATACGACGATAAACATTACACATGAGCACAAATAACAACAAAAAGATACAAAAATGTAAATATGAACGTACAATGAACGCAATTCCCTAACCTCTATGCATAAAATAACCCTAGACGGGTTTACGTCTTTTTAGAATCAATCAATCGCCATGATCGGTTCCTCTACCAAGGCTAGAGAGTCCAATCAAACGTATTATTTACAAACAACTGGAATATATATATATATATATATATATATATATATATATATGTGTGTGTGTGTGTGTGTGTGTGTGTGTGTGTGTGTGTGTATCCAAAGAAGGTCGACAGCACACGTACTCGGGATACAACACCAGTGATTTCGGACTAATATTATACAGTTTTCATCCTCATTTGTGACATCTCACCGTAAACATGCAAAGATTAATAAAAAAAAATTTAAAAAAACTCAACTCTAAGTCCTTGTCTGTAATTATTAATAGCATTTGCGTACAATAAAATTTGGTGCATAAATACTCAATATATATATATATATATATATATATATATATAAAGTGTTGATATGGGTCCAGCGGAAGAAAATTAAATATTTTGTAAAAACAGAAAGGCTGCAAAATGGATTATTGTTCTTTTGTTGTTTTTTTTTTTCAATCATTATTATTTTACATTAGCGACACGTGTTTCAGATCTTCTGATATCTTCTTCAGGTGTTAATTAACCACATTCTGTCATATATATATATATATATATATATATATATATTATATATATTATATTGATAATTTTTGCTGTTTTTCCTGAAGTTAATTCTGTTGATATTGGTATAACTGGCTGTTGTGATCATATTTTCTTTGATATTTTTAAAAAATATTTACCGAGTGAATAGTTATATCCGCACAATGTTCAATGGTGACGAGTCCATTTCCTATTTTGTTTCTAGAATTATAATTTTAGGTAGTAGTAGTAGTAGTAGTAGTAGTAGTAGTAGTATTCTGCATTAAATTTAAGTAAAAAAAACACAATAAATTTTAAGTATCTCTTTTATATATACTAGCAAATATATGCACCCTCCGGGTGCAAGTATTTAAGTTTTAATGTAATAAAATATTGTATTAAATTAGAAAGGCTAATGAAACTAAATAAGAATACAGATAAAAGGATTTGAAACAGAGGGAGTATAATAAAAGATTTGAAACAGAGGGAGTATAATAAAAGATTTGAAACAGAGGGAGTATAATAAAAAATGGAACAACTGAAACTTACTCTTCCATCACTCTCGTCTTTCATTGTTATTTTTTCTAATTTAAGTATTTAGTTATAAGAGGAAGTAAGGAATAAAATGACAGTTATTTTATCTTGTTAATGGATTTCATTTAAGATTCATTGAAGAGATTTTTGCTTATATTCATTAAAATAAAACCAAACAGTTAGAAATCAATAATACTAAGCAAATATTTATTAAATTCGATTTTTTAATATTAATATGCAAATTAGCTTTCCCGTTCACACTGTAAACCGCTATTTTGTTGTGTATATAAATATAATTGCATGTTGTCAGTATGTAGACATAGTTAACAGTATTAATAATGTAAGACAATTTTATTAATAATTGAGGTTTAAATAAAAATAAAATCATGGAGAATGTGATGTCAATAACTAAGAGAATTGTGACTTGAGTAGGAATATAGTTTCGGTTACAGACAGAAAAACACACGATCTCCATTATAATAAGAGATACCGTGTTTCCTCGAAATAAAACCTACCTGCAAAATAAGACCTAGCATGATTTTTCAGGCTGATTTTTAATATCGACTCTCCCTTTGAAATAAGCCCTAGTTTAGAGCGGCAGACAGACAGCCGAAAAAAAAAGATTTTTTTTACAATTACACAATAATGTCGTTTTTCGATATATAAAAAATAAGATATCCCCCCAAAAATAAGCCCTAATGTTATATTTCGGAGTGAAATTTAATATAAGCCCTGTCTTATTTTCGAGGAAACACGGTGTATATATATATATATATATATATATATATATATATATTCTTGCCTCTATCAACGAACATTACTACAAAGAGTAACGCAATGAATGGGGATTTGACTCGACGAGTACACTTTCTGCGATGATAGATACCATCCCAGAAAGTGGACTACCCATGACCCCAGTTAAATAATAGTATATTCCAAAATATAGATATAAGTTCGATAGTTGGAAAAAGAAGGATTTTTTCGCCAGCTTAATGTAAATGGCGAATTTGATTGTAGTATTATTACAGGGTCTGGATTTCCAAAATACTAACCCAAATGGAACTTTTTACCTTTCAAAGGATTTTTAAAGAATAATCAACAATTCAAAACTAAGGTACGAACTTTTGTATTTTACCATCCTGTTAATATCTAAAATTTTGGAAAAGATTCCTACGAAAAAGACCATGGTACAAATATAGAATAGCGCGCAAGAGATAATATTAGAATCGCATTTTACGTATCAATACCACTAGATTATGAAAACTCCCGTAGTAGCTTATACTCCACTTTGGCCGTATCTTGGGCTAGACGGCGGTCGGAGAGGCCCCTTCCGATCAATCAGCCGGTTACGTCAAGCCCTAGCACCTATATGATTTTCCAAACCCTATTGGCCTTATGGCAAGCCTCACCCCTTTTTATCATATGGATGCTAGAAGGCGGTGGCTGCGGGTCTACATATCCTGGGAATGACATTAAACTCTATCTGATGGTGAGGTTCCAGTTTTGGAGGTGTGGGGAATGTGGAGCACCCCTTCATCACCATTGCTCCCTGGTCTACTCTGACTCGGAATGGTAGTACCTGTTAGGGTCCCATCTATGGGTTAAATAGAAAAATGTATTATCCATTAAGAATTGATTTATTTCAAAACTTTATCGGCATTAAATGACCCACTGAGGTTGATATGCCGTAAAACAATACAAAACAAATCCCGTAGTAGCCTAATACTCCTTCCATTTTCCTTTTAGCAGGCAGACGACGACGACGATCATTAGTTATGGTCAATAGTCTTTTTGGTGGGTAATTAGTTCAATTCTGGATTTGCAGATGTGGTTACACACACTTTCAGGGAAATTACAGTCTGCATTCTGTGGTAGACAAAGACGTCGTTGTTCTACAGTCATATTGAGTGAGCAGTTCGTGTTCCACCAACCTTGTCTGTTGAAGGCATTCCTTCACAGCGGTCGTCATATGGTCTTTGAACTACTTTCGGGTACCTCCTGTCATTCGAGCGCCTTCGGCAAGCCTAATACAAAAACTAGTCCTAACTTGTCAAAGGTTTTGGTTTTTTCCGTTAAATATAAGGCTTTTTATATGTAAAATAAAGTTGGTAATGTGGCCTATTGTCGGTAGCAGCAGAACAGTGAAGGAGTCTATCCACTTCTCGCTAGCGCTAGACTAGGGAGGTTGTGTTGTGGTGGAACGCCGCACAGATCAGATTACGCAAGCTATGCTACTCATACGCTGAGTTGGCGGGGACCGCTATCGAACCTGACACCCTGTGGTTCCAATGCAGATGCTCTACCGACTGAGCTAAACCGGCCCCTCTTACTTTATACTTAATGTCATATTACCTCTTGCGCGCTGTTCTACATTAGTACCTAAAAAGATTTAATCCATATTTAATAACATTTATTGAAAACTATTTCAATTACAGCGGCTCTTGAAAGGAGTGTCTAACTTTTAATGGCCGACCGTATTCTTCGTTATTTCAAGTTCACTTCCATTTTTGTGTGTGTGTGTGTGTGTGTGTGTGTGTGTGTGTTTTTTTGTTTTTTTTTTTTTTTGTTTTTTCATAATTAATCAAATAATGTTTTAAATTAATGCTTTCATTACAGGATTGGCAAGGATTTATGTTCACATTATATTTATTTAAATACTTCTGGGCAGAAAGTTCAAAAATATTTTCATCCTGGTCGCCGATTTTGTTTCACAATCATTTGCAAAAAATAAACTTGGTGATCGACTCCCGCGTTAAAATCCTCCTCGGGGCACCAGTAACCTAGAATGCCATGTGCTACTTTAGTGCCCGTTCCAAACAAACCCAATACCTACAAAGTACGACCCCCCTCACCCTTTGGTTAAATTAAAGCATAACAGAAATTTGTGTGGCGAAAAAATTGCATTATTTCTGGAACACGTACAGATGTTATGTGAAAGGGTGAAAAGTGTGTTTCATAGGCGCATATAGATATGGGACGAGAGATGCCCAAAATAGTTAGTTATGGACCATATAATCTTTAGGCTCCCCTTTTTGATCTCGATCAAAAAAGGACGTGTTTTTCATTTACACCGTCAATATCTAAATATTTGTTAGGGGTTAGGGTTTTATGATTTTTTAAAAATATAAAAATCGTCTGTTAAAACAACCGGATATTGAAGGTGTAAATGAAAAACATGTCCTTTCTTAATCGAGACCAAAAAGGGGTGCCTAAAGGTCATATGGTCCAAAGTTAGTATCGTTAAACTTTATTGAAAGGTTTAGTGTAAATGTTATAATAATGTATAGGTCGAAACGTCTAATCTTTTTCAAGATGTGTTGTATTTGGGTATAGTGAGATTTTGGCTTTGAACGCCTATGAATAGGCTCACCCTCCCCTTTCAGTGACTTTTTTCGTTGATAGACGTCTATTGTTATAGAGTATGTAGCTATTTACGTTCGTTATTCTGTAAGTCTGTATGTTAGTTTGTACAACGACCGAGCATACGTCCTTTTATAAAGGAAAATTGGTGGAGACCAGCAGGGATCAATGTTTTAAAAAGATCCTCACCCTATTTTTTCCGTGTTTAAAAAAAAAAATCTCTACCTTCATTTTCCTTAAAAGCTAAATAAAAATATTAGGGTATAAATCAATATTAGAGAATTAACTTAAAAAGATTAAAATATGAAACAAATTAATAAGAAATAAAACATGATAAAAAGCAAATAAAAGAAAAATACTAAAAGGAAGACTAATGAAAATAAACAACTTAAAAACAAGAATATCTTAAGACAAAACAAATATATAGAAATCTTTTTAGCAGGAGTGGGTCGCTGAAGAAGTATATTTTTAGCAACCCCGATACGTAGGCCTGCTCCACATTGGGTCAACACATTTTTTTTCGACAATTAAAGCATAGCAGAAATGTAAGTAATTACTGACCGTATTATTTCTATTATTAAGGCCTGGGATATATCTTTATAGAAACATAAATATATTTATCATCCAGATCTTTTGTAAAGATTTTCTAGCATTAAAAAAAAAATGAATGTGATTGTTGATAATTAGCATTATTGGATATTTTAATAACATTTTCAAAATTGAATTTTGTGATCGGTTCCAGGGATTTAATACTCCTTTGGACACCAATCAAATGTCATTTGATTAAATGCGACTAAGTAAATAGTGAATTTGATTGTACAGTGATCGACTCCCGAGTTGAAATCCTCTTCGGGGCACCAGTCGGTAACCTAGAATTTCATGGGCTACTTTAGTGCCCGGTCCAGACAAACCCCAAAACCTTCGAAGTACGACAAACCCTACTCTTTCGTTAAATTAAACCATAACAGAAATTGATACTAATGCACAATAGCGCACAAGAGATATCATTAGATTACGTATAAAACGATTCACATTTCATTAAATTTCACGGAAATAGTCGAAAGCTTTGAGATGCTAGAGTTAGGATTAAGCTACTTCGGGAGTTTCTGTAACCTAATGCTATTTATACGTAAAATGCGATTCTTATATTATCTCTTGCGTGCTATTCTGCATTTGCATCCAGAAATTTAAGTGATTGGTGACCATATTATTATTTCCTTTATTAGAAATCTATCTTTATAAATACGTAAATATGTTTAGCCTCTACTTTATATTCTGTAAAGATTTTATAGTATTAAAAAATGGATGTATGATTTTTAGTAGTTTGCTTTATTGAATATTCTGTTACTTTTTTGCGATTTTTTTTTTTTTTTTTTTTTTTGTACGATAACAATTTAAAATTTATGTCCTCAATGCAGGAAATGTCATTGTTGAGCCGAAGACCCAATAAAGAGCCCTCCACAGAAGCTAGTTTAAATTCCACCAGAAATAGCGGCTTTTAAGCTAGTCTATCTATACATATGTAAAGGGCAGTAGGTGTGTATATACACATGCCAGTACGAAACTACGAAAACAAAACAATCAACAATATATATATATATATATATATATATATATATATTTTAATTTTAGAACAATAACCAAAAATCAGGGAATTGTCCAATTTTAATGAAATTATTTTCCGACGACTTAATTTAAAGATATATATATCAAATATCCAAGGTTCCTTCTTTTTGTGTAAAAATTATGATTTGATTTATATTCGAGGATATCTAAAAATCAAATCAAAACATACATAGAAATTGCATTGAAATTCTTAGAAATTTCCAGCATTTGTAAATCTCAAAAGTAAACAAATCAATATACCAGGTTCCCCATCCCCGTACCCAGATGACACTGGGTAGCCGCTTCTAGTAATATAATATGGGAATAATTTGTTGTTTGAAAAGCAGAAAGAGTTTGTTTGCTTTTTTTTACTATAGAATGCCAAATGGTTTCATGCAGAGTAAATGCTTAGGAATATTTTCAGGTAAAAACAATTGTTGTTCCTGATTAAGAGGGTGGGAGGTGATTGATAATAAACAATCAGTGCAAATTGTATTTCGATCGACTTGTATTATCAAACTCGACCACGTCCTCTGTTAGCTTTACACTTTGTCCAACGTCACTTTCTCACAATTCCGATATGCTCACTCAAGCTCGCCTTGACGAAAAAAAACTATCCCCTTTTGCCAGATATTCGACTTTACATTCAGCTTCCTCACTCCCACAATGCCTCTCATTTCCGGTATGTACTCCATAATAAAAAGTAACTTTTGAGTGCCACTTTTTCTCCAGCCATGACATAAGTGAATTTCCATTCTTTGTTTTTATTTAAACTACAAAAAGCTACACTGCTGCAAGACATAACGCACAAACAAACCACAATACCTACGAAGTACGACAAGCGCCGCTCCTTGGGTTAAATTATGTGAAAAAAGGGAGTGGGCTGTTGACTTACCGACTGGAGCGACTGGTTCGGTCGTGGGAGGTTTCTGGCGGCGTGTGACTAAGAACACGAAGTCAGAAAAGGCCTAAATTTACATCTGTCCGAAGTTGGAAGGGAGTCGTAGGTAGAAAATTAATAAAAACAAAGTATTCCAAAAATACGAATTTATTCTTGGAGAAGTCGAAGTTATAACGTTTCAGTTTTAGCAACCTTCCTTAGGACTCGAGTTATGGAAACTGTAGTGGATGACTTGCGAAAAATTGTAGAATGGTAATTTGTGTGGCGAAACGGGATGGGTAGTTAACCCCATCTAGCGTAGCATGTGTTCTGGAACACGTGCAGATGTTTCGTGAAACGGTGAAAAGTGTTTTATAGGAGCATATAGATATGGGACGGGACATGTCCAAAATTCTTTAAGTTAGTATCGTTAAACTTTAGTGAAAGAGGTTTAGGGTAAAGGTTGTAATAATGTGTAGGTCGAAACGTCTAATTTGTTTCAAGATTTGTTGTATTTGGGTATAGTGAAATTTTGGTTTTGAATGCCTATAAATAGGCTTCACTTCCCTTTCAGTGACTTTTTTCGTTGACAGAGACAATTGCTGTTAATAGTTTCTGTAGCGATTTACATTCGTTATTCTGTATGTCTGTATGTTTGTTTGTACAACGACCGAGCACACGTCCCTTTATAAAGGAAAATTGATGTAGATCAAAGTTCAATAAAATTCACACCCTATTTTTTCCGAAAAGGTGGTAAAAAAAAATTTGTACCCCTCATTTTCTATAAGAAAATCTAAATAAAAATATAATAAGGGTATAAATGAATGTTAAATTAATTTTTAAAAATGATTTAAAAATAAAAATAATCAAGGATAAAACATACGATGCAAATAAAAAACAAAATACAAACAAGAAAAATTATAAAGAATAAACAAGTTAAAAACAAAAATATATAAAGACTAAAATATAAAATAAATATATAGAAAAATAATTCAGGGTCGCTGAAGATGTATATATTTCTAGCAACCCCGATGCGTAGGTCTGCTTAACTCTGGGTTTCCAGAATCGACATTATTATAGAATAATCAAGCTAAATTACAATTACCGTCGAATTGGTAAGACACGGCAACAAGCAGCCGTAACTTAATACGAACCTGTCTTGCTGCAACACTACTGCAGAATGACAGGGTATTTATGAAACTCCACAACATCATAGAAACCAAGCAGCCAATCAGAACTCAAGGAATGGAATCACCCAAATACATGAATGGACTATTCTTGATTTCAATAAATACCAACTGTCTCGGACACTACTTCAGTTGTGCTTAGCAGAGGGAAAGGGGGTAACCAAAAATGGCCCACAATTTTATTTTGTTACATTTTTCAGTTTCTTGGGAATCTTTTGTTTTTGTTACCCCAACCCCTCCATCTCCTTTAAATCACACGAAGCAAATAGGTGCTTAAAATTCTAAATCATTCGAAAGGGAAAAATTTAAGTAGGATAAAGCCATAGAGAGAGGTATTTTGGTGTAAGTAGGCTGTGCAAGGAGAGAATTCCAGGTTTATTTTTGAATGGATCGGTCAACGAGTGAACCTAGCTAAATTGATCCATGTAGTGGTATGACCAGCTTTGTTACCCTGCCCCCTAAACTAAACCTTATATGCCGAGTCGTGATGACACTCATTTACTTCACTTATTTTTTTTAATAAAGAATTTGGAGTGAGTACATGAGTGTGCTCACTTCAAATATAGTTGTGCTTAGCCAGTTGCTGTTGTTCAAACCAACAGTAGACTGACTGACTGACTGACTTCAATAGACATTTTTTTTCGATAATTAAAGCATAACAGAAATTTAAGTAATTTGTAACAGCGTTATACTTTCTATTAGTTAGGGTCAGGGATATATCTTTATAGATACGTAAATATGTTTAGCATTCAGATTATATTTTTAAAATATTTTATAACATTAAAAAAAATGGATGAGTAAATTTTCAATAATTTGCATTATTGAATATTTTATGGGATTACGACTTCTGATAACATTTTCAAAATTGAATTTTGTGATCGGTTCCAGGGATTTAATCCTCCTTGGGACACCAAACGATGTCGTGTGATTAAACCCGACTAAGTAAATCCAATGTATACAACAGTTCTAAGTTGTTTAAATTCTTAGATCAGGCATTACAAATAATTTTTTACCAGTTTTTCTTTTCAGCTAGTTTGTTGTTGAAGGTGGGGTAATTATATTGCAACACTCAAATCAGTTCCCATGCGTTCATATAGTGAAACCTTTTTCAATGCATTCCTATAGTGAAACCTTTTTCCATGCATTCCCTAGTGAAACCTTTTCAATGCATTCCCATAGTGAAACCTTTTCCAATGCATTCCATAGTGAAACCTTTTTCAATGCATTCCCATAGTGAAACCTTTCCACCATGTGACCTTTTCCAATGCATTCCCATAGTGAAACCTTTTCAATGCATTCCCATAGTGAAACCTTTTCCAATGCATTCCCATAGTGAAACCTTTTGCCCATAGTGAAACCTTTTCCAATGCATTCCCATAGTGAAACCTTTTCCAATGCATTCCCATAGTGAAACCTTTTCCAATGCATTCCCATAGTGAAACCTTTTCCAATGCATTCCCATAGTGAAACCTTTTCCAATGCATTCCCATAGTGAAACCTTTTCCAATGCATTCCCATAGTGAAACCTTTTCCATAGAAAAACAAGCAGCAAAAATATGGAAAGACTAATTAAAACTGTCTTATACTTGCTAAATTAGAATCAGTTAAGTTTAGCCAAGTCTGGCTCAAGATTAAGACTATGAAAAATCACAATCACTAGACTAGTAATGATTAGCTTCTCAATCATTCCAATATGTCTGTTTGATGAATAGGTTTTTGCTGGCAAGCCCCAACCCCTTTTTATCATATGGGTGCTAGAAGGCGGTGGCTGCGGGTCTACATGTCCTGGGAATGACGTTAAACTCTATCTGATGGTGAGGTTCCAGTTTTGGAGGTTTGGGGAATGTGGAGCACCCCTTCATCACCATTGCTCCCTGGTCCACTCTGACCCGGAGTGGTAATACATGTTAGGGTCCCATCTATGGGTTAAATAGAAAAATGTATTTATAAAAAAAATTGTATTATCCATTAAGAATTGATTTATTTCAAAACTTTATCGGCTTTAAATGATCCACTGAGGTTGATATGCCGTAAAACAAAACAAACCATAAACCATAGGCTTTTGCCTATACTTGTCCGTATTCTTAATATGAATAATTTTATTTTGCACTGTTGTCCTCGTTTTTATTGTGTATAAACACAATGTTCACGCCAGTGTAACCTCGAGCTCTGTTTAGTGGGGTTTGTTTTGTATTTTGTTTTTTTTGTTTTTTTTTGCGGGGGGTTAAAGTCATCTTCAAGTTCAGTCAGATTAAAATGGTTAGGTAAGTAATAACGTTCTTTACGACATTTTAAAATTTCTGTTTGAAAATAAGTAAATTTCTTCCATTTTTTTCCCTATATCTAATCCCATTTCTGTCAATAGGTCTAGTGGCATTTACGCTGCTCGGAGACCCCTTGAACTAGTGGTTACAATTTCAGCCCCGAAACTGTCTGAATTCAAGGTTATCGTTTGAAGATTATTTTAACTTCTTAACTTATTTTAAGGTAATAAAAAAAACTTAAACAGAGTCAGAGGTTACAGTGGCCTGAAAATTGTGTTTACACACAATAAAGATGAGGACAACAGTCTGAAATGTCAAAATTATTCAGGCTTTTGCATGTTTGACTTCAGTTGGAGAGTACTGAAAATCGAAGATTTATCGACCTCCGTTCTTTGAAACATCGGATTGATTGCAACTTGTTTGTAAAAATCACGAGCAAGAAACTGCAATCTGATTCCATTACAATCTTCATCGTTGTCGATGATCAGACCCGGTCCAGGTTATGTCATCCTGTAATGCAATCTCTCTCTCTCTCTCTCTCTCTCTCTCTCTCTCTTCTCTCTCATCTTCTCCTCTTATTCTTTCTTATCTTCCTCTCTCTCTTATCTTCCTCTCTCCTCTTCTCTTCCTCTCTCCTCTTCTCTTCCTCTCTCCTCTTCATCTTCCTTTCTCCTCCACCTCCTCCTCTATTCTTTTTCTCCTCCACCTCCTCCTCTATTCTTTCTCCTCCACCTCTCTCTCTCTCCTCTCCTCCACCTCCTTCTCTATTCTTTTCTCCTACACCTCCTCCTCTATTCTTTCTCCTACACCTCCTCCTCTATTCTTCTCTCCTACACCTCCTCCTCCTCTTTTCTTCTCTTCTTTTCTTCTCTCATTTTCTTCTCTCCTCTCTCCTCTCTTCTTCTTCTCTCCTTCTCCTCTCTTCTCTTATCTCCTTCTCCTCTCTTCTCTCGCTTCTTCTTATCTCCTTCTCCTTCTTCTTATCTCTTCTCCTCTCTTCTCTTATCTCTTCTCCTCTCTTCTTCTTATCTTCTCCTCTCTCTCTCTTCTCTCCTCCTCCTCTCTCTCTTCTCTCCTCCTCCTCCTCCTCTCTTCTCTTCCTCTCTCCTCCTCTTCTTCTCTTCTTCCTCCCTCTCTCTTCTTCTTCTTCTCTCTCCTTCTCTTCTTCTTCTTCTTCTCTCCTCCTCTCTTCTTCTTCTCCTCCTTCTCCCCCTCTCTTCTTCTCTCCTCCTCTTCTCCCCCTCTCTTCTTCTTCTTCTCTCCTCCTCCTCCCCCATCTTCTTCTTCTCTTCTTCTTCTTCTCCCCCTCTCTTCTTCTTCTCTCTTCTCCTCCTCTTCCTCCTCTTTTCGTCCCTCCTCCTCTTCGTCTGTCCTCCTCCCTTCCTCTCTCTTCCTCCTCTTCCTCCCTTCCTCTCTCATCCTCCTCTTCCTCCTCTTCCTCTCTCATCCTTCTCATCCTCTCTCATCCTCCTCTTCCTCTCTCATCTCTCCTCTCCTCTCATCTTCCTCCAGTCTTCCTGTCCCCTCTAGTCTTCCTCTCTCTCTCTCTCTCTAAACTGCTATCTAATTCCACTACAATCTTCATCTTTGTCGATGGTCAGGCCCGGCCCAGGTTATGTCATCCTGTAATGCAAACATTGTTTGGGTGCGATGTCTCCTACTTAAAATGACAGGGATCTTTATCGATTTGATGTATCATGTCATGTTTGTTACCAACAAGAGGAGACCACGACATGACAATCTTTTAAAGTTGTCCGATTTTCTTTTATGCAGATTTTTATCTTTTTATTTTATTTATTGCTTGCTACTTTCCCGGGGTTTTGTCTTGGACAGCAATCTATGAAGCCATTTTATGGACTTTAACGAATCTTGTCTTGAATGGGAAATCCTATTTCTTTCTTCTATATTCATTTATCATAAGTTGTCTGTAGTCGTCTTATGTCTTTTTACCTGTATTTAATTCTGAACTAGTCAGGTGAGGCATATACTGTGTCAGTAGATAAAATTTATTCAAAATGCAAGTATGCATTTAATAATACAGTCTCTTGATTAATCTCTTCACACACACACACACACACACACACTCGCTCTCTCGCGCTCTCTCTCTCTCGCTCTCTCGCCACGCGATTTCTGTTTTGTAGTCTCCAACTCGCCAAACTTCTATATATATAATATATTATGTATATTACATTATTTATCGATATATATACTCGTGTTCCTACAAAATACGACTGTTATCTTGCAACACTCTCTGATTAAAATAATACCGTACAAATCATTCGATGATATGCCAAAATGCAAATCCCAATTATCTGATGTTGCTTATCCACCGAATTCTTATTTCCCCGATTCTAAAATGAATGATATATATATATATTTAAACACACATGTAGAAACAATGATACTCACCATCGCAGTGGGGTTCTAACAACCGTCGAGTTAGCAGACGAGAACAACAGGCAAGCTGTAACTTAATACAGTCCTTGCATGCTGCTGGCATAATGCAAAGTGGTGGCTGAAGAGTGGGTACTTATTCCTGTTCTTACTAACCCTGAAATCCAACAGCCAATCAGAACTCAGGAAATGAACTTGCCTGAGTTCATAATGGAACAATCCAAAGCTCCATATAAGCCACTTACCAAACTCTAGTTTTGGTCTTGCATTCATCTTGTAACAGAGTTGAATACTTGACACAAAATCCAACAACAACAACACACACACACACACACACAGACACATATATATATATATATATATATATATATATATATATATATATATATAAGGACAGATGGGGCTGTATCTATGTGTGTATGTCCGAAGGAATCTACGAAAATATAACAATTAATGATAAAGTAAATATATATACACATTCACTATACCAGATCTTGCTTTTTGAGCAAAAATAATGATTTGATTTATATTCGTGAAGATAATTTAAAAACATGAAATCTAAATAACAGCATGGATTATAATTTAATTTTCAAATTTTTTCAAATTTTTATTTTATTTTTTGCATTTAATATTCTAAATAGGAGACATTAATTTTTATTTTATTTTAAGAGTATCTGTGCACTTTTTTCTGGCGTCCCACCAGGATGGATCAACGAAAGGTTTTGTTTTTGTTTTTGTTTTGTTTTTGTTTTTGTTTTGTTTTGTTTTTACGTAGGGATTTAATGGGGTATCATGCAAGGTTTTAACTCACTATTGAGTAATAATAGATTTGCGAGATTAACTTTTTGTCCTCCCTCTACCCAGGCAATGCCGGGTAGCCTCATCTAGTTCCAAATAAAAGAAAATATAAAGAACAAAATATATCAAAAACAATATATAGAAAATAATCTTTATTAATCTATAAATAAATATAGATAAGATATCTATTTTTTAACTTATCATATCCCGGACAACGCCGGATAGCTCTGCTAATAATATGCATTATCAATGTATATCATAGATATTTTGAGCCGCCTTTTTCCTCCTTTATCCACTATTCAGTTGACGTAGGTACCAGCAGCCTGAAGATACTTTTATTCAAAATATAGACATACCAATTTGGAGTTTTCGAAATTCTTTTTAAATATAACATTGTTTACAAAGTGTCATCAGTTAACAGGTGACCTGGCATGTTTTCGTTTTCTCTTCACTTCAATGAACGCACATTTACAAAATCGGCTTCTGGACGTATATCAAAACAGGCAATACTATTTTCTGTACCTCTCAAAATATTGACTTTAAAAATGCTGCAATTCACATGACGAGATAAAAATGAATTTATTAGTAATAGAAATGGTTTTCAAGGTATCGTAACGGTTATCATCTTCGAAAATGGAATCGGCAAAGCCTTAATGATAACGTGCAAATTGCGCACACACACACACACACACACACTCACACTATATATATATATATGTTTGTCTTATTACTTTCTGTTCATACTATATATATATATATATATATATATATATATATATAATCAATAAGTCAGTCACCAGGTTAGTGGGTGTTAGGAATGATTTTAAGTTGGGCTTTTTTCAACAGCGGAATTTTAAAATTGGTATAGTCAATATGAGAGCTCCGTGTACAATAATTCTGGAATTATATTCTGAATAATATATTTAATAAAGAAAGGGCTTAAATACCGGTGATATCAGCAGTTATAAATGTATTTCCACTCATATGTATATATACATATATATTGGCTGCTTCAGACCCCTAATCGGTCTAAAGAACCCCAAATATATGCGTATATATACGGATGGAAGTAAATTTATAACTGCTAATATTACCGGTATTAAAGTCTTTTATTTGATATATATTATACGGAAGCAACAAAAAAATACAAATGAATAACAGGAGTTATTTACTAAAACCTATTTTAAAATCATTTCGCAAATTAGGCATCCCATGACAGTGATAAACGCCATTTATTAGTACATATAATACACATGATCAAAGTGTTACGTGCATTAACGATTCGTATGCTTTTTTATGTTAGAATGGGTGCGGAAACACGCTCATAAATTCGAATTTATTCACACACACACATTATATATATATATATATATATATATATATATATATATATATCGTTAAAAATGGAATTGGCGATCCGGGTTGAAATTCCAGACGTTTTTTGCGTTTCACTTCGCATTGGCACTCATGAGAAAGGCACTCCTCAATCTTTTCTAAGCCAGCGATAAACAGTAGAGCTCACTGCGCTCTCTAGCCAGTCTAAGAGGGGGAAAAACTCGACATGTTTGGGGGCGAGCGTTTATTATAATATGCATATGAATGTATGTTAAATATTTAATTTGGCAGTTACGAAAGGGAATTCTCTTTCCCAAGGAGTGTCATCCACTGTTGCCCCAATTATAGAACACAGATGTTATGATACTGCCAATTCAGAGACTTCTGTACTCCGAAAACAATCCTCATTCGATGAATGGATATACCTCATTGTTTGATCATCTATACAAGGGTAATCTCGAAGGTAAGGTCTCCAAAATATTTAGAAATCACAGAAACGTTTATTTGTCAGTGATGTTCACACCATTAGAAAATTTGAACATGTACTATGTTGCAGATGAGTACAGAGATTGAACGTGCAATCTTCTGATCGTGAGTGGTGACTCATGGTAAGATTCCTCTCATCCCTGATGACTGGAGAGGTCCAGCCGCTGAGACAAGGAAGCATTACTATTTTCCGTTGGTCCAGACCGCTAGGCAAAATAACAGCGTGATCCGATGGGATCCATGCATTTTTTACAAGCCACAGATGAGCTTCGGTTTGTACGTGGCTTTCCACGTTAAAAAAGACCTTGTGCCACATCCTAACCTGGTGGGAGGTCTTGATAAATACCAAGAATAACTGTTTTCAGCTGTGAGAGACAGCTGTTCGGACCAGTCCAGCGATATCACCTACAACGTGTGAGGACATAGACCCAAAGGATATATATATATATATATATATATATATATATAATGTGGAAATTAATCCGACAATATGAGAAAATATTTTTAAAATATAACAAACAGATGTTATGATTAGGGGAAACAATTTTATGTATGTATGTATATATATATATATATATATATATATATATATATATAAAATGTATAATTATATGTGGATATGCGTATATATGGATTATATGTATTTATATATTATTTTAATCTTATTTTTCTAACATTAATATTCCATATGAAATCCGTCATATCTTTAACTTTTCGTTCTCCGCCTATTCACGTTCATGCATACGTCATCATATGATCTTCACCTTCCATTTTTGCACATGCATTGATCACGTCGTTGGCTTTCGTAAACAAACGCGCATATAAAAATTAAGTTAATAGCATCCGATTCACACAATCACTATACACTTGACATCTTTCATTTTGTCCCTTACATAAACATTACTTAACAGTGTCCTGAAGATGGTACAATATACCGAAATGCTTAAGTATTGACACATAAGTGTTTCCCCTAATCATAACATCTGTGTTTGTTATATTTTTAAAATATTTTCTTCTCATATGACGAAAATGGGATTGGAATGAATCCGACAGAATGAGGTAAAATAAGGAATGAAAGAACAAAACTCAGACAAAAATGTGTAGTATATTTCGCTGGAACGTTAAGTTCCGCTAATTCCTTATAATCAATTTTTCTACATAATCACTATTTCAGTCGATGCCTTTTTGTGGGTATCTCATAGCAGCTCGTCGCCATGTCGTTGAGGAAGTGTTGAACCTCACACTTGGCAGTGGTGTCAATCGTGAGCTCCATTAGAAACGACTGCCAAGCTAAAACTGAGCGTGACATCGATGCGCATGCATAACAAACATGACAGTGTTGCCAATAGACACGTGATCAGTTTCCTTGCGTCCCCAGCACTTCGGAGACCTTACACTTGGAATTACCCTCGTATATTCCATGTCTTTAAGGAAATTAACGCTAAGTAAAACAAAACCCACCTCGTCCAGTATTTAAACTCAGACCACAGTTAATTTCATACGAAAATAGTTACAACTGTAGAAGCTATCCTTCAGATATAGAAACAATATGATACTCACCGTCGCAGTGGGGTTCTTACTACCGTCGAGTTAGCAGACGAAAACAACAGGCAAGCTGTAACTTAAATACAGTCCTTGCATGCTGCTGGCATAATGCAAAGTGAAATCCAACAACAACCAGGTCTTTATATATAATATATAAAACTAGCAAAAATATGTGCCCTCCTGGCGCAAGTGTTTAAATGTAAAAAAAAAACTAAAAAAAAATCAAATTAGACAAAGGATGCTAAGAACTCATAGAAAAGATTATTTTAATTTTATCGATTTCTATATGAATTACCACTTAGTTCAGTTGGTATAGCACTTGACTAGGAATCAAAGTTTCTGGTTCGATACCGGCCCTCACCAAATCAGCGTAAAAGTAGCACAGGGATCTGTGCAGTAAAGTGGGTCGGTCTGGTGCTCCACCTCAGACGCTAAACAATCTCCTTTGTCTAGCGCAAGTGAAAAGGGAATAGACTCCCTCACTGTTTGGCTGATATCGACTTTAAGCCACCCCGACGCCTTTTTTTACGTTAAACCTATTTGAAAAAGATGGGGTTATAATCGAAGAATAGAAGAGCTTGGGTGCTAGTCCTCGGCCAGACATTGTAGAAGGGGGTAAAATGAATTGCCTGGTGAGGCTACAGAGATTGAACTCACAACCTCCAGATTGGTAAGCGTCATGTCACCCCTGTTTGGTGGAGTGTCTCGATTGGTGAAGAGACATAATTGCCGAGCCAGTTTCTCTCGGAGGATAACTATTGTTTTAAACTGAGAGAACCGGTTGACAGTCTGAACGACGACGCTTGTGACGAGTGATATTTAAAGACCAGATGAGTTTTGAAGACCCGAAGGATTTTTTTCATAAATTCGGCATAGTTCTTCATTTACCGATTGTTTTGTATCAACCTTTTCCGGGTTATCTAATTTTATTTTATGTTAGGTTTTTCATTGACTTCATGCGTATAAACAAATTAGAGAAAATAGCCTTGCGTATTAATAAACTTTAGTTAGATTTTTCATTATGTTCACGTGTATCAATAAACTGGTAGAAATAATTTTCATGTTAGGATTCTACTAACATCATGTGTATTAATAAATTGGTATGAATGATTTTCAAGTTAGATTTATCAACTTTGTATCAAATTGGTATAAGTAAGTTTCATTATCTTACAAACAGATTTATTTGACCAATAGATGGGACCCTAACAGGTACTACCACTCCGGGTCAGAGTTAACCTGCGAGCAATGGCAATAAAGGGGTACTCCGCACTCTCCAGAGCTCTCAACTTGGAACTTCACTACTAGCTCCTGTTTATTGTCATACTCAGGACACTAGTAGAAATGATTTTTATGTTAGATTTTTCATTAACTCTATTGGTCATCGATCCTGGCAATTCCTTCTCTCGGCATCCAGTATCCGTACAGAACTAATCAATGTAAGTCTTTGCTGTTTGGCCTACTCTGGTGTGTATATGCGTAGTCGTCCACAAGAGAACGTCACATGAGTTCGTCCTTACTTCTCCAGTGCGTCTTATTTTGTCTTACTTGTATGGTTTGTGTGATAGGCAGTAAGTGGCCATACAGCTGCTTTTAATCGGGGTGCTGCTTTCAGGATTTGTTCAGAACAACACGCAGCATCCCTGTGTAGTTCCCATCTAGCTTTTTAGTCAGCTTATTTTAGTCAGCTTATTTTAAGCCCCGTCGAGAGAGCGGTCTAATATTTTGAAAAATAAAGACGCATAACTAATAACTATAATGAACACTTGAAGAATTAAGTGGCTGAATAGTTGTGCGAAAAACAACTTATATCTGGAATGATTAAAATGAGGTTATAATTAATAAAAAAAAATAGTGGTATAATGGTTAGCAAGCTAAATTCGCAGACCATTGTTAGTGAGTTCGATTCTCATGGGTGTCCAATACTTCTGGCCTTGTGTCACCTCTAAGCTAAGCTTAGCAAATAACTCTACCACAAGAGAAATGGACACCTTACGTAATGGTTAGTCGGTGTATTCTATATCCCCAGCCGACAGGGTGACGCCACGGCTGACTCCCTTTTCCATTTTTTTTTTTTTTTTTTTTTTTTTTTAAATGACCAAGTCTACAGAATTTCTCTCTCGAAAAAAAAAAACACATTCTTCAGCAAAACAACGGCGTTTGAAGCCATTTCTCTCAATTCTAAGACACCAGTTCTCCAAACTAGTCGCAACCATTTTTCATTTTTCTGTTTAGTTTATTAAAGTGTTCGGCATGAAGTTATTTATTCATTGAGGACCGGCCGTAAATCGCAGCCAGACGAGATTTCAGGTGTGGCGCAGTTGTCTTATTAAATACGGAATAAAATCAATTCGTCTGATTCTGTTGCAATTGCGGTCTGCGATGCAATTGAATGCTAATATTCAATCAGTGCGCTTTTAACAATCTACAAAGTTCGATCATTTCTAAACTTCGACGGAGACCAAAATACGAGGTGTGATCAGAAAATGTCTAGACCCAATGTTCCCAATGTGAGGAGCAATTTGATTTTTAAGGTGGTCCAATTCGAGAATTACTTATTAAGGGATTTTTTTCTTGTGTGTCTTGTTCTGTTTGTTTTGTTTTACGGCATATCAACCTCAGTGGGTCATTTAATGCCGATAAAGTTTTGAAATAAATCAATTCTTAATGGATAATACAATTTTTTTATAAATACATTTTTCTATTTAAACCATAGATGGGACCCTAACAGGTACTACCACTCCGGGTCAGAGTGGACCAGGGAGCAATGGTGATGAAGGGGTGCTCCACATTCCCCAAACCTCCAAAACTGGAACCTCACCATCAGATAGTTTAATGTCATTCCCAGGACATGTAGACCCGCAGCCACCGCCTTCTAGCACCCATATGATAAAAAGGGGTTGGGGTTTACCATAAGGGCAATAGGTCCCAATGTGAGGAGCAATTTGATTTTAAGGTGATCCAATTCGAGAATTAGTTATTAAGGAAATTTTTTCTTGTGTATGTGTGAGATTTAATACGTGTTACATATACAGTATACATACATAAAAATGTGTATGTATGTACATGTGTAATTACGTATTACTTATATATGTGTGTGTGTGTGTGTGTGTAATACGTAATTACACAGGTAAGGGCCGGTTTAGCTCAGTTAGCTAACGTCCGTCTAGGAACCACAAGGTTTCTGGCTTATACCGGCCCTCGCTAACTCAGCGGGGGGTGGAATCACACTGTCTACCAACGTTTCACCTAAGGGATCTTCAGTATTAACCTGAATATCCTTTAGGTGAAACCTAAGTAGGTAATGTCTGACTCAAAGTTTTCTATATTACTGCTTTACTTAGTGTAGTGATCACTTTTTACCTGGTGAAGTGGACGTTAAAACGTTTTGGCTTTTATCAAACCTTCATCAGGACATTAAGATGGAAAAAATGTCTGAACAGTGATGAGTGTTGTTTTGTTTGTTTCTTTGTTTGTTTTTTGTTTTTTTGTTTTGTCTTTTTTTATAACGGGAGATGAAAAAGTTGCACACAGATTTGTAACCATTATAACTTGATTGGTACAAGTGAGGATGTTTAAGATATGTGACGTATTTCTTAGCGATACAATAGATTAAAAGATGATAAAAGTATTGTCTGGATTTTTGAGGAAAGAAGAGAAAATAAAATAAATAGTCCCTACAAAATTGAGTTAGGAATAAATCTTAGTATCAAAAGTGTATACAATATTACCATCAACGTTTATATATTATTAAGTATTTCGATTGATATATATATATATATATATATATATGTGTGTGTGTGTAAAAAGTTAGCCATGGGAAATCGACTCGTCGCCCTGAGTTCAAATCCTGGATGTGGTAATTGCATTTCAATTAGCACTAATACCCTTGGGAAAGGTATGAATCCTACTGGTTAAAGTGGTTGGAAATGGACTCGTCGCCCCAAGTTCAAATCCTGGACGTGGTAATTGCATTTCAATTAACGCTAATACCCTTGGGAAAGATATGAATCCTACTTTCCCTCCAGCTATGGGTAAATAGTAGGGCAGACTGGGCTCTTTACCCTTGGTCAGGCAACCTGTCTAGGAGAAGGAAAAACTCTGAATTCAAACCTGTTGAACTGCACTTGAGAAATTGACCTTGTCATATCCTGCACGTGCGGAGGCTTTGGTAAATAAATATAAACGTAAAAAAAAAAATCCATCACTGTTCAGACAACAATTTTCCATCCTAATGTTCTGATGACTGTAACCATTACACAGAGCACGCCTCCACAAATGTAAATGTAAGCAAAATAAGCTAAAAATGTAAGCAAAATAAGCTAAAATACTAGCTTTTAAACGCTTAAATGTAAGCAAAATAAATTTAAATGCAAGTAAAATAAGGATAAATTTAAGCAAAATAATCTGAACAGCTAAAACATTTAGAAATCACAAATGAAATATTTTTCATCCATGTTAACTATTCTGGCTGTCGTGTGGAATTTGAACGACTTGTGATTTTTCTTCCAACTAAAAGCTCGTTCGTTCGCATACCGTCAGTTAGGATAATGTTGCTATTTGCGAATATGAAAAACAGCAAGCAATTTGGAATCTTTTAACTAACGAGTGTCGTAAAATGACAAATCAATTTTAGGCCATTCGTCTCAGTTTAGTGGAATAACCTCCTTCCCTCTAGGAGGGGGGAAAGAAAAATACTCCATCGCTTTAAGAGGAAAAAATCAATAAAAGTGTGCAGTTATCTTTTAAGAGGCTGGATCTTTCTTTTTCTTTTCTTTTCTTTTTTTTTTTTTCTTTCTTAAAAATCTGACAGCATCGTTTAGTTTTTTCGCAGATGCAAGTAAAATGAAATAATTAGTCTCGTACTTTTTTTAAAAATTGGGTGTTTACTAATCCTACTAACTTGACAAAAGGCCATCAGTAAAAATGACTAACTTGGCAAAAGGCTATCAGTAAAAATAAGCCCTCTCGGCGAGAAATAGAATATGTTAATTGTACCCCCCACCCCCCCCCACCCCTGCTGAGTTGTAAGACCGTCTCCGAAGGGGGTTCTAGCTATGATACTAAAATGCGTCTGGTCGTGAGGTTCCTGTTCGAGAGAATTGACTTTAGAGTCTCCGTTCATTGCTATTACTCCTTAACCCGAGGTGGTAGTGGCTGTAATTTATGGTTGGTTGGATTTTACGGCATTTCAAACCTTGCTGGGTTATTTTGTTCTGAAGACGATTTTTTTAATTCATTCTTGATGATATTCAATATTTTTTCAAACTCAATTTTTAAGACACATTTTTACTCACTTTTTTTTTTGTTTAGCCGATGGATTGGATCCTAACAGGGACTACCACTCAGTATCAGAGTGGATCTGGGAGCAATGGTGGTGAAGGGGTACTCCACACTCCCCAGAGCTCCAGAATTGAAACTTCACCATTAGATGCAGTTTAATCACATACACAGGACAATAAGACCCTTAGTCATCGCTTTTCTAGCACATATATGATAAAAAGTGCTGGGGGTTGTTCTAATGGTAATAGGGTTGGGACAACTCTATTGGTGCTAGGGCTTAACATGACCAGCCAATTGGTCAGAGGGCGCCACTACGACCACCCGTCAAGCCCTTGTAAGGGCCAAAGTAAAGTGTCGCATATCATGGACTGCTAAGCCACCAGGATTCCGTCTTTAGGCATCATGGCTCGCCCCCGACGGCCAACAGGTGTCTCCATTGGGGGATTTTTACTCCTCTTCAGAGGTGCAGTCGGCATATTCTGCAACACCAGGTGACAGGGCGGTGTAATTTATGGGTCGAATAGATCAGTTTGAAAATTATTAGAACTGAATAGTAATGCGTAAAACACTTTAACTGTGGGGAAAATTAAGAATGGGTACTTGAAGCTGTAACTATTTACAAACGACTATTATTTTTGGTTACTTAAAACCATATAATTGCTTGAAATACTTTATTTATAACTGTAGAAATTATTTTAGGAATTAGGAATTGCTAATACCATTGGGAAAGGTATGAATCCAACTATTCTCCATACAGCTAGGAGTAAATAGTAATGCAGACTGGTATATTTTAACCTTGCTATGGCAACCTGTCTAGAAGAAGGAAAATTCGTAATTCAACCCAGTTATAGATCTGGAGGGGGATGGGCTCCGCCAGGCTATTCCTGACTACATGAGTAGCACACCAAAAACTAAACCATTTTGCGGAATATAGGGAGGTATTAGGTGGCTGGTATGTCTAATTAACCTTAGTCTATTTTTTTCGTGACACACGCTAATTTTTAAGTAAAAGTGATAGTAGGTAGTTACATCTGCATTAAAATATATAGATGGCACTTATAAAATCCTATATCCTAATTTTCATGGGGGAAAAGGGTTAATGAAATAAAATATTTTGGTACTAACGCACAATAGCACGCAAGAGATATTAGAATCGTATTTTGCATATAAATAGCATTAGATGTCGGAAACTCCCGAAGTAGCGTAACCCTTACTCGAGCGTAGACTTACGCGCTCCTTTATATTCAAACAAGAACAACCACCATAGTGTGAAACATGTCAAACCCCTTGCACTGTTACGCACTTCCTCATAGAATGTGGAGCTTTTGCTCTCATCAGAAACCGCTTTTTAATGCAAATAATATGCAAGATCTATTTGCAAAAGTCAACGTATTATATATTATCCTTTATGAGAGAAATTAAAAAAATATATACAAAAAAATATAAATACAAACCTTAACAATACCACGCAAAATAACCCCTTGATACAATACCCGACGATGCTAACATTTCGTTATAACCATTAACTACAAAAGCGTAATTATAGATATTCAATATATTGTCTATAACCACTCGACATGTAATAACCCTTGATGGGTTTATATGCCGTTAAAATCCAACAAACCAACCATAACCGAGCGTTTCAAAGGTTTCGGGTATTTCCTTGAAATGTAATTCTGTCGGTGGGGCGTTAGAATGCACCGACTGCACCTCTGAAGAGGGGTAAGACTCCCCCAATGGGGCCACCTGTTGGCCGTGGGTGGTGACCCGTGATGCTTAAGGATATAGCCCAGGTGGATGAGCATGACATGCAATACTCCACTTTGGCCCTATCTTGGCTAGACGGGCGGTCGGAGAGGCCCCTCCGATCAATCGGCTGTCACGTCAAGCCCTAGCACCTATGATTTTCCCAACCCTATTGCCCTTATGGCAAGCCCCAACCCTTTTTTATCATATGCTTGAAGGCGGTGGCTGCGGGTCTACATGTCCTGGGAATGACGTTAAACTCTATCTGATGGTGAAGTTCCAGTTTTGGAGGTTTGGGGAATGTGGAGCACCCATTCATCACCATTGCTCCCTGGTCCACTCTGACCCGGAGTGGTAGTACCTGTTAGGGTCCCATCTATGGGTTAAATAGAAAAATGTATTTATAAAAAAATTGTATTATCCATTAAGAATTAATTTATTTCAAAACTTTATCGGCATTAAATGACCCACTGAGGTTGATATGCCGTAAAACAAACTAAAAAACCAACAAACCAACCTTAACCGAGTGTCTCAAAGGTTTCGGGTATTTCCTTGAAATGTAATGCTTTTTATACGTCATCTAATGATATTATTTTGCGCGCTATTTTGCATTAGTACCAATATATTTGAAGTTTTAGATACAAGGGTTAATTTTGCCTTTAGTGAGTAGATAAAATACAATTAGAAAAAAGGCGGGAAATACTACTAGCAAAAAGGCGGGAAAAATGAAAGTACAAAACAATTAGAAAGTTAGCGTTCGAAGAGGAAGATTTTTTTTTTTCGTTTCTTATCTCTTCTTGGAAAGTGACGCCAATAGACAGCTGTAAATCGAAAATCATTTGAGTCGTCAGTGATGGGGGTGGAAGGGGTGGAGTAGACGACATGTTACCGCCAAAAAAAAAAAAAGAGAAAAAGAAAGAAAAAAAATAAGGTTAGTAGTAATAAGAACTGGGTGATATCGAATAAATTTTATATTTCTCCCAGGCTCCCACCGATAGCCAATGTATCTTTATTACCTCCCTTGTTTTTTTTCTTTGTTTTTTTCCCCCTTTTTTTTAATGATCCTTTTGTATGATTGTGTTTTAGCTTTTTTTTTTTACTTTTTTTTTATTTATTTTTTTTTATGTGCGGAGAAAATATATATTTGACTGTATGATGATAGAAGCTGAGTTACAGTGCGGTGTGGAGCGGTGTGGTAAGGAAGTCGAGAAGGGGAGTAATCAAAAAGAAAAGGGGGGGGAATATTTTCGGCGGTTAAAGACGATTGGCTGTAGTGCATCCATAGGAAAAACCTGACCTGTCTGTGAGCCGACAGCATCCTGGATAGGCTAGAGTAACTGTGTCCGCCGCCAACCAAGTACAACCTTCTCCTACACTCTCAGCTTCACTGAATTCTTGCATCGTTAAATGCATCCTACTGCCAAGACTGCTTTTTTCTTCTTTTTTGGCAGCCGGACACGGGATGCTAAAAACCTTGCCAGGTATTTTTTATTGTTATTACTGCTTTATATATATATATATATATATATATATTATATGTGTGTGTATATATATATATATATATATATATATATATATATATATATATATATATATATGACTAAGAGAAAAGTGTCATTCACCATATATATATATATATATTATATATCTATAATATATATATTTGACAGACCACACACACTCTCTCTTCTCTCTCTCATTCTCGCTCTCTCTCCTCTCTCTCTCTTTCTCTCATATATAGAGTTGAGAGAGAGACACTTTTTATCCTCTTATATATATATATTATTTAAGTATAATTAATATATATAACACACCACAAATTTTCTCTTATATATTCATGTATTATATATTATACACAACATTGTTGGCTCTTATACTATTCATGGGTTATAGTATATATATACCCCGGACAAATTTTCTCTTATATATTCCTGATATATATATATATTACACCATGATACGATAACAAACATACAGACAAAATTTCTCTTATATATTTATGTAATATTAATATATACCACAAATTTTCTCTTATGCGGGGGATGCAGATCGACGGAGCGGTGGCGCAACGGCAAGCGCCAAAGGCGGTGCTGCAACCAGGCTGACCGAATAGAGGAGAGGGTTCATACTGAGTCCATGCATTACATTCACCGCCGACTGGACCGACCAGGCACGACACGAGCCGGGGTTCATGACCCTGTAGGTGCGATGCTTATAGTTATATATGTTATAATATATAAGAGAACATTTGTGGTTGTATATATATAATATATATAGTATATATATATACACCAATAATTTTTCCTTCTATATATATACTACACCGACAAATTTTCTCTTATATATTTTGTATATATATATATATACACCACAAATTTTCTCTTGATATATTATATATATATTTATGTTATATATATATATATATATTTCTTATATATATATTTATGTGTATATATATATATATATATATATATATCACAATTTCTCTTATATATATATATTTATGTATATATATATACACCACATTCTCTCTCTATGTATATATTTTGTATATATTATACACCACAAATTCTCTGTTTATTATGTATGTATATATATATATATATAATATATAATATATATATATATATTATATAGAAAAGAAGAAATTCTGTCTCCAGTATTAAAGACAAAAAAGAGATGTCGCCCACAAACAGAAATTAGTGCAGTTAAAACGCTCTAAGCCCTTGTTGCACTTAGGATATTATGTTTTAATGGCGCGAACAAAAAGAAATATGGTATCGGTTAGTTTGAAGATAACTACAAGTTAACAGAATAGTAAAGCGAGTGAAAGATAATAAAAAAGGAACATCCAAAAGAAGCTATAATAATTAAGGCAACAAAAAAAAAGTATCGGACTCTTTTTGGTAATTTTCCAAAAGCAAGAAGAATACTTTGACAAATGAGACGTAGACAGAGAACATGAGACTGGGAAAGAATGGCACAAGGAAAAACGAATATATATATATATATATATATATATATATATATATATATATATTGTGTGTGTGTGTGCGTACTTGTATGTGCAAGTACATCAGTATATCCGTACTCTATGAGTGAAAGAATAAAAAACATTTATTTTACACTACTCTTATGTGTACAAATTTGCTAGCGGTCTTGTGTACATATAAACGCATATTGGAGGCGCGCATGTAGAGGCGCTTTGTGTAATGGTTAGAGTCGTAGGAAATAGAGTGGTCGATCCAAGTTCAAATCCCGGACGAGGCTGTTTGCATTTCAAATAGCGCTAATACCCTTGGGAAAGGTATGTACCCAACTACTCTCCCTCCAGCAATGGGTAAATAGACTGGGCTATTTAACCGTGGCTAGGTAACCAGACTAGGAAAAGAAAACTCTGAATTGAAACATGTTAATCTCCGCTTAAGAAATTGACCTTGTGTCCCATCCTGCTCGTGCGGCGGGTTGGTAAATATAATATATATAATAATATATATATATATATATATATATATATATATAGGGGTCATCCACAGACACGTGTGTTCTACTTATCAAGTCTCTTCAGTGTGGCTAGACATTTTGTGAGCTACCTACAGCCGGAAATTGAAATCCGGTCAGTTGGGTGTCAGTCCGGCACCTTAACCATTAGGCTGTCTTCACTTACAGAATGGGAAGGGGATTTTTAACTGTTTTAATACACACATCGCTTTGTGTGTAAAGGTCGTCACAGAGTGCTCCATTCCTTATATAGAGGAGAGTGATGCGTTACGATTGAGTTGGCGGCCGTCAGCGAGATCCCACCAGAGTGCTCACAACCTAGGGGGATGGGGAGCATATATAGGGTCGTCCACAGACACGTGTTTCGACTTATCAAGTCTCCTCTCTCTCTCTCTCTCTCTCTATATAATATATATATAATATATATATATATATATATATATATGAGGTAACATAAGGAATGAAAGAACAAAACTCAGACACAAATGTGTAGTATATTTCGCTGGAACTTTAATTTCCGCCTTCCTCAGCCTATATTGAATCATTAGGATCATACAAGTGTTTATAATAGAAGGGGGTAGGTGGGTGGGTAAGTTTGTGTGGTGAGGGAAAGAATTTGATTGGTATTAGGGACATTCTTGGAGGAGATATGGAAAAAGAGATAGAAGGGAAAGGAGTAGGTAGAAAAAAATAATAGTGAGGACATCAGATAGGGGAGGAGAAGTAGCCATTTCTCGGAAAAGAGATTTGAGAGAAAGGAATGTGAAGGGAGTCTTAATAAAAGCCCTTCTAAAACCACACTTGTATGATCCTAATGCTTCAATAAACGCTTTGAGAAGCGAAACTTAAAGTTCCAGTGAAATATACTACAACATTTTTGTCTAAGTTTTTTGTCCTTTCATTCCTTTTTTACCTCATTCTGTCGGATTAAAATCCAATCCCATTTTCCTTATATATATAAGCGCATATTCGTACGTGCATTGTAAAATTGTATATCTTTATTTCATTGCAAAAATATCAACATATTTCTTTGGATGAATGTCTATATGGACAGCATTTTTTTTTTTTTCGTTTTAAAATATAAATTGATTGAATTAATTGCATCATTTATATCTTCTATACTGCTTCGGCCACGATACAGCACGGAGAAGTTTCCTGCGAAATTAACCTGTCAATGATACTGAAACGTTCTTACCATATGAGGGCAGGGGCGCTGAGTGAACAATAACGAACCCGGGCTTTATGCTCTTCGGTGAAGGAAATAAGAGATTTTTGGATGTTTTTTTTTATTTTAGAAGCATTGTTGGATAAAGTATATATTAATATTTATATTTTTGCTTGAAGGCAATTACAATGCGCATATATATCAGATGTTTATATATATAATCTAATATATATATATTTATATACTAGCAAATTATGCACCCTCCGGGTGCAAGTATTTAAGTTTAATGTAATAAAATATATTTAAATTAGAAAGGCTAATGAACTAAATACCGATAAAAAGATTTGAACAGAGGGAGTATAATGAAAAATAGAACAACTGAACACTTACTCTTTCATCACTCTCGTCTTTCATTGTTATTTTTTCTAATTTAAGTATTTAGTTAACGAGGAAGTAAATAATAAAATGACTGTTATTTTTTCTTGTTAATGGGATTTAATTTAAATTCATTGAAGAGATTTTTTATTATATTCATTAAAATAAAACCAAACTGTTAGAAATCAATAATACTAAGCACATATTTAATAAAAATCACATTTTTAATATCAAATAGGCAATTAGCCTTCCCATTCACACTGTAAACCATTATTTTGTTATATATATAAATATAATGCATGTTGTCACTATGTAGACATGGTTACAGTATTAATAATGTAAAACAATTTTATAAAATAATTGAGGTTTAAATAAAATACAATCATGATGTCAATACTAAGGGAATAGTGATATGAGTTAGTAATATAGTTTCGGTTACAGACAGAAAAGCACACAATCTCCATTATAAATAAGATATATATAATGTGTGTGTTGATATTTACTTAGCTTTGTGTTGGTGCGAACCTATAAAAAGAGCTGCTAGTGATGATCAAATTCTGTTGACAAGCAAATAAGTGACGAGATATTAATAATCGCATTATGATAGACGTCCAGATATAGAGCGCAGTAGATAGGAAACAAATCGGAATATATAATATATATATATATATATATATTATATTTATACATACCTACATTCATAGGTTGGGCGTCCCATCGTGATGTAACTGCAGCAAGCTAATTTCGTAGATCCACTGAATGGCGAGTTCGATCACCACTGGATCCTCCATACTTGCGACTTTGTATCACATCCTACCCGTGGGGCGAACGGTTGGGTAAAGAGTGAGTTTCAGTTTGTTATTTTCTTTTTCTCCATAACCAATGAACATTCAAAAGATATCACTTTTCTTTTAGCAAACTCAAAGATTAATAAATAACAAATCCTTTTAAGACCCAACAATTCTATCACTTTGTTTTTAAAAAAAAGGGTTAATAAAAAAAGAAAAGAAATAGTCAACTACTAGCTGCTCAGTGTACGGCATCCCCATTATGGTGTAATAGTTAGCAAGCTAGTCTCGCAGATCCATTATTTATATATATATATATATATATATATATGATACTGATCAATATTTCGATTTTACAAAATCGATCAGTATCAGCTATGATTATATTATAAATTGTTTTCTCTTTAACAGCATTGTGTGATGTTTTCATTCCACCTTTTCATACTCATATTGTCGGATTCATTTCCTTTCTTTTAAACTTATATATATATAGGCTGTGGCGGTGGCCTAGAGCTAGTCTCTGGCTCTGTGTTCTGGGTTCTCCAATTTGATTTCTGTCGGGAGATCCTAGTATAACACTGCTGATGAGACCTAATTAGATCGAAACAGCTGTACAGTGTTCCGCAGGTCGCACCCGTATTCACCGAGTTTGCTTGACGTGATTATTTCAATTATATATATATGCACTAGCAGGAGCTATGGACATACCACAGTATAATTTAATTATTACAACGTCTGATATGTTTTTACTTAAGATCTATTGCAATATGTTCG
>CM042142.1:53963913-53971413 GCA_023376005.1 Doryteuthis pealeii
TAAATTAAATCCGAATTATTACGAGATTCCAGGAAATTAACTTAAAAATATGATCTAAAGATTAAAATATGGAAACAAATTAAAAATATAGAAAATAAACATGATATAAAAAGCATAATAAAGGAAAATTACTAAAAAGGAAGACTAATGAAAATAAAAAAAAAAAAATATTTAAAAAGAAAAAACACAAACAAGAAATCTTTTAGACAAAAACAAAATATATAGAAAAATTCTTTTTTAGCAGGAGTGGTCGTGAAAGAGTATATTTTTTAGCAACCCCGTAGGCCTGTGCTCACCATGGGTCGACACTTTTTTTTTTTTTTTCGACAATTAAAGCATAGCAGAAATTTAAGTAATTACGACCGTATTATTTCTATTATAAGGCCTGTGATATATCTTTATAGAAACAAATATATTTATCATCTAGATCTTTTGTAAAGATCGTATAGCATTAAAAAAAATGAATGTGATTGTTAATAATTTGCATAATTGTATATTTTGTGATTACGGCTTCTAATAACATTTTCAAAATTGAATTTTGTGATCGGTTCCCGGGATTTAATACTCCTTTGGACACCAATCTAAGGTCATTTGATTAAATGCGACTAAGTAAATAGTGAATTTGATTGTACAGTGATCGACTCCCGAGATGAAATCCTCTTCAGGGCACCAGTCGGTAACCTAGAATTTCATGGGCTACTTTAGTGCCCGGTCCAGACAAACCCCAAAACCTTCGAAGTACGACAAACCCTACTCTTTCGTTAAATTAAACCATAACAGAAATTGATACTAATGCACAATAGCGCACAAGAGATATCATTAGATTACGTATAAAACGATTCACATTTTCATTAAATTTCACGGAAATAGTCGAAAGCTTTGAGATGCTAGATAGTTAGATTAAGCTACTTCGGGAGTTTCCGTAACCTAATGCTATGTTATACGTAAAATGCGATTTCTATATTTATTCTCTTGCGTGCTATTCTGCATTTGCATCCAGAAATTTAAGTGATTGGTGACCATAATTATTATTTCCTTTATTAGAAATCTATCTTTATAATACGTAAATATGTTTAGCCTCTACTTTATATTCTGTAAAGATTTATTTAGCATTAAAAATGGATGTATGATTTTTAGTCGTTTGATTTATTGAATATTCTGTTACTTTTTGCGATTTTTTTTTTTTTTTTTTTTTTGTACGATAACAATTTAAATTTATGTCCTCAATGCAGGAAATGTCATGTTGAGCCGAAGACCCAAATAAAGAGCCCTCCACAGAAGCTAGTTTAAATTCCACCAGAAATAGCGGCTTTTAAGCTAGACTATCTATACATATGTAAAGGGCAGTAGGTGTGTATTATACACATGCAGTACGAAACTACGAAAACAAAACAATCAACAATATATATATATATATATATATATATATATTAAATTTTAGAACAATAACCAAAAATCAGGGAATTGTCCAATTTTAATGAAATTATTTTCCGACGACTTAATTTAAAGATATATATATTAAATATCAAAGGTTCCTTCTTTTTTGTGTAAAAATTATGATTTGATTTTATTCGAGGATATCTAAAATCAAATCAAAACATACATAGAAATTGCATTGAAATTCTTAGAAATTTCCAGCATTTGTAAATCTCAAAAGTAAACAAATCAATATACAGGTTCCCCATCCCGTACTCAGATGACACTGGGTAGCCGCTTCTAGTAATACAATATGGAATAATTTGATGTTTGAAAGCAGGAAGAGTTTGTTTGCTTTTTTTTACTATAGATGCCAAATGGTTTCATGCAGAGTAAATACTTAGGAATATTTTCAGGTAAAAACAATTTTTGTTCCGGATTAAGAGGGTGGGAGGTGATTGATAATAAACAATCAGTGCAAATTGTATTTCGATCGACTTGTATTATCAAACTCGACCACGTCCTCTCTTAGCTTTACACTTTGTCCAACGTCACTTTCTCACAATTCCGATATGCTCACTCAAGCTCGCCTTGACGAAAAAAAACTATTCCCTTTTGCCAGATATTCGACTTTACATTCAGCTTCCTCACTCCCACAATGCCTCTCATTTCCGGTATGTACTCCATAATAAAAAGTAACTTTTGAGTGCCACTTTTTCTCCAGCCATGACATAAGTGAATTTCCATTCTTTGTTTTTATTTAAACTACAAAAAGCTACACTGCTGCAAGACATAACTAATCGCACAAACAAACCACAATACCTACGAAGTACGACAATCGCCGCTCCTTGGGTTAAGTTATGTGAAAAAAGGGAGTGGGCTGTTGACTTAGCGACTGGAGCGACTGGTTCGGTCGTGGGAGGTTTCTGGCGGCGTGTGACTAAGAACACGAAGCCAGAAAAGGCCTAAATTTACATCTATCCGAAGTTGGAAGGGGGTCGTAGGTAGAAAAAAAATATAAAAACAAAGTATTCCAAAAATACGAATTTATTCTTGGAGAAGACGAAGTTATAACGTTTCAGTTTTAGTAACCTTCGTTAGGACTCGAATTATGGAAATTGTAGTGGATGACTTGCGAAAAATTGTAGAATGGTAATTTGTGTGGCGAAACGGGGTGGGGGTAGTTAACCCCATCTAGTGTAGCATGTGTTCTGGAACTCGTGCAGATGTTTCGTGAAACGGTGAAAAGTGTTTTATAGGAGCATATAGATATGGGACGGGACATGTCCAAAATTCTTTAATTTAGTATCGTTAAACTGTAGTGAAAGAGGTTTAGGGTAAAGGTTGTAATAATGTGTAGGTCGAAACGTCTAATTTGTTTCAAGATTTGTTGTATTTGGGTATAGTGAAATTTTGGTTTTAAATGCCTATAAATAGGCTTCACTTCCCTTTCAGTGACTTTTTTCGTTGACAGAGACAATTGCTGTTAATAGTTTCTGTAGCGATTTACATTCGTTATTCTGTATGTCTGTATGTTTGTTTGTACAACGACCGAGCACACGTCCCTTTTTATAGAGGAAAATTCATATAGATCAAAGTTCAATAGAATTCACACCCTATTTTTCCGAAATGGTGGTAAAAAAAAAATTGTACTCTTCATTTTCTATAAGAAAATCTAAATAGAAATAAGGGTATAAATGAATGATAAATTAATTTTAAAAAATGATTTAAAAATGAATATAATCAAGGATAAAACATACGATGCAAATAAAAGACAAAATACAAACAAGAATTATAAAAAATAAACAGCTTAAAAACAAAAATATACAAAGACTAAAATATAAAACAAATATATAGAAAAATAATTCAGGGTCGCTGAAGATGTATATATTTCTAGCAAACCCGATGCGTAGGTCTGCTTAACTCTGGGTTTACAGAATCGACATTATTATAGAATAATAAAGCTAAATTACAATTACCGTCGAATTGGTAAGACACGGCAACAAGCAGTCGTAACTTAATACGAACCTGTCTTGCTGCAACACTACTGCAGAATGGCAGGGTACTTATGAAACTCCACAATATCATAGAAACCAAGCAGCCAATCAAAACTCAAGGAATGGAATTACCCAAATACATGAATGGACTATTCTTGATTTCCATAAGTACCAACTGTCTCGGACACTGCTTCAGTTGTGCTTAGCCAGTTGCTGTTGTTCAAACCAACAGTAGACTGACTGACTGACTGATTTCAATAGACATTTTTTTCGATAATTAAAGCATAACAGAAATTTAAGTAATTTGTAACAGCGTTATACTTTCTATTAGTTAGGGTCAGGGATATATCTTTATAGATACGTAAATATGTTTAGCATTCAGATTATATTTTAGAAATATTTTATAGCATTAAAAAAAATGGATGAGTAAATTTTCAATAATTTACATTATTGAATATTTTATGGGATTACGACTTCTGATAACATTTTCAAAATTGAATTTTGTGATCGGTTCCAGGGATTTAATCCTCTTTGGGACACCAAACGATGTCGTGTGATTAAACCCAACTAAGTAAATCCAATGTATACAACAGTTCTAAGTTGTTTAAATTCTTAGATCAGGCATTGCAAATAATTTTTTTTACCAGTTTTTCTTCAGCTAGTTTGTTGATCGAGTGGGGGGGGGGTAATTTATTGCAACACTCAAATCAGTTCCCATGCGTTCATATAGTGAAACCTTTTCCAATGCATTCCATAGTGAAACCTTTTCCAATGCATTCCCATAGTGAAACCTTTTTCCCATAGTGCCTTTTCCAATGCATTCCATAGTGATACCTTTTCCAATGCATTCCCATAGTGATACCTTTTCCAATGCATTCCCATAGTGAAACCTTTTCCAATGCATTCCCATAGTGATACCTTTTCCAATGCATTCCCATAGTGAAACCTTTTCCAATGCATCCCATAGTGACCTTTTCCAATGCATTCCCATAGTGAAAATGCATTCCCATAGTGAAATGCATTCCATAGTGAAACCTTTTCCAATGCATTCCCATAGTGAAACCTTTTCCAATGCATTCCCATAGTGAAACCTTTTCCAATGCATTCCCATAGTGATACCTTTTCCAATGCATTCCCATAGTGAACCTTTTCCAATGCATTCCCATAGTGAAACCTTTTCCAATGCATTCCCATAGTGAAACCTTTTTCCAAATGCATCCCATAGTGAAACCTTTTCCAATGCATTCCCATAGTGAAACCTTTTTCCAATGCATTCCCATAGTGAAACCTTTTCCAATGCATTCCCATAGTGAAACCTTTTCCAATGCATTCCCATAGTGAAACCTTTTCCAATGCATTCCCATAAAAAAAACAAGCAGCAAAAATATGGAAAGACTAATTAAAACTGTCTTATACTTGCTAAATTAGAATCAGCTAAGTTTAGCCAAGTCTGGCTCAAGATTAAGACTATGAAAAATCACAATCACTAGACTAGTAATGATTAGCTTCTCAATCATTCCAATATGTCTGTTTGATGAATAGGCTTTTGCTGGCAAGCCCCAACCCCTTTTTATCATATGGGTGCTAGAAGGCAGTGGCTGCGGGTCTACATGTCCTGGGAAGGACGTTAAACTCTATCTGATGGTGAGGTTCCAGTTTTGGAGGTTTGGGGAATGTGGAGCACCCCTTCATCACCATTGCTCCCTGGTCTACTCTGACCCGGAGTGGTAATACATGTTAGGGTCCCATCTATAGGTTAAATAGAAAAATGTATTTATAAAAAAATTGTATTATCCATTAAGAATTGATTTATTTCAAAACTTTATCGGCTTTAAATGATCCACTGAGGTTGATATGCCGTAAAACAAAACAAACCATAAACCATAGGCTTTTGCCTATACTTGTCCGTATTCTTAATATGAATAATTTTATTTTGCACTGTTGTCCTCGTTTTTATTGTGTATAAACACAATGTTCACGCCTGTGTAAACTCGAGCTCTGTTTAGGTGGGGTTTTTTTTTGGGGGGGGGTTAAAGTCATCTTCAAGTTCAGTCAGATTAAAATGGTTAGGTAAGTAATAGCGTTCTTTACGACATTTTGAAATTTCTGTTTGAAAATAAGTACTTTTCTTCCATTTTTTTCCTATATCTAATCCCATTTCTGTCAATAAGTCTAGTGGCATTTATGCTGCTCGGAGACCCTTTGAACTAGTGGTTACAATTTCAGCCCCGAAACCGCGTCTGAATTCAAGGTTATCGTTTGAAGATAACTTATTTTAAGGTAATAGAAAGAAAACTTAAACAGAGTCAGAGGTTACAGTGGCCTGAAAATTGTGTTTATACACAATAAAGATGAGGACAACAGTCTGAAATGTCAAAATTATTCAGGCTTTTGCATGTTTGGCTTCAGTTGGAGAGTACTGAAAATCGAAGATTTATCGACCTCCGTTCTTTGAAACATCGGATTGATTGCAACTTGTTTGTAAAAATCACGAGCAAGAAACTGCAATCTGATTCCATTACAATCTTCATCGTTGTCGATGATCAGACCCGGTCCAGGTTATGTCATCCTGTAATGCAATCTCTCTCTCTCTCTCTCTCTCTCTCTCTCTCATCTTCTCCTCCTTTTCTTCTCTCCTCTCTCCTCTCCTCTTCCATCTTCTCTTATCTTCCTCTCTCCTCTCATTCCTCTCTCTCTCTTCCTCTCTCTCCTCTCCTCTCCTCTCCCTCTCTCCTCTCCTCTCCTCTCTTCTCTCCTCCTCTCTCTTATCCTCCTCCTCCTCCCTCATGTTCCTTCTCCTCCTCTTCTCTTCCTCTTCTCCTCCTCCTCCTCCTCCTCCTCCTCTCCTCCTCTCTTCTCCTCTTTTCTCTCTCCTCCTCTTCCTCCTCTCTTTCTTCTCTCTCTCCTTCTCTCCTCCTCCTCTTTTCTTTCTCCTCCTCTTTTCTTTCTCCTCCTCTTTTCTTCTCTCCCCTCTTCTTCTTCTCTTCCTCTCTCTTCCTTCTCTTTCTCTCTTCCTCCTCTTCTTCTCTTCCTCCTCTTTCTTCTCTCCTCCTCTCCTCTTCTCCTCCTCTTCCTCCTCTTCTTCTCTCTCCTCTTTCTTCTCTCCTCCTCTCTTCTCTTTTCTTCTCTCCTCCTTCTTCCTCCTCTTCCTCCTCTTCTTCTCTCCTCCTCTTCTCCTCTTTTCTTCTCTCCTCCTCTTCCTCCTCTTTTCTTCCTCCTCCTCCTCTTCCTCCCTTTTCTCTCTCTCTCCTCCTCTCTTCCTCTCATCTCTCTCTCATCTCCTCTCCCACCCCTCTCTCTCTCTCTCTCTCTAAACTGCTATCTAATTCCACTACAATCTTCATCTTTGTCGATGGTCAGGCCCGGCCCAGGTTATGTCATCCTGTAATGCAAACATTGTTTGGGTGCGATGTCTCCTACTTAAAATGACAGGGATCTTTATCGATTTGATGTATCATGTCATGTTTGTTACCAACAAGAGGAGACCACGACATGACAATCTTTTAAAGTTGTCCGATTTTCTTTTATGCAGATTTTTATCTTTTTATTTTATTTATTGCTTGCTACTTTCCCGGGGTTTTGTCTTGGACAGCAATCTATGAAGCCATTTTATGGACTTTAACGAATCTTGTCTTGAATGGGAAATCCTATTTCTTTCTTCTATATTCATTTATCATAAGTTGTCTGTAGTCGTCTTATGTCTTTTTACCTGTATTTAATTCTGAACTAGTCAGGTGAGGCATATACTGTGTCAGTAGATAAAATTTATTCAAAATGCAAGTATGCATTTAATAATACAGTCTCTTGATTAATCTCTTCACACACACACACTCGCTCTCTCGCGCTCTCGCCACGCGATTTCTGTTTTGTAGTCTCCAACTCGCCAAACTTCTATATATATAGTATATTATGTATATTACATTATTTATCGATATATATACTCGTGTTCCTACAAAATACGACTGTTATCTTGCAACACCCTCTGATTAAAATAATACCGTACAAATCATTCGATGATATGCCAAAATGCAAATCCCAAAATGTAAATCCTGATTATCTGATGTTGCTTATCCACCGAATTCTTATT
>CM042142.1:53976413-53983913 GCA_023376005.1 Doryteuthis pealeii
TTGACAGTCTGAACGACGACGCTTGTGACAAGTGATATTTAAAGACCAGATGAGTTTAAAGACCCGAAGGATCTTTTTCATAAATTCGGCATAGTTCTTCATTTACCGATTGTTTTGTATCAACCTTTTCCGGGTTATCTAATTTTATTTTATGTTAGGTTTTTCATTGACTTCATGCGTATAAACAAATTAGAGAAAATAACCTTGCGTATTAATAAACTTTAGTTAGATTTTTCATTATGTTCACGTGTATCAAATAAACTGGTAGAAATAATTTTCATGTTAGGATTCTACTAACATCATGTGTATTAATAAATTGGTATGAATGATTTTCAAGTTAGATTTATCAACTTTGTATCAAATTGGTATAAGTAAGTTTCATTATCTTGCAAACAGATTTATTTGACCCATAGATGGGACCCTAACAGGTACTACCACTCCGGGTCAGAGTTAACCTGCGAGCAATGGCAATAAAAGGGTACTCCGCACTCTCCAGAGCTCTCAACTTGTAACCTCACTACTAGGTCCTGTTTATCGTCATACTCAGGACACTAGTAGTAATGATTTTTATGTTAGATTTTTCATTAACTCTATTGGTCATCGATCCTGGCAATTCCTCCTCTCGACATCCAGTATCCGTACAGAACTAATCAATGTAAGTCTTTGCTGCTCGGCCTACTGGTGTGTATATGCGTAGTCATCCACAAGAGAAAGTCACATGAGTTCGTCCTTACTTCTCCAGCGCGTCTTGTTTTGTCTTACTTGTATGGTTTGTGTGATAGGCAGTAAGTGGCCATACAGCTGCTTTTTATCGGGGTGCTACTTTCAGGATTTGTTCAGGACAACACGCAGTATCCCTGTGTAGTTTCCATCTAGCTTTTTAGTCAGCTTATTTTAGTCAGCTTATTTTAAGCCCCGCCGAGAGAGCGGTCTAATATTTTGATAAACAAAGACACATAACTAATCTTATTATAATGGAGATTGTGTGTTTTTCTGTCTGTAACCGAAACTATATTCCTACTCAAGTTATTGACATCACATTCTCCATGATTTTATTTTTATCTAAACCTCAATTATTAATAAAATTGTCTTACATTATTAATACTGTTAACTATGTCTACATACTGACAACATGCAATTATATTTATATACACAACAAAATAGCGGTTTACAGCGTGAACGGGAAGGCTAATTTGCATATTAATATTAAAAAATCGAATTTAATAAATATGTGCTTAGTATTATTGATTTCTAACTGTTTGGTTTTATTTTAATGAATATTAGCAAACATCTCTTCAATGAATCTTAAATAAAATCCATTAACAAGATGAAATAACTGTCATTTTATTCTTAAACTTCCTCTTATAACTAAATACTTAAATTAGAAAAAATAACAATGAAAGACGAGAGTGATGGAAGAGTAAGTTTCAGTTGTTCCATTTTTTATTATACTCCCTCTGTTTCAAATCTTTTTATCTGTATTCTTATTTAGTTTCATTAGCCTTTCTAATTTAATACAATATTTTATTACATTAAAACTTAAATACTTGCACCCGGCGGGTGCATATATTTGCTAGTAACTATAATGAACACTTGAAGAATTAAGTGGCTGAATAGTTGTGCGAAAAACAACTTATATCTGGAATGATTAAAATGAGGTTATAATTAATAAATAAAAATAGTGGTATAATGGTTAGCAAGCTAAATTCGCAGACCATTGTTAGTGAGTTCGATTCTCATGGGTGTCCAGTACTTCTGGCCTTGTGTCACCTCTAAGCTTAGCAAATAACTCTACCACAAGAGAAATGGACACCTTACGTAATGGTTAGTCGGTGTATTCTATATCCCCAGCCGACAGGGTGACGCCACGGCTGACTCCCTTTTCCATTTTTTATTTTTTTAATTTTTTAAATGACCAATCTACAGAATTTCTCTCTAAAAAAACCCATACTTCAGCAAAACAACGACGTTTGAAGCCATTTCTCTCAATTCTAAGACACCGGTTCTCCAAACTAGTCGCAACCATTTTGTCATTTTTCTGTTTAGTTTATTAAAGTGTTCGGCATGAAGTTATTTATTCATTGAGGACCGGCCGTAAATCGCAGCCAGACGAGATTTCAGGTGTGGCGCAGTTGTCTTATTAAATACGGAATAAAATCAATTCGTCTGATTCTGTTGCAATTGCGGTCTGCGATGCAATTGAATGCTAATATTCAATCAGTGCGCTTTTAACAATCTACAAAGTTCGATCATTTCTAAACTTCGACGGAGACCAAAATACGAGGTGTGATCAGAAAATGTCTAGACCCAATGTTCCCAATGTGAGGAGCAATTTGATTTTTAAGGTGGTCCAATTTGAGAATTACTTATTAAGGGAATTTTTTCTTGTGTGTCTTGTTTGTTTTGTTTTACGGCATATCAACCTCAGTGGGTAATTTAATGCCGATAAAGTTTTGAAATAAATCAATTCCTAATGGATAATACAATTTTTTTATAAATACATTTTTCTATTTAAACCATAGATGGGACCCTAACAGGTACTACCACTCCGGGTCAGAGTGGACCAGGGAGCAATGGTGATGAAGGGGTGCTCCACATTCCCCAAACCTCCAAAACTGGAACCTCACCATCAGATAGTTTAACGTCATTCCCAGGACATGTAGACTCGCAGCCACCGCCTTCTAGCACCCATATGATAAAAAGGGGTTGGGGCTTGCCATAAGGGCAATAGGTCCCAATGTGAGGAGCAATTTGATTTTTAAGGTGGTCCAATTCGAGAATTAGTTATTAGGGGAATTTTTTCTTGTGAGTCTGTGTAAGATTTAATACGTGTTGCATATACAGTATACATACATAAAAATGTGTATGTATGTACATGTGTAATTACGTATTACTTATATATATATGTGTGTGTGTGTGTGTGTGTGTGTGTGTGTGTAATACGTAATTACACAGGTAAGGGCCGGTTTAGCTCAGTTAGCTAACGTCCGTCTAGGAACCACAAGGTTTCTGGCTTATACCGGCCCTCGCTAACTCAGCGGGGGGTGGAACCACATTGTCTACCAACGTTTCACCTAAGGGATCTTCAGTATTAACCTGAAGATCCTTTAGGTGAAACCTAAGTAGGTAATGCCTGACTCAAAGTTTTCTATATTACTGCTTTACTTAGTGTAGTGATCACTTTTTACCTGGTGAAGTGGACGTTAAAACGTTTTGGCTTTTATCAAACCTTCATCAGGACATTAAGATGGAAAAGATGTCTGAACAGTGATGAGTGTTGTTTTGTTTGTTTCTTTGCTTGTTTTTTTGTTTGTTTGTTTTGTCTTTTTTTATAACGGGAGATGAAAAAGTTGCACACAGATTTGTAACCATTATAACTTGATTGGTACAAGTGAGGATGTTTAAGATATGTGACGTATTTCTTAGCGATACAATAGATTAAAAGATGATAAAAGTATTGTCTGGATTTTTGAGGAAAGAGAAAATAAAATAAATAGTGCCTACAAAATTGAGTTAGGAATAAATCTTAGTATCAAAAGTGTATACAATATTACCATCAACGTTTATATATTATTAAGTATTTCGATTTATAATATATATATATATATATATATATATATATTATATATATATATATAATTGTGTGTGTGTTATAAAAAGTTAGCCATGGGAAATCGACTCGTCGCCCAAGTTCAAATCCTGGACGTGGTAATTGCATTTCAATTAACGCTAATACCCTTGGGAAAGATATGACTCCTACTCTCCCTCCAGCTATGGGTAAATAGTAGGGCAGACTGGGCTCTTTACCCTTGGTCAGGCAACCTGTCTAGGAAAAGGAAAAACTCTGAATTCAAACCTGTTGAACTGCACTTAAGAAATTGACCTTGTCATATCCTGCACGTGCGGAGGGTTTGGTAAATAAATACAAACGTAAAAAAAAAAAATATCCATCACTGTTCAGACAACACTTTTCTATCCTAATGTTCTGATGACTGTAACCATTACACAGAGCACGCCTCCACAAATTTAAATGTAAGCAAAATAAGCTAAAAATTTAAGCAAAATAAGCTAAAATACTAGCTTTTAAACGCTTAAATGTAAGCAAAATAAATTTAAATGCAAGTAAAATAAGGATAAATTTAAGCAAAATAATCTGAACAGCTAAAACATTTAGAAATCACAAATGAAATATTTTTCATCCATGTTAACTATTCTGGCTGTCGTGTGGAATTTGAACGACTTGTGATTTTTCTTCCAACTAAAAGCTCGTTCGTTCGCATACCGTCAGTTAGGATAATGTTGCTATTTGCGAATATGAAAAACAGCAAGCAATTTGGAATCTTTTAACTAACGAGTGTCGTAAAATGACAAATCAATTTTAGGCCATTCGTCTCAGTTTAGTGGAATAACCTCCTTCCCTCTAGGAGGGGGGAAAGAAAATACTCCATCGCTTTAAGAGGAAAAAATCAATAAAAGTGTGCAGTTATCTTTTAAGAGGCTGGATCTTTCTTTTTTCTTTTTCTTCTTTTTCTTTTTTTTTTCTTTCTTAAAAATCTGACAGCATCGTTTAGTTTTTCGCAGATGCAAGTAAAATGAAATAATTAGTCTCGTACTTTTTTTAAAAAATTGGGTGTTTACTAATCCTACTAACTTGACAAAAGGCCATCAGTAAAAATGACTAACTTGGCAAAAGGCTATCAGTAAAAATAAGCCCTCTCGGCGAGAAATAGAATATGTTAATTGTACCCCCACCCCTTGATGAGTTGCAAGACCGTCTCCAAAAGGGGGTGGGTTCTAGCTATGGTACTAAAATGCGTCTGGTCGTGAGGTTCCTGTTCGAGAGAATTGACTTTAGAGTCTCCGTTCATGGCTATTACTCCTTAACCCGAGGTGGTAGTGCCTGTAATTAATGGTTGGTTGGATTTTACGGCATTTCAACCCGTGTTGGATTATTTTGTTCTGAAGACGATTTTAAAAAATTCATTCTTGATGATATTCAATGTTTTTTCAAACTCAATTTTTAATACACGTTTTTACTCATAGCCAATAGATTGGATCCTAACAGGTATTACCTCTCCGGATCAGAGTGGACCTGGGAGTAATGGTGGTGAATGGGTACTGCACACTCCCCAGAGCTTCCGAATTGAAATTTCACCATTAGATGCAATTTAACGTCATAACCAGTATAATGAGACCCTTATCCATAGCTTTCTAGCACATATGATAAAAAGATTTGGGGGTTGCTTTAAGGGTAATAGGGTTGGGACAACTCTATAGCTGCTAGGGCTTGACATGACCAGCCAATTGGTCAGAGGGCGCCACTAAAACCACCCGTCTAGCCCTTGTAAGGGCCAAAGGGAAGTGTCGCATGTCATGGACTGCTCAGCCACCAGGATTCCGTCTTTAAGCATCACGGCTCTCCCCCGACGGCCAACAGGTGTCTCAATTGGGGGATTTTTACTCCTCTTCAGAGGTGCAGTCGGCATATTCTGCAACAGCAGGTGACAGGGCGGTGTAATTTATGGGTCGGATATATCAGTTTGAAAATTATTAGTACTGGATAGTAATGCGTAAAACACTTTAACTGTGGGGAAAATTAAGAATGGGTACTTGAAGCTGTAACTATTTACAAACGACTATTATTTTTGGTTACTTAAAACCATATAATTGCTTGAAATACTTTATTTATAACTGTAGAAATTATTTTATAGGAATCGAAAATACCATTGGGAAAGGTATGAATCCAACTATTCTCCATTCTTAGGAGTAAATTGTAATGCAGACTGGTATCTTTTAACCTTGCTATGGCAACCTGTCTAGAAGAAGGAATATTCGTAATTCAACCCAGTTATAGACCTGGAGGGGGATGGGCCCCGCCAGGCTATTCCTGACTACATGAGAAGCACGCCAAAAACTAAATCATTTTGCGGAATTAGGGAGGTATTAGGTGGCTGGTATGTCTAATTTACCTTAGTCTTTTTTTTTTTTTTTTTTTTCGTGACACACGCTAATTTTTAAGTAAAAGTAATAGCAGGTAGTTACATCTGCATTAACATATACAGATGGTACATATAAAATCCTATATCCTAATTTTCATGGGTTGAAAAGGGTTAATGAAATAAAATATATTGGTACTAACGCACAATAGCACGCAAGAGATAATATTAGAATCGTATTTTGCATATAAATAGCATTAGATGTCGGAAACTCCCGAAGTAGCGTAACCCTTACTCGAGCGTAGACTTGCGCGCTCCTTTATATTCAAACAAGAACAACAACCACAGTGTGAAACATGTCAAAGACCTTCCACTGTTACACACTTCCTCATAGAATGTGAAGCCTTTGCTCTCACCAGAAACCGCTTTTTAATGCAAATAATATGCAAGATCTATTTGAAAAAGTCAACATATATGATATATTATCCTTTATGAGAGAAATGAAAAAAATATATACAAAAAAATATAAACACAAACCTTAACAATACCACGCAAAATAACGCCTTGATACAATATCCGACGATGCTAACATTTCGTTATAACCATTAACTACAAAAGCGTAATTATAGATATTCAATATATTGTTTATAACCACTCGGTATGAAATAACCCTTGGTGGGTTTATATGCCATTAAAATCCAACAAACCAACCATAACCGAGCGTTTCAAAGGTTTCGGGTATTTCCTTGAAATGTAATTCTGTCGGTGGGGCGTTAGAATGCACCGACTGCACCTCTGCAGAGGGGTAAGACTCCCCCAATGGGGCCACCTGTTGGCCGTGGGTGGCGACCCGTGATGCTTAAGGATAGAGCCCAGGTGGATGAGCAGTTCATGACATGCAATACTCCACTTTGGCCCTATCTTGGGCTAGACGGGCGGTCGGAGAGGCCCCCTCCGATCAATCGGCTGGTCACGTCAAGCCCTAGCACCTATATGATTTTCCCAACCCTATTGCCCTTATGGTAAGCCCCAACCCCTTTTTATTATATGGGTGCTAGAAGGCGGTGGCTGCGGGGTCTACATGTCCTGGGAATGACGTTAAACTCTATCTGATGGTGAGGTTCCAGTTTTGGAGGTTTGGGGAATGTGGAGCACCCATTCATCACCATTGCTCCCTGGTCCACTCTGACCAGGAGTGGTAGTACCTGTTAGGGTCCCATCTATGGGTTATATAGAAAAATGTATTTATAAAAAAAATTGTATTATCCATTAAGAATTAATTTATTTCAAAACTTTATCGGCATTAAATGACCCACTGAGGTTGATATGCCGTAAAACAAACCAACAAACCAACCTTAACCAAGTGTCTCAAAGGTTTCGGGTAATTCCTTGAAATGTAATGCTTTTTATACGTCATCTAATGATATTATATCTTGCGCGCTATTTTGCATTAGTACCAATATATTTGAAGTTTTAGATACAAGGGTTAATTTTTCCTTTTAGTGAGTAGATAAAATACAATTAGAAAAAAAGGGCGGGAAATACTACTAGCAAAAAAGGCGGG
>CM042142.1:53988913-54017989 GCA_023376005.1 Doryteuthis pealeii
GTGGCGAACGGGTTGGGTAAAGAGTGAGTTCACAGTTTATGTTTATTTTCTTTTTCTCATAACCAATGAACATTCAAAAGATATCACTTTTCTTTTAGCAAACTCAAAGATTAATAAATAACAAATCCATTTTAAGACCCAACAATTCTATCATTTTGTTTAAAAAAAAAAAGGTTAATAAAAAAAGAAAAGAAATAGTCACTACTAGCCTCAGTGTACGGCATCCCATTATGGTGTAATAGTTAGCAAGCTAGTCTCGCAGATCCATTACTATATATATATATATATATATATGTGTGTGTGAAATAAAATTGAAGACCGATCTATTACATACGGTCGATACAGATATTCCGAGGGACCTCACATCAGTGAGGGGGGGGGGGCGATGTGCTTTTAAAACCCGTTGAGAGGAAGGACCCGAAACGGTTACACATTCTCTCCTGATGATCCCATGCATTTGTAAACATCATTTGTTTTCAATATATCAAATTCATATATATATATATAATATATATATATATATATATATATATATATAGGCGTGGCCGGTGGCCTAGAGTTAGTCTCTGGCTCTGTGTTCTGGCTTCTCCGGTTTGATTTCTGTCGGGGGGAGATAGTAGTTATACACTGCTGATGAGACCTAATTAGATCGAAACAGCTGTACAGTGTTCCGCAGGTCGCACGTGGTATTCGCCGAGTTTGCTTGACGTGATTATTTCAATTATATATATATATGCACTAGCAGGAGCTATGGACATACCACAGTATAATTCAATTATTACAACGTCTGATGTGTTTACTTAAGATCTATTGCAATAGTTCGATATGTAAAGTAAAAGCAAATTTGGCGGATTGGCCTATTGTCGGTTTCAGCAGGACAGCGAAGGAGTCTATACCCTTTTCGCTAGCGCTAGACAATGGAAGATTGTTTATGCTGAGGTGGAGCGCCGCACCTACCGTCAGCTCTCGTTTTTACCACGGATCAGATTACCTAATATGTGCTACTCGTGCGCTGAGGTGGCGGGACCGGTATCAAACCCAGAACGTTGCGATTCCGAGGCGGATGCTCTACCAACTGAGCTAAACCAGTAAAGTATAATAATCTTGATTTAACTCTTTTTTTTTTCTTTCTTTCCTTTTCATCTTTTCACTGTTCGATTGAAACAGATTAGCGTTATCGTTTCCGCACACTCACCCCTCCCTATCTTTCCACATATCTCTTTTTTTAATATTTTTTCTGTGTGGCAAGTCGTTTTTCTTGTGTTTCTTTATAATAAAAACAGATTGGTCCATTATTTAACTGAGGTGACGACAGTCATTTGGACGATCTCATTTTTAACCAGAGGGTGTTGCAAGATGATAACGGTCGTATTTTGTAGAAACATCAGTATTGTTATATAGATGATAATCATTTTTTAAAAATTAAGCAATATCAAATCTTGACTTTTTAATAAGAGCTGCTATTTATGGAATGTCATTGCATTCCACAATCTTGAAGTACATTATCTTGGGCTAGACGGGCGGTCGGAGAGGCCCCCTCCGATCAATCGGCCGGTCACGTCAAGCCCTAGCACCTATATGGTTTTCCCAACCCTATTGCCCTCATGGCAAGCCCCAACCCCTTTTTATCATATGGGTGCTAGAAGGCGGTGGCTGCGGGTCTACATATCCTGGGAATGACGTTAAAAAAAAGGTTCCAGTTTTGGAGGTTTGGGAAATGTGGAGCACCCCTTCATCAACATTGCTCCCTGGTCAACTGTGACCCGGAGTGGTAGTACCTGTTAGGGTCCCATCTATGGGTTAAATAGAAAAATGTATTTATAAAAAAATTGTATTATCCATTAAGAATTGATTTTTCAAAACTTTATCGGCATTAAATGGCACACTGAGGTTGATATGCCGTAAAACAAAACAAACCAAACCATAATTTCTTTCTAAGTAAAGTTAGATTTAATGTAATAAGATAATAAAGAAATGGTTAGTTACAATTCTGATTTCCGGAGAAATCATGTCGTGGACAATTGCGGTATAAAGAATAAATTTAAGTCAATTCACCGACTGAAAAGAAATACAAAGGTATGGTGTGTAAAAGCGCTCGTAGTGTAATAGTTATAATCATGGGAAGTCAAGATACCCCCCTCTCTCTCTCTCTCTCTCTCTCTCTCTCTCTCTCTCTCTCTCTCTCTCTCTCTCTCTCTCTCTCTCTCCTTACGGTCAAATCACTTTAAAAGTACCGTTTCCCACTCGATCACCGAAGTTAAGCAGCAATGAGCTTGTTCAATACTTAGACGGGTGACCATTTAAGCAAAGGCAGGTTCTGTAAGTAAACCAAATATCAAAATGATTTGATTAGGCATTAGATGACCCAAGAAGCGTTGATATGCCGTAAAACAAAACAATCAAACCACTCTCTAACCCTGTCTCATTTATATATATATATATATATATATATATATATATATATATATATATATATATATATATCCTTTCTAATTTTCGGGCCATCTTTTTGGTGTCGGGGTGTAACTGGTGTAATAGTCCACTATACACCTCCCCTTCTCACAACTTGTGCCCCCCTCCCACAAAAAATCACGACTGCATCGCTCGCTCTAACCACTACCATTCCTACAACCTCCCACTACCAATTGTTATTACCTCCCACTTCTAATTCCTTGCTACTACCCGTTCTCGTTAAAAACGAGACAGGAAACCATACCATCGTTTCCTACCTGATGATGGCAAACTGTATTGCTGAAAGCGCTCGTTTTGAAACCTTTGGTGGACTATTACACCAGTTACACCCCGACACCAAAAAGATGGCCCGAAAATTAGAAAGGGTCAACCAAAAACTTGTCCGACAAGAATTGTATGTACAGTTCAACAAAACATATATATATATATATATATATATATTTTTTTCTTTTCTGCTTAAATATTTTTAATTTTTTTTACACTTATTTATGTTTTGTTCCTTCCTTCCTTGTCGCATTTCTTTTCTTATCTCTCAGTTGTCAGTGACGATGATAAATGCATCTAACTCCTTCTTGCTCTTCTTTCTTTTCTTCTCCTTCTCTCGGGTGGGAATGACAATAATGAGAATACGTTTAATGATTGCTTTGCGTGATCATATTTTTCTACTGTTATTCTTCGCCAAACAAAAAAGAGAGAAATTGGATCCTGTATTCTGAAGACTCATTTCTTTGCCATTTCTTGTATCTTTTTGTCGGCCATGTTGAACTGAACGCCATTAGCCAAGCAAACAAAATTAATATTCCCGCTAAAAGTCAGCGCGATCAAACTGAATGAAAAATCAGAAAACAACTAAAGTAAAATGTCAAGCAATAATGGCCGAATTTTATACGACAAGATTATATCAGATTAAATAAATCATTGGTTAGGAGTTTATCTTTGGTGTTAGAGAAGAGACCCAGGAGTCCAACAACTCTGAGATTATACCATTGGCATCGGATTTAGTGAGTCTGTTAGCTGAAATTAAAATTGGGGAATAAAATTGTTAAAATCCTAGTTCAGTTGTTCTCAGAATCCAGTTGGTAAATCCTGGGCTGTAGGTTTTGTTAATATATAAGTCAAACGCGGTTATTTCCTATAAGTCCAACATAAACAAAGGGGAACCACTCTTGACTGATACATTATTTATTGATCTTCTAGGAAAAAAAGACGGTTTAGGGTTAGTTTGATGGGAAAATAAATAATTTATCAGTCAAGAGTGGCCCCCCCCCCCCTTTTGTTTATGTTGGAATTATCGGAAATAACATTCCAACGCTGTATTGAATTGGGGTTCAGTTCTGGTGTTTCCTCGGATAAAGTTCTAAGTTGATTTGAGGAGAGTCGCAAACGATCTTAAATGCTTTCTGTCCTCGTCTCTCATTGGCCAATTTTTACTGGAAGTGACTGACATTGTTGGGAAAGTTCATAAATAGATCTAACGATTTTGTGTATAACTTATACCATGATAAATCCGACATATTTTCTTTTTATTGTCGAAAACTTGTTTAATATAACGAATTCCGTCGAGAGTAGACAAGATGGTCTTCGCCAGACTTGTTAATCCTCTAATCTTAAAGTGTATCCTTAGATTTGCCGCATGCAAATTGGGTAAATTCATACAAATATCTACAAATTCCTTTTCAAATCCAAAATTAAGGTCAAGTCAAGCTGGTTCCCGCTAGATCACCGAAGTTGAGCAGCGATGAATCTGTTCAATAATTAATTGGGTAACTTGCTACCGCCCTCTCAGCTACAGCAGTAGAATACGCTAACTGTACTTCTGCAGATGGGTAAGACACCCCACCCCATCCCACCCGTTGATGTTGGCAAATCCTCAACCCTTGTATTATATAACAGAAGGCGGTGGTTTAAGATCTTAGTGTCCAGAGTATGACGTTAAACTGCATGAGGTTCCAATTTTGGATCTCGGGAGTGTGGAGTGCTACTTCTTTGCCATTACTCCAATGTCCACTTTAACCCGGAGTGGTAGTACCTGTTAAGGTCCCATCTTTGCGTTGAATAGATTTTTAAAATGAGTTGAAAAATATTTTTTTGAAGAAAAGATGTAGACATGAAAATAAATGTTTTAATTTTTTTTTAATGCCTACATTTGATATAAATATATTTACCAACCCCTCCGCATGAGCAGGATGCGACACAAGGTCTATTTCTTAAGCGGAGTTTAACAGGTTTGAATTCAGTGTTTTCCTTCTCCTAGACCGGTTGCCTAACCAAGGTTAAAGAGCCCAGTTTTCCCTTACTATTTACCCATAGCTGGAGGGAGAGTAGGATTCATATCTTTCCCAAGGGTATTAGCGCTTAGTGAAATGCAATTACGAGCGACGAGTCCATTTCCCATGACTTTGACCATTACACCACGCGCTTCCTACACATTTGGATATAAGTTCTGATCGTTTATCTAAAATGTTGTTTTGTTCTGGAAAGGGATAATTGCTATTTTCTTCTAGTAAAAAATTACAGGGTTTTGATATGTGATTGTAAGCTAATGCTACTTTTCTTAATTTCGAGGTTATTTTTGGTTTGATTTTTTTTTTTTTTTTTTTTTTTTTCCAAATTTATGCATATATGTCTGGAAAGTGTTGTGTTATGTTCATATTTTCTTTTTTGCTAAAAGATGTTTTGTTTAACTCCATCTGTTACTGTTGTATACACACTTTATCTGCTGGGTATATAAATGGTGTGAGAGAGAGAGAGAGAGAGAGAGAGAGAGTTCTTATGAGACGGGTGGGAGATGGGCGATGAGAGAGGCATTCGTGTAAGAACCCCGCATATTCAAAGTCTTTACTTCTTACTTACTGGAGTAGCTAGGCTGACTGACTGGCATATTCAGTTCTTGCGTAGTTCTGGTTCTGTAGAAGCTGGTTCGCCATTAGTTCACAAAACAACATAAGGCTTATATTTCAAGTGATCACATCTTTTTATTTTCAAGCAGAAATACGGCTGGGGTGAAGCAGAGACGATATCGACATCATGTCTCTCGCTAAAATTGCTAACTAAGCTAAACTCTGTGCTTTCCATTTTCACGTTTCCCAGTCGTGGAAGCCGGTGGAGAGAGGGGTCAACTTGATGTTACCAAGTTTCAATCTTCTAACTCCCCCCGATTTTGAATTTCAACGAATTTGAATTCAAAATCTAACTACACTACAGTCATAATTCGTAGGTACCCACGAATTATGTAACATTACTCCGATATATCTTGTGTTTTTTCTTTAGATCTTACTGTGACTTAGTATACATTTGTTTATAGGTAATTTCTGTTAAGATTTTATACGTGTTATAATAATGTAAGTAAGTAAAGTCGTCGGGGCGGCCTAAAGTCGGTATCAGCCAATCAGCGAGGGAGTCTATCCCCTTTTCCCTAGCACTAGACAAGGAGATTTTTTTGGCGTCTGAGGTGGAGAGCCACACCTACCATCAGCTTCTTACTTTACCGCACAGATCCCTGTGCTACTCATACGCTGAGTTGGCGAGGACCGGAATCGAATTAGGAACCATGTGGTTTCTAGCCGAACTTGCTATATTTATAGTAAAGAGTGCTTAATATCGGTGATAGAGCATATAGAGTAGATCCAAGTTAGGATAGTGTCGATACAGTCCATGGTGCTTGGGGGCTCAGTATCTACGCTATCCTAACTCATATAAGCGTAAGGATTCGTACCATCGATCGTGATCACGTTCTGTTCTTTGTTTCGGTGTTTGACTCAGGATATTAGATAAGGAAGCCGTGTTTTTTGTTCGATTTAGAGAAACCCTATTTTTTACTAATTCTGACTGAATGACGAACAACTGCTATCAACAGTAAAACAGCAAGATACCCTGTGTTTTGGGGGAATTTTTCATCAGTCAGTTCCTCACCACTGGGATATGGAGATATATAGTAGATAATATGGGTGCTATATTTCTATATAGATTGTATTCAATATCATTGATAGAGCGTTTTATATTTCAGTTAAGGTAGCGTGGAAATGGACTCAACAACTGGTTACTGACAGTTTCTCGCCTATGAGATCTTTAGACTAGTTCGATACCGGCCCTCGCCAGATCAGCGTATGAGTAGCACAGACATCTGTGCGGTAAAATAAGCTGATGGTAGGTGTGGCGCTCCAATTCAGACGCTAAAATAATCTCCTTGGTCTAGCACTAGTGAAAAGGGGATAGACTCCCTCGCTGATTGGCTGATACCGACTGTAGGCCACCCCGATGACTTTACTTTTTTACTTGATATATATATATATATATATATATATATATATATATATATATATATATATATGTATATGGGTTAAATAGTAGGGCAGACTGGGCTCTTCAGCCTTGGGTAGGTAACCAGTCTAGCAGAGGGATAACTCTGAATTCAAAATTCCTGAGGTCGGTCGTTGATTAGGTTTGTGGCAACCTTTGATGCACCAATTATTTACTATCGACTGTGCCAAAAAGTGTGGATGGTCCAACACAAGCCTTCACCACTATAAACAAATCCCTGTGTAGGTGTTCATGGTACATATGAACCCCCTCATGCGTCGAAAATCGACGAGAGATTCCATAATATATATATATATATATATATATAGAGAGAGAGAGAGAGATTTCAACATTAATCTTTTACCACAATATCAGGAAGACTCCTCTGCTACAATATTAAGCAACATTTTGGCATGAATTTGTTACCTATGATTTATTAAAATTCACGGTACCGTCATAAGACGTTTTATCTTTTTTTTCTTTTTCTTTTTTTTTTTTCTTAGATGTCTTCTAAAGGCATACATATATAACAATTAACCTTTTTCGTCATATTTTAGTAGCTCAGTCGATAGAGCGTTCGGCTAGAAATCACAAGGTTCCTAGCTCGATACCGGTCCTCGCCAATTCAGCGTTATGAGTAGCACAGGGATATGTGCGGTAAAGTAAGGAGCTGATGGTAGGTGTGGCGCTCCATCTCAGATGCAAAAACAATCTCCTTGGTCTGGCGCTAGTGAAAAGAGGATAGACTCCCTCGCTAATTGGCTGATACCGACATTAGGCCGACCCGACGACTTTACTTATTAATGAATATGAGTATTCATTCTTCCTCATACTAACTAGACGTGACACAGAGTACGAACACGTACACATTAGTATGTAGGTTAGATGCAAAAAGTACCCACTTTTATTGGCATGTTGCCGCAGGTGATAGGGTGTATCTACTCTCCCAACATTATAGTTGACCTATCTGAGGGACGAGCCCTAAGAATGAAGCATGAGTCTTATTAAATATGGCGGACAAGGACAGTCTTATTAATTTTTTATTCAACGACTAGAGAATAATTTAAAGCGCATGGACCCGTAGGAGGAAGAGATTATGGTGAGTTCTAACACTCCCTGAATCCTTATATAAGTGCCCTTTTAAGGTAAGCAAAGTTGAATAAAAAGAATCTAATAAAATGTTCTATGTCTGGCACATTCAATCAGATAGGTGTGTGTGCGAAAGGCTGCATCCTCCCATTCCCTAAAAAGGGAGATCTCGGAATCGCTAAAAATTACAGAGGCATAACTCTCACTGCTATTGCAGCCAAGATATATAATGCCCTTCTACTTAATCGCATCCGGCCCGAAATAGAAAAAATCCTTAGGAGAAACCAAAATGGATTCCGCAGAAATCGATCCACAACCTCTCAGATCCTGACTATTCGACGGATCATAGAAGGGGTACGAGCAAAGAATCTAGAGGCAACGTTATTATTCGTAGATTTCTCCAAGGCATTCGATTCCATACATAGAGGAAAAATGGAACAAATACTATTAGCATATGGCCTCCCCAATGAAACGGTCTCAGCTATAATGATGCTATACAAAGATACTAAAGCGATGGTACGCTCACCTGATGGCGACACAGATTTCTTTGACATCGCCGCTGGAGTCCTTCAAGGGGACACACTGGCACCATACATATTTATAATATGTCTAGACTACGTACTCCGAACATCATTAGATACCATAAAAGAAAAAGGTTTCACACTAAAAAAGGCAAGAAGCAGGCGATATCCCGCACAAACAATCACAGATGCGGACTATGCTGATGACCTTGCACTTCTTGCAGATACACCGGCAAAGGCTGAATCACTGCTACATAGCTTGGAGGAGGCAGCAAAGAATATAGGCCTCTATGTGAACTCCGGTAAAACAGAGTTCATGAATTTCAAAAATAAAGGAGACATCTCCACACTCGACGGCAAGCCTCTTAAACCCGTAGAACAATTCACATACCTAGGTGGTAATATCTCCTCCACAGAGAGCGATGTTAATACACGAATAGCAAAGGCATGGGCGGCCACAAATAGATTATCAGTCATATGGAGGTCCGATCTCCCTGGCAAGCTGAAGCGACAGTTCTTCCAGGCTGTGGTTGTGTCGGTGCTGCTGTATGGCTGCACCACCTGGACCCTGACAAAGCGTCTTGAGAATAAGCTAGATGGGAGCTGCACAAGAATGCTGCGTGCAGTCTTGAATAAGTCGTGGAAGCAGCACCCCACAAGGAAGCAGCTGTACGGTCACCTGCCCCCCATCTCACAAACTATCCGAGTGAGACGGACAAGGCATGCAGGACACTGCTGGAGAAGCAGGGATGAACTCATAAGCGACGTTCTCCCGTGGAAGCCAACACATGGACATGCAAGTGTGGGGCGCCCAGCAAGGACCTACATTGACCAGTTATGTGAAGATGCTGGCTGCTCCGCAGAGGAGCTTCCAGGTGTAATGAATGATAGAGAGGGTTGGCGAAGGATTGTCATGGATGCCCGTGCTGCGTGCGCGACATGATGATGATGATATATATAATTTAATATACCAAGCGTGTTGGTAGATCCTTGCGGAGAGAAAAAACCCGGCAGAGAGTTTGATTGTAAAAATATACTACCAAACATCAACCAGGAAGAAAAAAATTTTTGAAAAAAAGAAAAGACCAAGATATTCGTACCAACAAAAAATAATCTATTGGTATAGTATTTGGCCAAAAGAAAAAACAATTTATATGTATATATATGTATATAAGATATATATATATTCATATAACCGCTAGGAGAAGCTAATTTGTAAAAAGTGCTCGATACCTAAGTAGAGCCAAGTAATAAAGATAATCTACTGAGTTAGACGAACCTACTATTAGTTTCGCATAAAGCTCTTCAGGGCTAAAATCTGAGTCAGATTTTAGCCCTGAAGAGCTTTATGCGAAACTAATAGTAGGTTCGTCTAACTCAGTAGATTATCTTTATATTTATATATATATATATAATGAGAACGATAGACGTGTATACACACACACACATCTTTTTCTCGCTATATTATATACACTAGCAAAAAAACGCCATCTGGACTTTGTAAAAATAAATCTTTGAAAGATATTACATGAAGAGGGAATTAAATAAATTAAATAAAACGTTCAATATTTTTTTAAAGATTAATTCAAAGGTTAACAAACAACACCATATTTACCTTATGTTTCTTTACACTTGCATTGCGATAGATTTCAAAACCAACCAACAAACCAATATAAACACAATGCTTCAAGCAAATTATAACATGCACACACACACACACACACACACACACACACCACACACATATATATATATATATATATATATATATTATATATATATATATATATATATATAAGGAAGATATGTTAGAGATGATTTCTATCAGACCCATTATTTATCTGTTTATAAATATAAGGAGACGCTATAAAAGTTACTGAAGTCAGTCAGTCAGTATACTGTTGGTTTGGACAACAGCAACTGGCTAAGCACAACTGAAATAGTGCCCAAAACAGCTGGTTCTTATGGAACTCAAGAATAGTCCATTCATGTATTTGGGTGATTCCATTCCTTGAGTCCTGATTGACTGCTTAGTTTCTATGATGTTATGAGGCTTCATAGATACTCTGGCATTCTGCAGTAGGATTGCAACAAGGTTAGAACCGTATTGAGTTACGGCGCCTTGTTGCCTTGTCTTACCAATTCGACGGTAATTGGAACTTAGTATGATTATTCTACAAAAGATTTATGACTCCTATTCATTTCCATAGAAGCCCCAACAAATATAACACCAGTGGGTGGAGTACATTTTTTTGCTATAGAATATCAGGGTGTTTTTTTCGGGGGGGGGGGGGTATGTTTTTTTGGGTTTTTTTGTTGTTTTTTTTTCAACTATATGCATTTATGCCAGCGATGAACATACCACAGTCGTAAAAATGTGCACCAGCAGCGGTGTCGTTGTCAGAAAAACGTGATCTACGTAAACCATCTTTCATCGCTCCGATTCACAAGGAGGGACCTGATTGAGGCGTTCTTCATTTAATGTGCTATCTTGTCACTCATTTATCAGTTGCCGCTGCTGAAACGCATTACTCGCCGCCTAACTGTAATCACTTTCTCCTTTTGGTTACCGTAAACGTTCAGCAAGCGTTGATGAATATCAGTGACTAATTTTTCCGCATTTCCAATTATGGACCTCTGCATCGTATCACCACTCGACGGCAATCTGCAAACAGGCCAAGAAATATTGGTGATAGGCAGAAAGTTCAACCCTACTACCATACCACACCCCCATCTGACGTCGGGGGTCAACTAACAAAAATGAGGTTTTACTTTCGGAGCGACTTAGCTCAGTCGGTAAAATGCTCCCATAGGAATCGCAAGGTTCCTGCTTCGATACCAGTCCCCCGCAACCCGCAAACTCGGTGCATGAAAAGCACAGATTGGGTAATCTGATCTCTGCGGTAAACTGGGGGAGGTGACGGTAGGTGTGGCGCTCCACCTTGAAGAATAATTAAAGTTCCAATTACCGTTTAACTGGGAAGACAAGGCAACAAACGGTTGTAACTGAAATATAAACCCGAAACAAACAACAAAAACAATCTTACTGGTCTAGAGCTATTGAAAACGAGATAGACTTCCTCGCTGTCCGGTTGATATCGACAATAGGCCACTCCGTCAACTTAACTTTATTGTACAAGCTCGGCAATGGTAGTGACTTTGCGGGGAAAGTATTTTGTAACTGAATATTTGCTCTATGCAAAGATGTTGTGCTCCTTAGATCTCTTGCGGCTTCCGTGGGAATAAATGAGAGGCATTACTTTCGGAGCTTGTGTGTGTGTATACAAGAAATAACCGGTCCCGAATGGACTAAAAGGATTTTAGGAATGCCACGGACTGAGAGAGAAAGAGGGAGGTGAGAAAATGGAAATACTTTAGCAAATTCCTTATCTAATAAAAAAAATCGGTGAAAATTCGCGTAATATAAGTAAGTAAAAAAAAAAAAAAAAAAAAAAAGTGTATATATATATATATCAAGTAAAAAAGTAAAGTCATTGGAGTAGCCTAAAGTCGATATCAGCCAATCAGCGAGGGAGTCTATCCCCTTTTCACAAGTGCTAGACGAAGGAGATTGGTTTTGCATCTCAGGTGGAGCGCCACTCCTATCATCAGCTCCTTACTTTACCGCACAGATCTCTGTGCTACTCATACGCTGAGTTGGCAGGTACCAGTATCGAAACAAGAACCTTGAGATTCGTTTGAAAATAAAACAATATTAGAAATCCATAACACCAAATAATTATTTAGTAAACTCGGTTTTGTTAAAAGCGGTATACAAATTATTCACATATATACTATGTAAACATTGATTTCTTAATGATATATAACGCACAGCGCAGGAATTTAAACTCGTTAATAATATGGGCTGTTTTGAGACAAATCACCCTCGGCTAGACCTTCACGGAGACATTGTTAATGAATTAAGTCGCTAATTAAGATTAAATGATGATTATTTAATAACCATTGAGAATATAACGTAAATAACTAAGGGAATTGGGATGTTGGTGGTGACGTAGTTTCAGTTACAGACACATATAATCTTCATTATAAGATAATACGTAATGGTTATTATAAGGTTATATTTAATTTAATTTTATTGGATCTGTGTTATTAATTACCCACAATTTTTTAAAGAACTTTGAATGTTATTTATAGTTTAAATTCTTTCAATTATTATGCATGTATTTCGTGGAATTTCTACTGTGCAACTAGTGTATATATATATATATATATATATATATATATATATATAATTAGTGTCTGTGCGTGTGTGAATATAGGTGTGTGTATGGATATATATACTTATATATAATGTTCGTTCTGCTATTTCTCCCTGACCTAATAAAAAAAAAGGCAAAAGTAAATGTGATTTTCCGTGCAATGGTATTTCACAAAGAGAGAAAGGCAAATGTCTGAACAAAGTTCATTTAAGTCTAATACACACATAAAAATACTTCAACAGATGAAAGACTAGTTTCAAGACAAGAGAAGATGATGAGTCTGACAAGGGGTATTTTGGATCTTTTTTTAAATTTTAAAGCCGAGACGACGCATTCACCTTAATATTATTTCAGCTACGAAAAGGGGGGAATTTATATATATATATATATATATATATATATATATATATATATATATATACTTGCACAGACACACACACACACATACCTACATATATACTTACACACACACACATACCTACATATATACTTGCACACACACATACATATATACACTTGCAATCACGCACACACACACACACACATATATATATATATATATGCGCGCACACATACATATATATATGCACACACATACATGTATATGCACATGCGCACGCATGCACAAGCATACACGCATATATATATACTTACATGTGCGCGCACACACACACACACACATACACATATATATACTTGCATATACACACACACATATATATATACTTGCATATACACACACACATATATATACTTGCATACACACACACATATACACACACACTTGCATACACACACACATATATATATACTTGCATACACACACACACACACACACACACACACACATATACTTGCTCACACACACACACACATATACTTGCTCACACACACACACACATATATATATATATATTGGCTCACACACACACACACATATATATATATACTTGCATACACACAAACACACACATATATATATATATATACTTGCACACACACACACATATACATACTTGCACACACACACATATACATACTTGCACAGATACACACACATATATATATACGTTTGCACACACACATATATATATACTTGCTCACACACAAATATATATATACTTGCTCACACACACACATATATACTTGCTCACACACACACACACACACATATATATACATATATATATATATATATATATATACTTGCACACATATATATATACTTGCACACACATATACTTTATATATATATATATATATATATATATAATGTGTGTGTGTGTGTGTGTGTATACTCATACACACTATACATATATCTATTTATATTATATATATAAAATAAAAATATTAATTATGAACTTGTCAGCTTTTGAACGTATTGAACCGAATGTGTTTATTTTTTTTTCTTCTATTGAACTTTGTGCCCTATATATATATGTATATATATGTGTGTGAATTTTATTGAACAGTTGTAATTGATTTGCGCATGGCGCTTGTCAAAAGTGCCGTATTGAATCTGGCTTTGTGCTTTCCGTCACCCCCCCCCCCACACACACACACACTTCCTCGCGGTACGAGAACGGATTTCTAAAGATTTAATCCGCCAGCGTTCATTGGTTCTGCTTCCAGGTCTCATAATAACCCTCCTAGAACTTTTCCCACCCTGCCATGCCACCAGAGAACTACCAGTAGCGCCATCTGGAGGACTAGTACAGGTCAAGTCAATGGCTGACGAGCACCGAGTTGTGTAAGATCAATTTTGCTTTTGAAGAAAAAAAAAGTGACGAGTAAGATTGGCCTAGATTTATTAAGACCGAAATGCATTTTAATTATTAACAGGTGCTCTTATACAGTCCTGTCGTCGGAGGCGTGTGGTGTAATGGTTTCCGTCGTAGGAAAATCGGCACGACGAAACGAGTTCAAATCCTGGACGAAGCTGTTTGCATTTCACATAGCGCTAATATCATTGGGAAAAGTATGCATCCAACTACTCTACCTCCAGCTATGGGTAAATAGTAGGGCGGACTAGGCTCTTTAACAATCTAGGATAAAGAAAAGTCTGAATTCAAACCTGTTAAACTCCTCTTAAGAAATTGGCCATGCGTCGCATCCTGCTCGTGCGGAGGGGTTGGTAAATAGATCCAAATGCATAATAGCGCGCAAGAGATATTAGAATTGTAGAATAATCATGTTCCAATTACCGTCGAATTGGTAAGACAAGGCAACAAGTAGCTGTAACTCAATACAGATCTAACCTTGTTGCAATCCTATTGCAGAATACCAGAGTATTTATGAAGCCTCAGAACATCATAGAAACCAAGCAGCCAATCAGAACTGAAGGAATGGAATTACCCAAATACATGGACTATTCTTGATTTCCATAAGTACCAGTTGTCTTGGGCACTAGTTCAGTTGTGCTTAGCCAGTTGCTGTTGTCCAAACCAACAGTATACTGACTGACTTCAATAAGAATCACACTTTATGTATAAATAGCATCAAATGTCGGAAACTCCCGAAGTAACTTAAACCTAACTAGCATGTCAAAGGTTTTGGGTAATTCCGTGTTATGTAATGCTTTTTATGCGTATTCTAATGATATTAAGTCGCTTGTGCAATAGTGCTGTAAATATATATTGTCATCAATTCTGTACGGACACTGGATGACGTCTAGAGGACCTGCCAAGAGCAATAGCCAATAGGGGTGGATGAAGGGAACCTGTGCTATCAGCACAACTTGATTATTACCACGTGATGTTCATCTGCTTTCTGTGCCTCGTCATGAAAGTATGGAGTTTCTTCATGGATAATCCCAGGTCAAATCTTCCAGAAAAAAGTAAAAATGTCACCCACTCCTTCAATTTTTCTGAAATTTCGTGGAGGTGTGGACTATGTTAAAGTAAAATCAAAGAAAATTTCCAATTTTTAATTCCATAATGAAATGTGGTGCCAATATTGAGTTTTGTATATTGTCAGAATTTTGCAGGCAATATGATTGATACAAGGGAAATGTATCGTTTCTATAGCATTTCAGATATATCCAACAACCAAAATAATTCTGATTATTTCTATTGCACTCTGACAATGATTTTCCTCCATATAGACCTCATCTAATGGCTGAATGGAAAAACCTTAAACAAATAAGTGCAAAATTTTAACTTATTGTAGCTTCGGTTCTGAGCAAAAACCAAACTATCTTTTTGATACAAATAATGTTCAATATATATATATATATATATATATATATATATATATATATATATATAAGATAATAATAGAAAAAAGATTTTCTCATTGATGTAGTGCCACATTGGGATTTTCCACCTATTGACCTTGCTATGAAAAAAATCAAATCATTAATAACTTAAAATGTGTTAACTTTAAGACATTTTGATAGCATTTTTTGGATTTTTGTGGGTCAAAATGCTTTTTAAACCAATTTTCAGAAGTAGGGTAGATCTAGAACTCATTTTACAGACAAAGATAAACTACACAAAGTCACCATTTTTCGCGACCACCTCAAAAAAAAATTTTGGAGAGCTAAATTGACATAACTCGGTCAATTTTTGCAATTGGAAGCTCAGATTTTGGGGATTGTCTTACTTTAACATAGTCCACACCACCACAAAATTTCAGAAAAATTGAAAGGGGTGGGTAACATCGCCTGGATGATTTGACATGAAATTACCGTAATCTAAAATGATGTCAAACAGGGATGTGTGCTGGCACCGGCTCTCTATATCTACCTCAGCCCTGTCAGCTAGAACTTTAGAATGCACAAACTGCACTTCCCACACACACAATGGGGCCGTGGGTGGTGACCTTAAGGATGGAAATTTGGTGGCTGAGCAGTCTATGACATAGAACACTCCACTTTGGTCCTTAGGCTAGACTGGCGGTCGAAGAGGCCCCCTCTGATCAATCGGCTGGTCACATCAAGCCCTAACACGTATATGATTCTCAATCCTATTGCCCTTGATGGCAAGTTCCAACCCTTTTTATCATATATGTGCTAAAAGGTGGTGGTTGGGGGGGGGGGTCTTAGTGTTCTGTGTGAAGAATAATCAAAGTTCCAATTACCGTCGAATTGGGAAGACAAGGCAACAAACGGTTGTAACTTAATACAAACCCGAATAGTCGCAAAGTCTACTGTAGAATGACAGGGTATTTATAAAACTACACAGTATCATTCAAATCAAGCAGCCAATCAGAACTCAAAAAATTGAATCACCCAAATCACCCATATTGATGAATGGATCATTCTTGATTTCTATATATACCAACTGTCTTGGACACTGCTTGAGTGGTACTTAGCTGCTGTTATTCAAACCAACAGTAGACTAACTGACCTCAATACTGTGTATGACGTTAAACTCTATCTGATGAAGAGGTTTCAATTCTGGAGCTATGAGAATGTGGAGTTCCCCTTCATCACCATTATTCCTAGGTTCACACTAACCCGGAGAGGTAGTACCTGTTAAAGTCACATCTATGGGTTAAATAGAAAAAATGTTTTAAAAATGGGTACCCATAAAAAATAAATTTAAAAAAATGTATTTGGCATAAAATAACCCAATGTGTTGACATGCCATAAAATCCAACCAACCAACCCAACAACCAACCCATCCACGTGGAGTTAATCTGATTTCTACGCCTCTTCATGAAAGCCTAGAGTTTCTTGATCTGTGGTCTCAGATGATGTCAAACAGGGATGTATGCTGGCACCGACTATCTATCTATCTATCTATCTATGCTAGAAATAACTTCGGAATATGTAAGAAAGGGAGCCTACATCTAAACCTGCCAAATGGAAGGTAAAAATATAAACTAGTGAAGACAACAGGGAATCGAACAATGGTCTCCTGTGAGGCAAGCTGAGATAGCGAGAACTTAGTTGCATGACCTTCTCTTACTATAATAGTTAAAGTTCAATGCGATGCTTAGGAAGCCAACTCAGCAGGTTATTACCAAGTGTCGTTAACCCCTTTATTGTGAGTACTCACTTATTGCGACCTTGTGACACAATAAGATAGGCTTAATAAATGTCTATTATAATCATGTAGATTGATTCTCTTATTAGAAAACGTTTCACAAATCAATGTTGGTTGGTTGGTTGGTTGGTTGATTTTACAGCATGTGAAAACTTTTGGGGTTATCTAATGCGTAAGATGCGTCTTTATTCAAACAACTGCGGTTTCAAGACGCATGGTGTAATGGTTTGAGTCGTGGGAAATTGACTTGCTGATCCTGGTTCAAATCATAGACGAGGCCATTTGCATTTTTCATAGTGCTAATATCCTTGGGAAAGGTATGAATACAACTACTCTCTCCCATATATGGGTTAAATAGAAAAACATGAATTGATAAACAAAATTGTATTATACATTAAGAATTAATTTATTTCAAAACTCAATCGGCATTAAATGACCCACTGAGGTTGATATGCCGTAAAACAAAACCAAACAACTACTCTTCCCCCTGTTAAGGGTATATAGTTGACAGGGCTTTTAACCATGGCTAGGTAACCAGTCTAGAAGAAGGAAAACTCTGAATTCAAACCTGTTAAACTCCGCTTGATAAATGTACATTGTATAACATCCTGTTCGTGCGGAGGGGTTGGTAAATATATTTGGTTTCAAGTAATTATTCCTATTTACAACTCAGTCGGAAGAGCATCTTGCAAGAAACCACAAGGTTCCGGGTTCGGTAAAAGTAGTGGGTTGATGGTATGTGTGGTGCACAGGGTCTGGCAAATCGAGAATAAACTTCGTAATAACATACGAGTAAAAATAAGTCCTCAAAAATAAAAACTACTTTATTGGGGATGTCCATGCACATAAAATACTGAATTTAGGAGTAAACGAGGCTTAAAAGGTTAATAGTCACTAGCGGAAGTATCCGTCTACGCTGGGGAAAAGGTTACGACTTGGATTGCAGACATGACGAGACTAACAGACAAATGTCATTTTTTTCTTTTTTTTTTTCTTTTTTTTTTTTCTTTTTTTTCTTTTTTTCTTTTTTCTTTTTTTTCTTTTTTCTTTTTTCCAAAACGTTGTCTATTTCACAATCTTTGTTGTCGAATATTTACACTAAACGGTTAGAAATGGTGAATGAAAAAAAAAAAAAAACCCGCCAAACAGAAAAGAGATTTACTATTTTATTTTATATTGTGAAGTTGAAAAATAAAAAAAATAAGTATTCCAAAAAGACAAATTTATTATAGACAGTAAAGTCAACGTTAAAACGTTTCGGGATTTTTAAAACCTTCATCAGGACATTTGGATGAAAATAAGTGTTGTCTAAGAAAGTAATGGAAATATTTTCAAAACGAAACGAGAAATAAGAAAGTATTAGAGAAAAAGATGTTCTTTTTTTCTGTTAACAGCTTTCTCATCTTATTATAATGGATATTATCCGTATATCTGTATGTAACCGAAACTACGTCACCACTACCGTCACAATTCTCTTAGATATTTACGTTATATTCTCAGTGATTATTATTAAATAATCATTATTTGATTAGCATCTTATCTATTAACGATGTCTCTATGAAGATCTAGCTGAATTAGCTTTGCTTCAAAACAGCCATTGTTAAAGCTTTTTAAAATCTTGCAATTTGTCTTATATATCACTAAGAAATAAAGGTTTACACAGTATAAGCTGTTGATAATTTGCATATGGGTTTTAACGAAATCGATTTTAATAAATAATCACTTGGTGTTATTGATTTCTGATATTGTTTTATTCTCACATATTAAATCAATCCTATGCATAATTTCATATAGAAATCAATTAAAATAAGTTTAATCTTTTTATATGCGTTCTTGCTTAGTTTCATAAGTCTTTCTAATTATATATCTTTATTCATTAAAACTGAAATGACGCATATTTTTGCTCGTATATATATATATATATATATATAATATATATATATATATATACACACACACGACCTACTCCTCCGCACGAGCAGGATGTGACACAAGGTCAGTTTCTTAAGCGGAGTTCAACAGGTTTGAATTCAGAGTTTTCTTTCTCCTAGACCGGTTTCCTAACCAAGGTTAAAGAGCCCAGTCTGCCCTACTATTTACCTATAGATAGTCTTTCTTTATGAACACCGAGTAGAAAAGACAGGAAAACTGTAGAATGAACATCATATTCCCCTTCACAGGAAGACTGTAACTAGCGTCCAGTCACCAGACAAAAAAGGCAGAGTAACTGAATACACTTTGTAGCAACTGAGAGGACGTGGTCAAGTGTTCATTATATATGTATACAAATATACATACTAAAACCACCAGCCAATCAAAATGCCGGAAATAGACTTGCATATTCCACAAAGTAGAATATCCCAAGCTGCTATTTAAACCACTTACCAAGTCTGGGTTCTCAGAAGCATTCTGATCAGTTTACACAAATCTCGACAAAACCCAGGGTCACAGTTAAAATATCCATGTAATTATATATATATATATATATATATATATATATATATATATATATATATATATATATAATGTGTGTGTTGTAAACAAGGTATGTTTGGAATGGCTTTTTTGCCGACATTTTTTTGGGGGAGAATATGTGCTTAATTGGAGTCGTACCTAATTTTGAAAATTAATTAATAATGAATTAGGCGGGAATGCCTATTTAAATGTATGGCTAAACAAATCGAGAAAAATCAATCTCTGTATGTACATTTCGGCCTATTAGGCCTCATCAGCAGAGCTATAGATAGGAAGGCCGCCCTGTGCGTGATTTGAAACCGGACTGCCAAGTTTCAAATCACGCACAGGGCGGCCTTCCTATCTATAGCTCTGCTGATGAGGCCTAATAGGCCGAAATGTACATACAGAGATTGATTTTTCTCGATTTGTTTAGCCATACATTTAAATAGGCATTCCTGCCTAATTCATTATTAATTAATTAATTTTCAAAATTAGGTACGACTCCAATTAAGCACATATATAAATTCGGGTACGCAGGTCTGTATGGAGCGTAATTTATTTTCCCTTGTTATTAATGGTATGACATGTAGATATAATACTAAGCGTTGCTAAGTGATACACAGCTTTGTTGCGTTCATATGTTATCACATTAGAAAAATCGAAACTTGTCACTTTGGGCGGTATTGAATAATGTCATATTCTCGTTAGTTGTACTACTTATAATGGAATCAAGTAGATGATGTGCGTTGAATGTTTGCAGTTAGAAAATATATCTGGTCAGAGAGCCGTTAGGATACGTCTTCTGCAAGAAATGCCTGGGGTTAGTCGAAAAATCATCTCATCCAAAAGTAACTTAAACTTTTATATATACTAGCAAATATATGCACCCTCCGGGTGCAAGTATTTATGTTTTAACATAATAAAATATCATGTTAAATTAGAAAAACCAAAGAAACTGAATAAGAATTCAGATAAAAATATTTGAACAGAGGGGGTATGATTTAAAAATAGAACTTTGAAACTAACTCTTCTATCATTTTCCCTTACTCCCGTTTTCATTGGTAAATTTTCCTAAATTAACTATTTAGTTAAAATAAGAAGTAAAGAATGAAATTACAGTTATTTCTTCTTTTTAATGAATTTCTTTTAAGATTTATCCCCGAGATTTTTGCTCATATTCATTGATATAAAACCAAACAATTAGAAATCAATAATACTAAGCATATATTTATTAAAATCAAATTTTTAAGATCAATATGCAAATTAGCCTTCCCATTCACACTGTAAACCGCTATTTTCTTGTATATATAAATACTATTGCATGTTATTAGTATGTGGATATGGTCAACAGTCTTAATGATGTCAAACAATTTTGTTAATAATTGAAGTGTAAATAAAAATAAAATCATGGAGAATGTGATGTGAATAACTAAGGAAATTGTGACTTGAATAGTAATATAGTTTCGGTTACAGACATAAAAACCCACAATCTCCATTATAATAAGAATATATATATATATATATATATATATATATTCGATACCCTAACTTACATTTGCTATAGGGTAGTGTATATATATATATATATATTCGATACCCTAACTTACATTATCCATAGGGTAGTATATATATATATATATATATATATATATATATATATATATATATATATATATATATATATATATATATATATATATATATAATGTGTGTGTGTGTGTGGAAGCGCGTGGTGTAATGGTTAGATTCGTGGGAAATGGACTAGTCGACACGAGTTCAAATCCTCAACGAGGCTGTTTGCATTTCGCATAATAACATTCTTGGGAAGTGTATGCCTCCAACTACTTATCATCCAGCTATGGGTAAATATTAGGACTGACTGAGCTCTTTGATATATATATATATATATAATATATATATATATATATAAAATGTAAAAGTCGTCGGGGCGGCCTAAAGTCGGTATCAGCCAGTCAGCGAGGGAGTCTATCCCCTTTACAATAGCGCTAGACCAAGGAGATTGTTTTAGCATCTGAGGTGGAGCACCACACCTACTATCAGCTCCTTACTTTACCACACAGATCCCTGTGCTACTCATACGCTGAGTTGGCGACGACCGGTATCGAACTAGGAACCTTGTGGTTTCTAGCCGAACGCTCTACCGACTGAGCTAACCCGGCCCGTGTGTGTGTGTTGGAAAATAAGAAAATGAGGATGGTTTATTGAGATTTGGTAAAATATTCCGACGCTGTTTCGATTAATTTTATTTTTTCTTATATATATATATATATACATAAGAAAAAAATAAAATTAATTTTCAATAAACCATCCTCATTTTCTTATTTTCCAACACACACACGGGCCGGGTTAGCTCAATCGGTAGAGCGTTCGGCTAGAAACCACAAGGTTCCTAGTTCGATACCGGTCCCCGCCAACTCAGCGTATGAGTAGCACAGGGATCTGTGCGGTAAAGTAAGGAGCTGATAGTAGGTGTGGTGCTCCACCTCAGATGCTAAAATAATCTCCTTGGTCTAGCGCTATTGAAAAGGGGATAGACTCCCTCGCTGACTGGCTGATACCGACTTTAGGCCGCCCCGACGACTTTACATTATATATATATATATATATATATAAAGAATGCTAAAAGTGTTATTAATGAGTATAATATTTACTGTGCTTTATGCGCGCAAATGCAGTGCAATATCACAATATTTTTCAGTTATAAAATTAGATGAAAATAAAACAATAAAAACTCACAACTATGTTTCATGTTGTCGACCTCCAGGTGAGCCAGTATTCAACAAGACTGATTTTGTTAATTTCAACCTGAACAAATGTGCTCGTTTTTTTGGGGGGTTTTGTTTGTTTTTATTAGTCATGTGACAATTACCATATCAATTTACGTGCCTATTTGTCCAGTTGTGTCGAATCTGGCTTACCTTAAAAACCGATAACTGGAAATTCGGAGTCGTGAGTTTTTTCCTGTTTTATTCTATGTTATACTTTAGGTACTGTAAATCGTAATTGAGAGTCACTTCCCCTTTATGTAAGTCTTTAGCTTTTTGTAAAACTATATAAACTCCCAAAAACTGCAAATGTATTCAAAGTAGAATAAAGCTTACTCAAGTCCAACCGTGTATGTTCTCTTATTACTACAGGTATATTTTACAAAAAACACAATTTTTCCAAAAGGGGATCCTCTCCTTGAGACCCCAACCCGGTTCAACACAGTCTCGTCCAGAATTTGAACATGGCTCACCGATTCGGCAACACCCGTGTCTCCAACATAAGTTTTTTTTTCTGGTCAAATCTAAATCATTTGCACAATTCCCAATAAGTCTCCGTTCCTAACCAGTCATCATTGGAGATGCAATATTTGCTATGAAAAATATAGGTTATCTTCTGTAACACTGTGAACCCAGAAGAAGGTGAAGCAGAACAAGGAGAGGCTAAGGGCCTTAAGGCAGACTTAGCCAGACCTCACTCACCCGTTAACAATTAGGCAAAAAGAACATAGTAGCACCCTTTTTTGTTAGCCACAAGGGACCACCACAGAAGAGCCCTACCCACGCGAAGCGGTGACGAGAAATCTTAACCGCACGAAATATAACCTCCAAGTGTTTAATGTATTATTTAAACTTGTTACCTTGTAAGATTATTGATTGCTAAAAGGATGTTTTAGCAACTTCATACTCACAATACATAAACGTCTTTTTTTAAAACATCTTTTCCTTTGTAAGATTAAGTAATTTGTTTGGCTCCCCTTCTTTTGCTCCCCTTCTTTGCTCCCCCTTCTTTTGGGGGTCTTTATTGTAAAATACATAATTTTCGGTTGTAAACTGAAAATTTTATATTTGATATTCTAGCATTTGTACGCTTTATTGTCAAGTCAAAATTAATAGACACTAATTTTTTTATCTACGTTATTCGGACTATTGTCCTCATCTTCATTGTTATCTATACACAACGTTTCGGTTGATATGCCTCCGGCCTTCTTCGGTATTTCTTGTCGACTCTGGAACCTTCTTGTCGAACTCTGGACCTTCGTTTTCTATCGGGAACCTTCGTTTTCCTAATCGGGAACCTTCATTTTCCAATCGGGAGCCATCACGGAACTTTGAACCGAATCCCGATAAGGTTCCCGAGTTCGACAAGAAATACCTGAAGAAGGCCGGAGGGCATATCGGCCGAAACGTTGTACAGATAACAATGAAGATGTGGACAATAGTCCGAATAACACAGATAATACTAATCATCAAGCCTCATCTCAAAACATTCAGAGAAATACTAATTTTATCCCTTTCATTTTGTTTATTGAATTTGTTACCCTCAATTTTCTTTGCATAGGGAAATAAAATTAGTGTCTGTTAATTTTGACTTGACAATAAAGCGTACAAAAAAGCTAGAATATTAAACATAACATTTTCAGTTACAACCGAAAATTATGATCTTTTGCACTGTTTTCTTTTTTCCCTTTCTTAAACTCATATGAGGAGTCGATAATAATTTCCCATATTACTTACTAGCAGCGGCCACCCGGCGTCGCCTTGGTAGAGGGGGATTTTTTAAAGTTAGTCCCGCAGATCCATTATTACTGAATCGTGAGTTGAATCCTCGTGGGATGCTCTATTTAAACCCCTATGTAAAAAAAATAGACCTTGCATTGATCCAGCTACTCTGAATAAATGTTAATATCTACTATCTAAAATGTTAAATAATTAAAAAAAAAACACATGCTGTTATAATTTAAATATTTTTTAAAATTATCTTCACGATATAAATCAAATCTCTATTATTTTTGCTCAAAAAGCAAGCCTTGGTGATATTTAATGTGCATATATATATTTACTTTGTCGTTAATTGTTTTATTTTCGAAGTTTCCTCCGGACATACATATACGCACACAAGCCCTTTATATATGTATAGATTAAATGAATGATTGACTTATTGGCAGTTTTAGCTCTGTCTTTGCGCTAGATATTTATTTTCTTGCCTTGGCTTTGATCCAGTTTCAGTCTAATACATTTGTTTTCGTCTGCTCTTACGCAAGGGAGTTTCCCTTTTCAACTGTCCAAACATGCCCAACATCATTCTATCAGCACTCTTTTTTTTCTTCTTTTCTTCTAATAATTATTCCATTTGTAAAGCCTATTTTGTACCATTTGAAATACCGAACAATTGCCTAACGCAGCGAGGGACTCTTTACGTATACTTTACGCTGGAAGCTCATAGCATGTTTTCAAAATTCAGGCTCCATCACGAATGAAGAAAGAAAAATTATTTTAACAAAAAAATGTTGAAATAATCTGAAGCTACTTAAGTCACATCTATTTAAGAACGAATAAAATAAACGCAAATAATAAAATACGTTGAATGTCTTTTTTGTGTCAGGCAAGAATCATTTAAAGGAAAGAAAAAGAACTAAGCATTTACTTTTCTTTTCCCCCCTTTTTTTTTTTTTTTTTTTTTTTTTTTTGTCTACGCGTAATAATTACATGTTTACGGTATATTGCCAAGAACATACAGCTGTATAATAACAAAACTCGCAACGCAAAGGTCAAAAAAGCTCAACGTATACGGCATGCGTGAGTTATCGATATGGATTTTGCTGAGAATAAGCTTACGTTTAGTAAGTGTGTGCTCAAATAGATATCTACATCGTGGTGGTGTGCGTTGCGACTGAAAATGCATAAAGCAAGAGAAATTAGAGCAATATAAGCCGCGAGTGTTTTATTGATGGCTGTGCTTCTTCAAAAATAAATACGACCATAAGATAAGGACTTTGTTTATTTTGCAAAGGAGATAAAAGAGTGGTCCAACATTAATCATTATTAATGGTATTTAATACTGCGTGTTTCCTTAAAAAGTTACGGACCGTTATCATTTTGCAGCACCTCTATATAATATCAAACCATCCAAATCGCCCAAAGTATTGAAATGCAAAAAATTCAAATCCCTGATTAATCTGTTGTTGCTTTATCCACCGAATTCTTATGAGTGTCGTCACCTGCAGCTAAAATAATGGCCCCCATCTGTTTTTTTTAATTATAAGATAAGAGAAGCAAAAGACATGTTACACAGAAGAAATATAAGAATGAGTAGAGGAAAAATAGAGAGGGTGTGAGCGTGCAGAAGTGATAACCTAACCTGTTTCAATCGACATAATGAAACATGAAAGAAAAAAGAGTGAGAAGTTAAATCAAGATTATTATAACTTTTTATTGAGCGATGGTGCTCTCAAAAAATCTACGACCATCAAGATTAAAGACTTCGTTTATTTATTTTGCAAAGGAAAAAAAAAACTGGTCCGATGTGAGATTAAATTGGGGGACCTGTCGATATACCACAGTATGATAATTTAATTATTACAACATGTGATATATTTACTTTAAGAAGCTGTGTTTTATTGATTCAATATATAAAAAGATAAAAATCTTGATTTAAACACTTGTTTCCTTTACTTTTTTTTAAATTATATTTTTATAGAACAGACTAGCGTTATCGGCTTTCCGCGCGCTCTCCCCCTTTTCTATCTTTACCCTACTCTTTCTTTAATCCGGATTTATTTTTTGCATTTGCATCTTGGACGATTTTGGACAGTCATCATTTTTAACCTAGAGGGTGTGGCAAGATGATAACGATCGAAATTTAAGGGAACGAGAGTATTGATATATAGTTTTTGTTCACAACAAATAACAAGTGTTCATTTTCTGAATGTATTACGTGAAGGATGTTTAGTATTAACACTGACTAGTTTTAATCTTTCATATTTATGGTTTTGGTTTTTTCATCAACATTGAGATTGTTTTTTTTTACCTATATGAATATATATATTTAAACTTTAGTCTTCCTACTAATACATCGTTATAATCTTGCAACACTCTCTGGTTAAAAATGGATGCAAAAATGTCAAGTCCTGATTGCCAGCCGCCCTGCGTGGGGGCGTTAGAATGCACCGACTGCACCTCTGCAGAGGGGTAAGACTCCCCAATGGGGCCAACTTGTTGCTGTGGGTGGCTACCCGTGATGCTTAAGGATAGAACCCAAGTGGATGAATCAAGTTATGACTTCGCGCAATACACCACTTAGACTCTTACTTAGGCTAGACGGGGCCCGGGTTCCCCCGGGGAAAGAAGGTTTTGTTCCCCCCCCATCTGATCAAATCGGCTGGTCACGTCAGTCCGCTAGCACCCTATAATGATTGACTCAAACCCTATTGCCCTATAGCAATCCCCAAACCCAATTTTATCTATGTGTGCTAGAGGCGGTGCCCTGAGGTTCTTACATGTCCCCTGGGAATGACGTTAAACTCTAGCCTGAAGGTGAGGTTCCAGTTTTGGAGGTTTGGGGAATGTGGAGGCCCCTTTATCACCATTGCTCCCTATTCGGGTCCCATTTATGGGTTAAATAGAAAAATATGTTTAATAAAAAAAAAATTGTGTATACCATTAAGAATGAATGTTATCTTCAAAATTTTATCGGCATTAAATGAAACCACCGAAGGTTGATATGCCGCAAAACAAAACAACCAAGAACCAAACCCATCTAATGGGTTAAATAGAAAATTTATTTATAAAAAAACTGTATTCAATTAAAATTTCAAAACTTTTATCGGCATTAAATGACCCACTGAAGTTGATATGCCGCAAACAAAACCAAACCAAACGCTATTGTCGGCATCAAGCCGGACAGCGACGGGTTCTATCCCCTTTTCCTAAGCGCTTTACCAGGGAGAATTGTTTTATGTCCAAAGTGGGATCGCCAATACCTACTGCATCAGCTCCCACACTACTACACGATTCATCTATGGCAAAAAAATAAGATGAGGATGGAAGGGGAGGGATAAGAGAAGGTGAAGAGTGGAATAGAAAGAGATAGAAAAGAGAAGAGAAATAGATAGAGGAGAAGAAGGGGAGGGGGGAAAGTAAAGAAAGAAAGAGAAAAAGAAGAGATATGATAAGAGGGAGAAGTGTACGGAGAGAAAGAAGGGAGGAGTGAGAGAGTAAGAGAAATTATTAGAGATAGGAAGAAGAGAAAAGGAGGAGAGAGAGAAAAGGGAGAAGAAAAGAAGAAGAGAGAAGGAAGAATGGGAAGGTACTATGCTCCGAGTTGGACGAGGGCCGGTATCAAACCCGAAGCCTTGTGGCTCCTAGGCGGTGCTCTACTTGACTGAACAACACCGGTATATACTTATTCTGTGTGTATGTGTTGAATTTCATTAGCTATTGCCTTTATTCGAGTTAAATATTCGGAAACAATGGATTTTTCTGGTTGGTAAACAGTGACTCTGAATATTGGTAAATTGAAGATTTCTCCTTCCGAAAAATTCCTTTGATAATTGTGCATAGATGAGAGATAAAAGATTTCCAATGCGCTTCTTAACACAGAAGACCTTTAGAAAAGAAGGCTTGGCTCGTTTTAAATAGTTACTGATGGCGTTTGTACAAGCAATGGATTTTAACCTTGTAATCCCGAAACAGCAGCTAAAAAATGTCAGCATGCGCACGACACACATGTACACACATGACAGTTGGATTCAACAGTAGTGGGTATGTTATATATAATATATAATATATATTATATTATATATATATATAAACTCCATAGGCTAGATGAAGTTGGCGGTGGAATGTTTCTATTTAGGACCTTCTTATTTCCACTTATCCTACAATACTCAGACAAACCACACACACACACACACATTATATATAAGTATATATATAATCAACACTACACACAATAGTGTGGTGTATATTCCATATAAACACATTATATATATATATATATATTATATATATATACATATATTATATATACATAATCACACTAACCTTATATTGTGTGTATATTCATATATAACACACATTAATATATATATATATAATATCTATATAATATATACACTTTATATATGTGTCTATATAACTTATATATTGTGTCTATATTCATATAAACACATTATATATATATATAAACACACTTATGGTTGTGTGTGTGTGTGTATAAACACTTACACTTATATTTATA
>CM042142.1:54018089-54055589 GCA_023376005.1 Doryteuthis pealeii
AGAGAGAGATCACGGTGCTCTATACAGTCCTGTCGTGGAGGCGTGTGGTGTAATGGTTTCCGTCGTAGAAAATCGGCACGACGAAACGAGTTCAAATCCTGGACGAAGCTGTTTGCATTTCACAATAGCGCTAATATCATTGGGGAAAGTATGCATCCAACTACTCTCCCTCCAGCTATGGGTAAATAGTAGGGCGGACTAGGCTCTTTAACAGTCTAGGATAAAGAAGTTTGAATTCAAACCTGTTAACTCCTCTTAAGAAATTGGCCATGTGTCCGATCCTGCTCGTGCGAGGGGTTGGTAAATAGATCCAAATGCATAATAGCACGCAAGAGAATATTAGAATTGTAGAAATAATCATACTGTTCATTACCGTCAAATTTGGTAAACAAAGGCAACAAGTGCTGTAACTCAATACAGATCTAACCTTGTTGCAATCCTATTGCAGAATACCAGAGTAAATTTATGAAGCTCAGAACGACTAAGAAACCCAACAGCCATATCAGAACTGAAGGAATGGAATTACCCAAATACATGGACTATTCTTGATTTCCATAAGTACCAGTTGTCTTGGGCACTAGTTCAGATTGTGCTTAGCCAGTTGCTGTTGTCCAAACCAACAGTATACTGACTGACTTCAATAAGAATCACACTTTATGTATAAATAGCATCAAATGTTCGGAACTCCCGAAACTAACTAGCATGTCAAAAAGGGTTTTGGTAATTCGTGTTATGTAAAGCTTTTTATGCGTAATTTAATGATATTAAGTCGCTTGTGCAATAGTGCTGTAAATATAATATTGTCATCAATTCTCTACGGACACTGGATGACGTCTAGAGGACCTGCAAGAGCAATAGCCAATGGGGGGGATGAAGGGAACCTGTGCTATCAGCACAACTTGATTATTAACCACGTGATTGTTCATCTTGCTTTCTACGCCTCGTCATGAAAGTATGGAGTTTCTTAATGGAATAATCCCAGGTCAAATCTTCCAGGAAAAAAGTATGTCACCCACACTTCATTTTTCTGAAATTTCGTGGAGGTGTGGACCTGTGTTAAAGTAAAATGAAAGAAAATGTCCAATTTAATTCCATAATGAAATGTGGTGCAATATTGAGTTTTGTAATTGTCAGAATTTTGCAGGGCAATATGATTGATACAAGGGAAATGTATCGTTTCTATATTGTTTCAAAATTTATCCAACAACCAACATAATTCTGATTATTTCTATTGACTCTGACAATGATTTTCCGCCATATAGACTCACCTATGGCTGAATGAAAACTTAAACAATAAGTGCAAATTTTTAACTTATTGTAGCTTCGGTTCTGAGCAAAACCAACTATCTTTTTGATACAATAATGTTCAATATATATATATATATTATATATATATATATAAAATAATAATAGAAAAAAGATTTTCTCATTGATGTAGTGCACATTGGGATTTTTCCACCTATTGACCTTGCTATGAAAAAAATCAAATCATTAATAACTTAAAATGTGTTAACTTTAATACATTTTTGATAGCATTTTTTTGATTTTTGTGTGTCAAAATACTTTTGTAAACCAATTTTCATAAGTAGGGAAGCTCTAGAACTCATTTTAGAGACAAAAATAGACTACACAAAGTCACCATTTTTCGCGACCCCCTCAAAAAAAATTTGGAGAGCTAAATTGACATAACTAGGTCAATGTTTGAAATTGGAAGCTCAGATTTTGGGGATTATCTTACTTTAACATAGTCCACACCACCACACAATTTCTGAAAAATTGAAAGTGGGTAACATCGCCTGGATGATTTGACATGAAATTACCGTAATCTCAAATGATGTCAAACAGGGATATGTGCTGGCATCGGCTCTATATCTACCTCAGCCCTGTCGGCTAGAACTTTAGAATGCACAAACTGCACTTCCCACACACACAATGGGGCCACCTGTTGACCGTGGGTGATGACCTCGTGATTCTTGAAGGTGGAACTTTGGTGGCTGAGCTGTCCATAACCTGCAACACTCCACTTTGCTGGTCACGTCAAGCCCTACCACCTATATGATTGTCCCAAACCTATTGTCCTTGATGGCAAGCTCCAACCTTTTTTATCATATGTGTGCAAAAGGCGGTGGCTGGGAGTCTTAATGTCCTGGGTATGACGTTAAACTCTATCTGATGAAGAGGTTCCAATTCTGGACCTCTGAGAATGTGGAGTTCCCCATCATCACTATTATTCATAGGTTCACACTAACCCGGAGAGGTAGTACCTGTAAAAGTCACATCTATGGGTTAAATAGAAAAAATGTTTTAAGAATGGGTACCCATTAAAAATGAAAGAAACAAAAATGTGTTTGGCATAAAATAACCCAATGAGTTGACATGCCGTAAAATCCAACCAACCAATCAAACAACCAACTCATACACGTGGAGTTAATCTGATTTCTACGCCTCTTCATGAAAGCCTAGAGTTTCTTTGATCTGTGGTCTCAGATGATGTCAAACAGGGATGTATGCTGGCACCGACATCTATCTATCTAATCTATGCTAGAAATAACTTCGGAATATGTAAGAAAGGGAGCCTACATCTAAACCTGCCAAATGGAAGGTAAAAATATAAACTAGTGAAGACAACAGGGAATCGAACAATGGTCTCCTGTGAGGCAAGCTGAGATAGCGGAACTTAGTTGCATGACCTTCTTTACTATAATAGTTAAAGTTCAATGCGATGCTTAGGAAGCGAACTCAGCAGGTTATTACCAAGTGTCGTTAACCCCTTTATTGTGAGTACTTCACTTATTGCGACCTTGTGACACAATAGATAGGCTTAATAAAGTCTATTATAATATGTAGATTGATTCTCTTATTAGAAAACGTTCACAAATCGAGGTTGGTGGTTGGTTGGTTGGTTGGTTTACAGCATATGAAAACTTTTGGGGTTATCTGATGCGTAAGATGCGTCTTTATTCAAACAACTGCGGTTTCAAGACGCATGGTGTAATGGTTTAGAGTCGTGGGAAATTGGATTCGCTGATCTGGTTCAAATCATAGACGAGGCCATTTGCATTTTTAATAGTGCTAATATCCTTGGAAAGGTATGAATACAACTACTCTCTCCGTTTATGGTTAAATAGAAAAACATGAATTTGATAAACAAATTGTATTATACATTAAGAATTAATTTATTTCAAAACATAATCGGCAATTAAATGACCCACTGAGGTTGATATGCCGTAAACAAACCAAACAACTACTCTTCCCCTGTTAAGGGTATATAGTTGACAGGGCTTTTAACCATGGCTAGGTAACCAGTCTAGAAGAAGGAAAACTCTGAATTCAAACCTGTTAAACTCCGCTTGATAAATGTACATTGTATAACATCCTGTTCGTGCGGAGGGGTTGGTAAAATATATTTGGTTTCAAGTAATTATTCCTATTTACAACTCAGTCGGAAGAGCATCTTGCAAGAAACCACAAGGTTCCGGGTTCGGTAAAAGTAGTGGGTTGATGGTAGGTGTGGTGCACGGGTCTGGCAAATAGAGAATAAACTTCGTAATAACATACGAGTAAAAATAAGTCCTCAAAAATAAAAACTACTTTATTGGGGATGTCATGCACATAAAAATACTGAATTTAGGAGTAACGAGCTTAAAAGGTTAATAGTCACTAGCGGAAGTATCCGTCTACGCTGGGAAAAGGTTACGACTTGGATTGCAGACATGACGAGACTAACAGACAAATGTCATTTTTTCTTTTCTTTTCTTTTTTTTTTTTTCTTTTTCTTTTTTCCAAAACGTTGTCTATTTCACAATCTTTGTTGTCGAATATTTACACTAAACGGTTAGAAATGGTGAATGAAAAAAAAAAACCCGCCAAACAGAAAAGAGATTTACTATTTTATTTTATATTGTGAAGTTGAAAAATAAAAAAAATAAGTATTCCAAAAAGACAATTTATTATAGACAGTAAAGTCAACGTTAAAACGTTTCGGGATTTTTAAAACCTTCATCAGGACATTTGGATGAAATAAGTGTTGTCTAAGAAAGTAATGGAAATATTTTCAAAACGAAACGAGAAATAAGAAAGTATTAGAGAAAAAAGATGTTCTTTTTTTCTGTTAACAGCTTTCTCATCTTATTATAATGGATATTATCCGTATATCTGTATGTACCGAAACTACGTCACCACTACCGTCACAATTCTCTTAGATATTTACGTTATATCTCATGATTATTATTAAATAATCATTATTTCCTCTTGATTAGCATCTTACCTATTAACGATGTCTCTATGAAGGTCTAGCTGAAATAGCTTTGCTTCAAAACAGCCATTTGTTAAAGCTTTTAAAATCTTGCAATTTGTCTGATATATCACTAAGAATAAAGGTTTACACAGTATAAGCTGTTGATAATTTGCATACGGGTTTTAACGAAAATCGATTTTAATAAATAATCACTTGGTGTTATTGATTTTGATATTGTTTTATTCTCACATATTAATCAATCCTATGCAATATTTCATATAGAAATCAATTAAAATAAGTTTAATCTTTTTTATATGCGTTTCTTGCTTAGTTTCATAAGTCTTTCTAATTATATATCTTTATTCATAAAACTGAAATGACGCATATTTTTGCTCGTATATATATATATATATATATATATATACACACACACGACCTACTCCTCCGCACGAGCAGGATGTGACACAAGGTCAGTTTCTTAAGCGGAGTTCAACAGGTTTGAATTCAGAGTTTTCTTTCTCCTAGACCGGTTTTCCTAACCAAGGTTAAAGAGCCCGTCTGCCTACTATTTACCTATAGATAGTCTGTCTTTATGAACACCGAGTAGAAAAGACAGGAAAACTGTAGAATGAACATCATATTCCCCTTCACAGGAAGACTGTAACTAGCGTCAGTCACCAGACAAAAAAAGGCAGAGTAACTGAATACTTTGTAGCAACTGAGAGGACGTGGTCAGTGTTTCATTATATATGTATACAAATATACATCTAAAAACTACAGCCAATCAAATGCCGGAATAGACTTGCATATTCCACAAAGTAGAATAGCCCAAGTTGCTATTTAAACCACTTACCAAGTCTGGATGGTCAGAAGCATTCTCATCAGTTTACACAAATCTCGACAAAACCCAGGGTCACCGTTAAAATATCCATGTAATTATATATATATATATATATATATATATATATATATTATAATTGTAACAAGGTATGTTTGGAATGGCTTTTTTGCCGACAATTTTTTGGGGGAGAATATGTGCTTAATTGAAGTCGTACCTAATTTTGAAAATTAATTAATTAATAATGAATTAGGCATTCCCGCCTAATTCATTATTATTTAAATGTATGGCTAAACAAATCGAGAAAAATCAATCTCCGTATGTACATTTCGGCCTATTAGGCCTCATCAGCAGAGCTATAGATAGGAAGGCCGCCCTGTGCGTGATTTGAAACCGGACTGCCAAGTTTCAAATCACGCACAGGGCGGCCTTCCTATCTATAGCTCTGCTGATGAGGCCTAATAGGCCGAAATGTACATGCAAAGATTGATGTTTCTCGATTTGTTTAGCCATACATTTAAATAGGCATTCCTGCCTAATTCATTATTAATTAATTAATTTTCAAAATTAGGTACGACTCCAATTAAGCACACATATATATATATATATATATATATATATATATAAATTCGGGTACGCAGGTCTGTATGGAGCGTAATTTATTTTCCCTTGTTATTAATGGTATGACATGTAGATATAATACTAAGCGTTGCTAAGTGATACACAGCTTTGTTGCGTTCATATGTTATCACATTAGAAAAATCGAAACTTGTCACTTTGGGCGGTATTGAATAATGTCATATTCTCGTTAGTTGTACTACTTATAATGGAATCAAGTAGATGATGTGCGTTGAATGTTTGCAGTTAGAAATATATCTGGTCAGAGAGCCGTTAGGATACGTCTTCTGCAAGAAATGCCTGGGGTTATCGAAAAATCATCTCATCCAAAAGTAACTTAAACTTTTATATATACTAGCAAATATATGCACCTCCGGGTGCAAGTATTTATGTTTTAACATAATAAAATATCATGTTAAATTAGAAAAACCAAAGAAACTGAATAAGAATTCAGATAAAAATATTTGAACAGAGGGGGTATGATTTAAAAATAGAACAACTTTGAAACTAACTCTTCTATCATTTTCCCTTACTCCCGTTTTCATTGGTAAATTTTCCTAAATTAACTATTTAGTTAAAATAAGAAGTAAAGAATGAAATTACAGTTATTTCTTCTTTTTAATGAATTTCTTTTAAGATTTATCCCCGAGATTTTTGCTCATATTCATTGATATAAAACCAAACAATTAGAAATCAAAATATACTAAGTATATATTTATTAAAATCAATTTTTAAGATCAATATGCAAATTAGCCTTCCCATTCACACTGTAAACCGCTATTTTCTTGTATATATAAATACTATTGCATGTTATTAGTATGTGGATATGGTCAACAGTCTTAATGATGTCAAACAATTTTGTTAATAATTGAAGTGTAAATAAAAATAAAATCATGGAGAATGTGATGTGAATAACTAAGGAAATTGTGACTTGAATAGTAATATAGTTTCGGTTACAGACATAAAAACCACAATCTCCATTATAATAAGATATAATATATATATATATATATATATATTCGATACCCTAACTTACATTTTCTATAGGGTAGTGTGTATATATATATATTCGATACCCTAACTTACATTATCTATAGGGTAGTGTGTGTGTGTGTGTATATATATATATATATATATATATATGTGTGTGTGTGTGTGGAAGCGCGTGGTGTAATGGTTAGATTCGTGGAAATGGACTAGCCGACAGGAGTTCAAATCCTCAACGAGGCTGTTTTGCATTTCGCATAATAATATTCTTGGGAGGTGTATGCCTCCAACTACTCATAATCCAGCTATGGGTAAATATTAGGACTGACTGAGCTCTTTGATTGGTATATATATATATATATATATATATATATATATATAATATAAGAATAAAATTAATCGAAACAGCGTCGGAATATTTTACCAAATCTCAATAAACCATCCTCATTTTCTTATTTTCCAACACACACACACACGGGCCGGGTTAGCTCAATCGGTAGAGCGTTCGGCTAGAAACCACAAGGTTCCTAGTTCGATACCGGTCCCCGCCAACTCAGCGTATGAGTAGCACAGGGATCTGTGCGGTAAAGTAAGGAGCTGATGGGAGGTGTGGTGCTCCACCTCAGATGCTAAAACAATCTCCTTGGTCTAGCGCTATTGAAAAGGGGATAGACTCCCTCGCTGACTGGCTGATACCGACTTTAGGCGCGCCCCGTCGACTTTACATTTTATATATAATATATATATATATATATATATATATATATATATATCTTTTATAATGGAGATTGTGTGTTTTTCTGTCTGTAACCGAAACTATATTCCTACTCAACTCCCAATTCCCTTAAGTTATTGACATCACATCCTCAATGATTTTATTTTTATTTAAACCTCAATTATTAATAAAATTGTTTTACATTATTAATACTGTTGCCCATATTTACATACTAACAACATGCAATTGTATTTATATATACAACAAAATAGCGGTTTACAGTGTGAACGGGAAGGCTAATTGCATATTGATATTAAAAATGTGATTTTAATAAATATGTGCTTAGTATTATTGATTTCTAACTGTTTGGTTTTATTTTAATGAATATAAGTAAAAATCTCTTCAGTGAATTTTAGATGAAATCCATAAACAAGAAAAAATAAATGTCATTTTATTCATTACTTCCTCTTTTAACTAAATACTTAAATTAGAAAAAATAAAAATGAAAGACGAGAGTGGTGGAAGAGTAAGTTTCGGTTGTTCTATTTTTCGATTATACCCTCCTCTGTTCCAAATCTTTTTATCTGCATTCTTATTTAGTTTCATTAGCTTTTCTAATTTAATACGATATTTTATTACATTAAAACGTAAATACTTGCACCCGGAGGGTGCATATATTTGCTAGTATATATAAAGAATGCTAAAAGTGTTATTAATGAGTATAATATTTACTGTGCTTTATGCGCGCAAATGCAGTGCAATATCACAATATTATTTAGTTATAAAATTAAATGAAAATAAAACAAAAACTCACGACTACGTTTCATGTTGTCGACCTCCAGATAAGCCAGTATTCAACAAGACTGATTTTGTTAATTTGAACTGAACAAATAGTGCTCGTTTATTTTTATTTATTCCTGTTTTATTCTATGTTATACTTTAGGTACTGTAATACGTAATTGAGAGTCACTTCCCCTTTATGTAAGTCTTTAGCTTTGTAAAACTATATAAACTCCCAAGAGAACTGCAAATGTATTCAAAGTAGAATAAAGCTTACTCAAGCCCAACCGTGTATGTTCTCTTATTACTACAGGTATATTTTACAAAAACACAATTTTTCCCAAAGGAGACCCTCTCCTTGAGACCCCAACCCCGGTTCAATACAGTCTCGTCCAGAATTTGAAAATGGCTCACCGATTCGGCAACACCCGTGTCTCCAACATTAGTTTTTTTCTGGTCAGATCTAAATCATTTGCACAATTCCCAATAAGTCTCCGTTCCTAACCAGTCATCATTGGAGATGCAATATTTGCTATGAAAAATATAGGTTATCCTCTGTAACACTGTGAACCCAGAAGAAGGTGAAAGCAGAACAAGGAGAGGCTAAGAGCCTTAAGGCAGACTTAGCCTGACCTCACTCACCCGTTAACAATTAGGCAAAACGAACATAGTAGCACCCTTTTTTGATAGCCACAAGGGACCACCACAGAAGAGCCCTACCCACGCGAAGCGGTGACGAGAAATCTTAACCGCACGAAATATACACCTCCAAGTGTTTAATGTATATTTTAAACTTGTTACCTTGTAAGATTATTGATTGCTAAAAGGATGTTTTAGCAACTTCATACGCACAATACATAAACGTCTTTTTTTTTAAACATCTTTTCCTTTGTAAGATTAAGTAATTTCTTTGGCTCCCCTTCTTTTGTTCCCCTTCTTTTGCTCCCCTTCTTTTGGGGGTCTTTATTGTAAAATACATAATTTTCCTGTTGTAACTGAAAATTTTATATTTGATATTCTAGCATTTGTACGCTTTATTGTCAAGTCAAAATTAATAGACACTAATTTTATTATCTACGTTATTCGGACTATTGTCCTCATCTTCATTGTTATCTATACAACGTTTCGGTTGATATGCCCTCCGGCCTTCTTCAGGTCTTTCTTGTCGGACTCTGGAACCTTCTTGTCGAACTCGGGAACCTTCGTTTTCCTAATCGGGAGCCATCACGGAACTTTGAACCGAATCCCGATAAGGTTCCCGAGTTCGACAAGAAATACCTGAAGAAGGCCGGAGGGCATATCGGCCGAAACGTTGTACAGATAACAATGAAGATGAGGACAATAGTCCGAATAACGCAGATAATATTAGTAATCAAGCCTCATCTCAAACATTCAGAGAAATACTAATTTTATCCCTTTCATTTTGTTTATATGATAATAAGAAATTGTTACCTCAATTTTCTTTGCATAGGGAAATAAAATTAGTGTCTGTTAATTTTGACTTGACAATAAAGCGTACAAAAGTTAGAATATTAAACATAAAATGTTCAGTTACAACCGAAAATTATGAATCTTTTGCACTGTTTTTGGGGTTTTTTTTTGGGGGGGGGTTTCTTTCTTACAACTCATATGAGGAGTCGATAATAATTTCCCATATTACTTACTAGCAGCGGCCACCCGGCGTCGCCTGGGTAGAGGGGGATTTTTTAAGTTAGTCCCGCAGATCCATTATTACTGAATCGTGAGTTGAATCCTCGTGGGATGCTCTATTTAAACTCCTATGTAAAAAAAATAGACCTTGAATTGATCCAGCTACTCTGAAAATAAATGTTAATATCTACTATCTAAAATGTTAAATAATTTAAAAAAAACACATGCTGTTATAATTTAAATATTTTTTAAATTATCTTCACGAATATAAATCAAATCTCTATTATTTTTGCTCAAAAACCAAGCCCTGGTGATATTTAATGTGTATATGTATTTACTTTGTCGTTAATTGTTTTATTTTCGAAGTTTCCTCCGGACATACATATACACACAACAGCCCTTTATATATGTATAGATTAAATGAATGATTGACTTATTGGCAGTTTTAGCTCTGTCTTTGCGCTAGATATTTATTTTCTTGCCTTGGCTTTGATCCAGTTTCAGTCTAATACATTTGTTTTCGTCTGCTCTTACGCAAGGGAGTTTCCCTTTTCAACTGTCCAAACATGCCCAACATCATTCTATCAGCACTCTTTTTTTCTTTCTTTTCTTCTAATAATTATTCCATTTGTAAAGCCTATTTTGTACCATTTGAAATACCGAACAATTGCCTAACGCAGCGAGGGACTCTTTTACGTATACTTTACGCTGGAAGCTCATAGCATGTTTTCAAAATTCAGGCTCCATCACGAATGAAGAAAGAAAAAATTATTTTACAAAAAAAATGTTGAAATAATCTGAGCTACTTAAGTCACATCTATTTAAGAAACGAATAAAATAAACGCAAATAATAAAATACGTTGAATGTCTTTTGTGTACAGCAAGAATCATTTAAGGAAAGAAAAAAGAACTAAGCATTTACTTTTCTTTTCCCCATTTTTTTTTTTTTTTTTTTTTTTTTTTTTTGTCTACCGGTAATAATTACATGTTTACGGTATATTGCCAAGAACATACAGCTGTATAATAACAAAACTCGCACGCAAAGGTCAAAAAAGCTCAACGTATACGCATGCGTGAGTTATCGATATGGATTTTGCTGAGAAATAAGCTTACGTTTAGTAGTGTGTGCTCAAATAGATATCTACAATCGTGTGGGGTGTGCGTTGCGACTGGAAAATGCACAAAGAAGAATTAGAGCAATATAAGCGCGAGTGTTTATTGATGGCTGTGCTCTTCAAAAAATCTACGACCATCAAGATTAAGGACTTTGTTTATTTTGCAAAGGAGAATAAAGAGTGGTCCAAGAATTATCATTATTAATGGTACTAGCAAATATATGCACCCTCCGTGTGCAAGTATTTAAGTTTTAATATAATAAAATATCATATTGAATTAGAAAGGCCAATGAAACTGAATAAAAATGCAGATAACATGATTTGGAACAGAGGGGGTATGATTGAAAAATAGAACAACTTTGAAACTAACTCTTCCATCATTTTTAATTACTCCTATTTCTAATTTAACTATTTAGTTAAAATAGGGAGTAAAGAATAATATTACAGTTATTTCTTTTTGTTAAGGGATTTCTTTTAAGATTTATTGAATAGAATTTTGCTCATATTCAATAAGATAAAACTAAACAATTAGAAATCAATAACATTAAGCACATATTTATTAAAATCAATTTTTTAAAGATCAATATGCAAATTAGCCTTCCCATTCACACTGTAAACTGCTATTTTGTTGTATATATAAATACAACTGCATGTTATTAGTGTGTAGATATGGTCAAGTCTTAATGATGTAAAACTATTTTATTAATAATTGAGGTTTAAATAAAAATAAAATCATGGAGAATGGGATATAAATAACTAAAGGGAATTGTGATTTGTATAGTAATATAGTTTCGGTTACAGACAGAAAAACATACAATCTCCATTATAATAAGATTAATACTCGTGTTCCTTAAAAGTACGACCGTTATCATTTTGCAGCATCCTCTATATAAATATCAAACCATCCAAATCGCCAAAGATGAAATGCAAAAATTCAAATCCTGATTATCTGTTGTTGCTTATCCACCGAATTCTTATGAGTGTCGTCACCTCAGCTAAATAATGGACCATTCTGTTTTTTTTTTAATTATAAAGAAAGAGAAGCAAAAGACATGTTACACAGAAAAATATAAGAATGAGTAGAGGAAAAATAGAGAGGGTGTGAGCGTGCAGAAGTGATAACGCTAACCTGTTTCAATCGAACATAATGAAAACATGAAAAGAAAAAAAGAGTGAGAGTTAAATCAAGATTATTATACTTTTTATTGATGGATGTGCTCTCAAAAAATCTACGACCATCAAGATTAAAGACTTCGTTTATTTATTTTGCAAAGGAAAAAAACTGGTCCAAGAATTAAATTGGGGGACCTGTCGATATACCACAGTATGATAATTTAATTATTACAACATGTGATATATTTACTTTAGAGCTAGTGTTATTGATTCAATATATAAAAAGTATAAAAAATCTTGATTTAACACTTGTTTCTTTACTTTTTTTAAATTATATTTTATAGAACAGACTAGCGTTATCGCTTCCGCGCGCTCTCCCCCTTTTTCTATCTTTACCCCTACTCTTTCTTTTAATCCGGATTTATTTTTTGCATTTCATCTTGGACGATTTGGACAGTCTCATTTTTAACCAGAGGGTGTGGCAAGATGATAACGATCGGAAGATTAAGGAACGAGAGTATTGATATATAGTTTTTGTTCACAACAAAATAACAAGTGTTAGATTTTCTGAATGTATTACGTGAAGGATGTTTAGTATTAACACCTGACTAGTTTAACTTTCATATTTATGGTTGGTTTTCATCCCAACATTGAGATTGTTTTTTCTTTACCTATATGATATATATATTAAAACTAGTCTTCCTACATAATACAATCGTTATAATCTTGCAACACTCTCTGGTTAAAAATGAAATGCAAAAATGTCAATCCTGATTGCCAGCCGCCCTGTCGGTGGGGCGTTAGAATGCACCGACTGCACCTCTGCAGAGGGGTAAGACTCCCCCAATGGGGCCACTTGTTGGCTGTGGGTGGCTACCCGTGATGCTTAAGGATAGAACCCAAGTGGATGAACAGTTCATGACTTGCAATACACCACTTAGACTCTTACTTAGGCTAGACGGGCGGTCCCATCTGATCAATCGGCTGGTCACGTCAATCCCTAGCACCTATATGATTGACTCAACCCTAATGCCCTTATAGCAATCCCCAACCCTTTTTATCATATGTGTGCTAGAAGGCGGTGCCTGAGGTTCTACATGTCCTGGGAATGACGTTAAACTCTATCTGATGGTGAGGTTCCAGTTTTGGAGGTTTGAGGAATGTGGAGCACCCCTTCATCACCATTGCTCCCTATTCGGGTCCCATTTATGGGTTAAATAGAAAAATATGTTTATAAAAAAAATTGTGTATCCCTTAAGAATGAATGTATCTCAAAATTTTATCGGCATTAAATGAACCACCGAGGTTGATATGCCGCAAAACAAAAACAAACCAAACCAAACCAAACCCATCTATGGGTTAAATAGAAAAATTTATTTATAAAAAAAACTGTATCCATTAAGAATTTCAAAACTTTATCGGCATTAAATGAACCACCGAGTTTGATATGCCGCAAAACAAAAACAAACCAAACCAAACCCATCTATGGGTTAAATAGAAAAATTTATTTATAAAAAATAACTGTATCTATTAAGAATTTCAAAACTTTATCGGCATTAAATGACCCACTGAAGTTGATATGCCGCAAAACAAACCAAACCAAACCTATTGTCGGCATCAGCCGGACAGCGACGGGTCTATCCCCTTTTCACTAGCGCTTTACCAGGGAGATTGTTTTTATGTCCGAAGTGGATCGCCATACCTACCATCAGCTCCCACACTTTACCACACAGATTCAATCTGTGCTACTTATGCACTGAGTTGACGAGGGCCGGTATCAAACCCGAAGCCTTGTGGCTCCTAAGCGGATGCTCTACTGACTGAACAACACCGAGTATATACTATTCTGTGTGTATGTGTGAATTTCATTAGCTATGCCTTTATTCGGAGTTAAATATTCGGAAACAATGGATGTTTCTGGTTGGTAAACAGTGACTCTGAATATTGGGTAAATTGAAGATTTCTCTTCCGAAAAATTCCTTTGATAATTGTACATAGATGAGAGGATAAAAGATTTCATGCCCTTCTTAACACAGAAGACCTTTTAGAAAAGAAGGCTTGGCTCAGTTTAAATAGTTACTGATGCGTTGTACAAGCAATGGATTTACCTTGTAATCCCGAAACAAGGCAGCATTAAAATGTCAGCATGCGCACACACATATGTACACACATGACAGTGGATCACAGTAGTGTACACACACATATATATATATATATATATATATAACCTCCAATAGGCTAGATGAGTTGGTGGTGGGAATGTTTCTATTTAGGACCTTCTTTATTTTCCACATATCTACATACTCAGACAAACACACACACACACACACACACATATATATACAATCACACTAACACAAATATATGTGTGTATATTCATATAAACACATTATATATATATATATATATATATATATATATATAATCACACTAACACAAATATATGTGTATATTCATATAAACACATTATATATATATATATATATATAATCACACTAATACAAATATATGTGTATATTCATATAAACACATTATATATATATATATATATATAATCACACTAATACAAATATATGTGTGTATATTCATATAAATACATTATATATATATATATATATATATATATATATATATATATTAATCACACTAACACAAATATGTGTGTATATTCATATAAACACATTATATATATATATATATATATATATATATATATATATATAATCACACTAACACAAATATATGTGTGTATATTCATATAAACACATTATATATATATATATATACATATATATATATATAAACACACTAACACTTATGTGTGTATATTCATATAAACATTATATCTATATATATAAACACACTACCACTTATATATGTGTCTATATTCATATAAACACATTATATATATATATAAACACACTTATGTGTGTGTGTGTATATAAACACTTACACTTATATTTATATAAACACACAATTATATATAAGCTCAGTCGGTAGAGCGTTCGGCTAGGAATCACAGGGTTCCTGGTTCAATACTGGCCCTCGCCAACTCAGCGTATGAGTAGCACAGGGATCTGTGCGGTAAAGTAAGGAGCTGATGGTAGGTGTGGCGCCCAACCTCAGACGCTAAAATGGTCTACGCTAGTGAAAAGGGGATAGACTCCCTCGCTGTCTGGCTAATACCGACATTAGGCCACCCCGACGACTTTATGGTTCCATAATTCCATTAGTGTGTATATTTGTATCCATATATACTGGACACTTTATCATGTTCTCTCAGTTGCTACAGAGTGCATTCGGTTACTATTTTTCTTGTCTGGTGACTGGATGCTAGTCACAGCCTTCCTGTGACGGTGAGTAGGATGTTCATTCTATATTAACTGATAATAATCTTTTTAAATAAATATAGCTTTAAGTAACAATTATAGATAAGCTACTCCAGATAATCGGGATTTACATTTTTGAATTTCATCTTGGATGATTTGGACGCTCTGGTTAAAGATGTCATCTTTAACCAGAGCGTGTTGCAAGATGATAAAGGTCATACAATTTGTAGAATAATCAAACTAAGTCCCAATTACCGTCGAATTGATAAGACAATGCAACAAGTAGTCGTAACTGAATACGAATCTATCTTGCTGCGATACTACTCCAGAATGTCAGGTTATTTATGAAGCCCCACAACATCATTGAAACCAAGCAGCCAATCAGGACTCAAGGAATGAAATCACCCAAATACATGAATGGATTATTCTTGATTTCCATAAATACCAACTATCTTGGGCACTGCTTCAATTGTACTTAGCCAGTTGCTGCTGCTCAAACCAACAGTATACTGACTGACTTCAATACAATTAAGGGACGGGAGTATTAATAATAATAATTAATAATTTTAAAAAGATTATTTGAGATGCTGACATCACATTACAGTTTTTTTTGTAGGTTAATTACAAGAACTTACAGTCGACTCATTAACAAATATTCCACGCTCCATAAATCTGTTTAATTTTCACAATGCTTCAGAATTTCTTTACAGAAATCACAACTGGTTTTGTTCTGATCACGTGAATTTTGCAATAGCTACAGTTTGTAAAAAAAAAACAAAAAAACAAAACAAACAATATAACCTCTTTCTTCTCCGACCAGTCTTTTAGGGAATTCGTAACTCTTGAGCCGCCCTCCCCCTTGTGCATTACTGTGGGTTGCGTAGGTAAACTGTCCAATTGTTTTTTCGGACACTGACCTTTTTGTGCAAAACACCCTGTTTCATATTTCTTGTACTATTCCAGGAATGTGTTCTAAAATGACATTGCTCGATACAAACAGAATCCGTTTTGTACACAGACGCCTTCTCAACAATTTTTTTGGTAATTTGACTAACAGTAGAACACCTGGTGCAGCTGAAAGCCATAATAATAATTCCAATCGGTGCCAATATTTTAGTTCTTCTTTTAATGATTTTTATCCGTTCTATTCCTTTTGTAGACGCCTAATATTTTAAGTAGTAGATTTTGTTCTAATAATTATTATTACCAGTTGTGATATAATGACTAGCAGGACCTGTGGATATACCACAGTACGACAATTTAATTATTATGTTTGATATGTATACTTAAGAGCTATTGAAATACTTCAGTATGTAAAAGGTATAGTAATCTTGATTAAATTATCTTTTTTTTTCTTTCCTTTTCATCTTTTCATTACGTTCGATTTCAACAGAATAGCGTTATCGCTTCCGTGAACTCTCTCTCTCTCTCTCTCTCTGCTCTTTCTTTCTTTTCTATTATATTTTTTATGTAGCATGCCTTTTCTCTCCTTTCTTTCTTTATAAATAAAACGGAATGGTCCATTATTTAGCTAGGGTAACGACTCATAAGAATTCGGCGGACAAGCAACACCAGATAATCAGGATGTACATTTTTTTTTTTTTTGCATTTCATCTTTTTAGCCGGAATGTGATAGAAGATGATAACGGTCGTATGAATAAGGAACACATGTATTAATATATAATGAAAATACAAATTTTGAAAGTAAAAGTGTGCTCCCTTAAAACTACCCCAATATCAATAATAGTGAGAGCCCAAGAAAGAGACCGATAAACACATTACACAAGATACCTAGAATTCCCGGCCGATATGAACTACAACAAAATTCACTTTGCAAAACTGCTCATCTTCTTTGTATTATCAACGTGATTGGAAAAGTAATAGCAAAAAGAGGCACGAAAAAACATAGATACATAAAGTACATATAATCGCTAACTTCACTCACCCAAGGGGCCACCTGTTGGTCGTGGGTGGAGACCCGTGAGGACAGAATCCAGATGACTGAATAGTCCATGGCATGCAACACTCCATTTTGACTCTTACTTAGGTTAGATGAGCGGTCGAAGAGGCCTCTTCCGATCAATCGGCAGGTCACGTCAACCTCTAGCACCTATATGATTGTCTTAACGCTATGGTTCTTATGGCAAAACCCAACCCTTTTTATCATATGTGCTAGAAGGTGGTACCTGCGGGTCTTAATGTCCTGGGTAAAACGTTAAACTCTATCTGCTGATGAAATTTCAACTCTGGAGCTCTGGAGTACTTCTTCATCCCCGTTGCTCCCAGGTCCACACTGACTTGGAGTGGTAGTACCTGTTAGGGTACCATTTATGGTTTAAATAGAAAAAATGAGTTTAAAAATGTGTTTAAATAAATTGAGTTTTAAAAATGTCTTCGGCATAAAATAACCCAATAAGGGCTGACATGCTATAAAATCCAACCAACCAATCAAAAGACCTGGACATGGCTAGGAAAGAGAAACCTCAAGAGAGGAACTGAATCTCTTACAATAGAAGCACAAGGATCAATTATATCATAGCGCAGCAGAATAGTAAGTGTAGAATGTGTGGAGACACACGAAAGTGAATGCAACAAACAAGCACAAAAAGAGTACAAGACTAGGCATAACTGGGTGAAAAGGTGATCCACTGAGAACTGTGCAAGAAATTAAATTTTGACAATACTACCAAATGGTATATGCACAACTAGAATTCTATTATATGAGCTAGAAGGCGGTGAATTAAGGTTTTAGTGTCCTGAGTAGGACGTTAAACTGCATCTAATGGAAAAGTTCAAATTCTGGGGAATATTAAGTATCCCTTTACCACCAATACTCCCGGATCCGAAGTGGTAGTACCTGTTAAGGTCCATCTATTGATTGAATAGAAAAAACATGAGTTTAAAAAAAAATTTAATTGGGGTATAATACAATTTGAATATCGTTGTAGAATGATCATCATACTCACCTTCACAGGAAGGCTGTGACTAGCGTCCAGTAACCAGATAAAAAAGACAGTAGCTGAATACACTCTGTAGCAACTGAGAGGACATGATCAAGTCTATTTCCAGCATTCTGATAGGCTGGGGGTTTTCGTGTGTATATTTTTATCCATATATACTAAACACTTTACCATGTCCTCTCAGTTGCTACAAAGTGTATTCGGTTACTATCTTTTTTGTCTGGTGACTGGACGCTTGTCACAGCCTTCCTGTCAAGGTGAGTATAGTATTCATCCTACAACTGTCAACAAGGAATAAAACTGTGTTCGGCATAGGATAACCTAACAATGATTGACATTAGTATTATTTGGATTATTTGTACTATTGTCATCATCTTTATTGTTATCTGTACAACGTTTCAGCTGATGTACCCTCTGGCCTTCTTCAGGTATTTCTTGTCTGGAGCCTTCTCGAACTCGGGAACCTTCTTGTCCAATTGGACACAAAGCGTAGTGGATAAAGGTGCTGGTTTAAGACAGTTCTAGGTGACAATTATCTCTAGGCTGCAGGTTCAATCCTGATAAAAAACGACAGTAATATAGAATAATTATTAACACAACTTAACACCTGTAACCCAGCTATGGTTAGCGGAATGAGATCGGATTACTCCGGTAGATTGAATAATGGGTTGGGTTCAAAATTCCGTGATGGCTACCGATTACGACAAGAAGGTTCCCAATTTCGACAAGAAATGCCTAAAGAAGGCTGGAGAGCACATAGACCGAAATATGGTGTAAATAACAAAGATGAGGAAAATAGCCCGAACAATCCAAATCTTATTATAATAAAGATTGTGTGTTTGTCTGTCTGTAACCGAAACTATATCACTACTCAAGTCACAATTCCGTTAGTTATTGACGTCACATTCACCATGAATTTATTTTTATTTAAACCTCAATTATTAATAAAATTGTTTTACATTATTAATACTGTTAACCGTATCTACATACTAACAACATGCAATTGTATTTATATATACAACAAAATAGCGGTTTACAGTGTGAACGGGAAGGCTAATTTGCATATTAATATTAAAAATGTGATTTTAATAAATATGTGCTAAGTATTATTGATTTCTAATTGTTTGGTTTTATTTTAATGAATACAAGCAAAAATCTCTTCAATGAATCTTAAATGAAATCAATTAACAAGAAAAATAACTGTCATTTTATTCTTTACTTCCTCTTTTAACTAAATACTTAAATTAGAAAAAATAACAATGAAAGATGAGAGTGATGGAAGAGTAAGTTCAGTTGTTCTATTTTTCGATTATACTCCCTCTGTTTCAAATCTTTTTATCCGCATTCTTATTTTCATTAGCCTTTCTAATTTAATACGATATTTTATTACATTAAAACTTAAATACTTGCACCCGGAGGGTGCATATATTTGCTAGTAATACTAATTATCAAGCCTCATCCAAAAAATTCAGAGAAAGGTTTGACATGCCGTAAAATCTAACTAACCATCAAAATAGCCGAAGACATTGAAAATATCATCGGAATATCTAACTCCGGGTACGCATGCACTCTATCGAGTCAAAATCAGCATCACCTTTCAGGGTGTTACAATTTTATTTTCCGTCAGTAACACCCATCCAAACCTTAATGTAGTCTCCCTGTATACTAACATGCCCAATAAGAAATGCATATATCTCCCCACCACACCCCTACGTAAAATCAAGTTTAAGTCACCCCTACCCATCAATTCCATAATCGAAATCGCCAAACACATCACCAACCTAACATACTTCACATTCAACAAATACTACCGACAAAAATCTGGACTGCCAATGGGCAACCCACGCAGTGGCGTTATAGCCTGCCTATTCCTAGAATTTTTAGAATCAAACCCCTTTATGTATGTATATATATATATATGCGCGCGTGTGAGTAAAGCCCAGTTTTGGATTACAGCCTTGCCTGCACTAGAGAATGGTGCTAAACAGTCTTCAATAAATGGCTAGTAAGTAAATATCTGTTTACGTTCTGTTAAGCTCATATTCTGAGGTCTTGAAATCAGACAACGATCTGTGTCCAGACAGAACGTTACGCATGCCGAGTGGAATTTGTTGGAGGAGCATATGATGAATTTGGTAAAGAAACCAAAGACGGACAAATATAATTTGGCACCGTTTGCAGTAAGAGAAAATATTTGGCGGACACACACACAGACGATGGCGGACGCATACATGCATCGAGTCGATGCTATGGACTTGTGTTGCGTCACACCTACTCACGCTCTCAACACACAAAGAAAAGAGCTAGGGGGAGAATGTGGGAGAAAGAAAGGGATAGGTTATAGGGGAGTGAAAGGAGAGAACAGGTGGCAGAAAGTGACGAAATGAAAAAGGAGACTGGGGAATATATAATGGAGAAAGAGAAGACAGTAAGAGAGGAGGATAATAGAGAAAGTGATGAAGAAATAGGAAGAGATATACAAAGAAATGAAAGACAGCGATAGAAAGAGAAAAGTTAAAGGAAGAAAGAAATAGGCGAAGAAGGAAAATGAAAAAGTAAAACAAACATGATAAAAAGTGAGAGGAAGGGAAAAGGTGAAAAAAGATGTTTGAAAGAGAATGAATGAAGTAAAAGATGTTTGAAAGAGAATGAATGAAGTAAAAGATGTTTGAAAGAGAATGAATGAAGTAAAAGATGTTTGAAAGGGAATGAATGAAGTAAAAGATGTTTGAAAGAGAATGAATGAAGTAAAAGATGTTTGAAAGAGAATGAATGAAGTAAAGATGTTTGAAAGAGAAGAATGATGAATGAAGTAAAAGATGTTTGAAAGAGAATGAATGAAGTAAAGATGTTTGAAAAGAATGAATGAAGTAAAGATGTTTGAAAGAGAATGAATGAAGTAAAAGATGTTTGAAAAAGAATGAATGAAGTAAAGATGTTTGAAAAAAAATGAATGAAGGAAAGATGTTGAAAAAAAAATGAATGAAGGAAAAGATGTTTAAAAAAAAAGAATGAAGGAAAGATGTTTGAAAAAAAAGAATGAAGGAAAAGATGTTTGAAAAGAATGAAGAAAAGATGTTTGAAAGAGAATGAAGGAAAAGACGTTTGAAAAAAAAAACGAATGAAGGAAAAGAGGTTTGAAAAAAAAACGAATGAAGGAAAAGATGTTTGAAAGAGAATGAAGGAAAAGACGTTTGAAAAAAAACGAATGAAGGAAAAGAGGTTTGAAAAAAAAACGAATGAAGGATAAGAGGTTTGAAAAAAAAACAATGAAGGAAAGTAATATAAGAATGAATGAAGAAAAGTGAAAGAAAGAAAAGGAAATGAATAGAGCGAAGGAAGAAAGTGGAGAATAATGGATGTCAGAAAAAGAAAGAATGAGGGAAATGAAAAAAAAAAGAATAGATAAAATGAAAAAGAATAATAGATGAAAAAAGCAAAGAAAGAAGCGAGAGGTAAATGAGGAATGAGAGAAGAATGGAACAAAGACGAATAACAGTGGGGAAGAAGAAAAAAATAAGACAGTGAGAGAAAAAAAAGAAGAAACAGAACTTAGTTTAGAGAAAGAGAGAGATGTGGGGCAAGCAAACTGCAGATATTTTGATCGACTTTAAATTTTATATGCACACAAGGGCACATGGTCACACGCGCGCACACACACACACACACACACACACACACAGACAGACAGGAACACGTACAGAGAAATACAGTCAATCCCTACCACATTACGATAGTTAGCAAACAAGTCTGGCAGACCAGTTAGCTAGTGTAGCAAGTTCGATCCTAACCGACTGCATCTCTGCTAGCCAGATGAAGTTAGTAAATCTAAATTTTCCATTGTTTGTATATAATATAACTGTAAGTAAAGTAAAGTCGTCGGGGCGGCCTGAAGTCGGTATCAGCCAATCAGCGAGGGAGTCTATCCCCCTTTTCACTTGCGCTAGACCAAGGAGATTATTTTTAGCGTCTGAGGTGGAGCGCCACACCTACCGCCAGCTCCGTACTTTACCGCACAGATCCCTGTGCTACTCATACGCTGAGTTGGCGAGGACCGGTATCGAACTAGGAACCTTGTGGTTTCTAGCCGAACGCTCTACCGACTGAGCTAACCCGGCAAGAATTTTATATACGTAAAATGATCTTAGAAAATAAGGCAATTTCCAGCCCAATTCGCAAGTTCAACGTAATTTTTTAATCATCAAAAATTTTCAGAATATATATATATATATATATATATATATATATATATATATAAATTTACCAACCCCTCAGCACGAGTAGGATGTGACACAATGTAAATTTCTTAAGCGGAGTTTAACAGGTTCGAATTCAGCGTTTTTCTTCTCCTAGGCTAGTTACCTAGCTAATGTTAAAGAGTCCAGTCTGCCCTACTATTCACCCATAGCTGGAGGGAGAGTAGTTGGATTCTCAAGTGTTAGAACTATGTGAAATGCAAACAGCCACGTCCAGGAGTTGAACTTGGGTTCCTTTCCTACGACTCTAACCATAACACCACACACCTCCAAAATTCTCACGCATAAGTGAGTGAAGAGAGAATCCTTCACTCCTTGAATAGATGCTCCAATATCACCATGGACCGTCGTTATAACAGGAACCCAACTAGTTTACGGGTCGTCTAGCGTACACATCAGATGTCTACCACAGAGTGGCTTAATGGTTAGTGCTAAGCTACCTAACTACGGCTAGTGAGTTCGAATCTCACTGTGTGCTCGGTCTTTCTGGCGTTGTGCCAAGCTATGTAAATGCTTATCATAGCGTGAGGATCGGCATGCTCGTCCCACAAAGTAGGGAGTTCGATTTTTCACTAGGTCGCTCATTGATGTATCCTTATGCCAGACTATGCAATAGATGCAGATTGCGCACCTACTGTAGTACGTTATTTTGCAAGTTTGTCGTCCAGACCAAAGTCGACGTTCTCTCTTTTCTGTGGATTTCTACGGATCTACGGTAATTTTAGTAAATTAGCGAGACCTGTGGATATATCACAGGATGATAATCTAATTATTACAACGTTTCATACGTTTACTTAAGAGCTGTTACAATAGTTCAATATGTAAAAAAAAAAAAATAAAGTCGTCGGGGTGGCCTAAAGTCGGTATCAACCAGCGACGGAGTCTATCCCTTTTTCACTAGCGCTAGACTAAGGAGATTGTTTATTAGCGTCTGAGGAGGAGTGCCGTATCTAACATTAACTCCTCACTTTAACACACAGATCTCTGTTACTCACTCTTTCTTTCCTTATTTTCATATGTTCAGTGTGTTCGATTGAAACAGATTAGCGTTATCGCTTCAGCACGTTCACCCCCTCTATCTATGACCTACTCTCATTCTTTATTTCTTTCTATATTTTCTGTGTAGCGGGTCCTTTTACTCCCCTTTCTTTCTTTCTTTCTTTCTAATAAAACGGAATGGTCCATTATTTAGCTGAGGTGATGACACTTATAAGAAATAAAAATTCGGCGAATAAGCAACACCAGATAATGAGGATTTACATTTTTTTTTTTTTTTGCATTTTATCTTGGCGATTTGGACGGTCTCATTTTTAACCATAGGTGTTTACAAGATGATAACGGTCATACAATTAAGGAACACGAGTATTAATATTAATATATAGATAGCAAATAACATAACAATAGGGATAGGTCTTAAGCGCCCACGAAAAATCTGCTGTGTCCAGGGTAATCCAGACGAAATGAAAATAACTTGAACTGGGAAATTCGTTTTGAGGACATTTATCTGACTATCAGTGGCGAGTACAAATGATTAGAGAGGAGGAGGAAGAAGAAGAAGAGGAGCACTCTACTACATGCAACGGCGGCGGCGGCGGCGGAGGCGACGGAATGTGTGGGGAACTGAGACTGTGTCTGTGTGTTCGTGCCAATATTTCGTGTGCGAAAAATACTCTTTACGAGCACCTGCATATACTCTGCTCATCAATAATATGCACATAGCGAAGAATGTCCATATGACTCTCTTTCTTTGTCTCTCTCTTTCTCTTTGTCTCTCTCTTTCTCTTGTCTCTCTCTTCTCTCTTTGTCTCTCTCTCTTTGTCTCTCTCTCTTTCTCTTTGTTCTCTTTCTCTCTTCTTTCTTTCTCTTTCTCTCTCTTTCTTTCTTTCTCTTTCTCTTCTCTTTCTTTTTCTCTTTCTTCTCTTTCTTTCTTTCTTTCTTTCTTTCTTTCTTTCTCTTCTCTCTCTTTCTTTCTTTCTCTTTCTTCTCTTCTCTCTTTCTTTCTCTTCTTCTCTCTCTTTCTCTCTTTCTCTCTCTTTCTCTCTTCTCTTTCTCTTCTCTCTTTTCTTTCTCTCTGCTCTCTCTTATATATATATATATATATATATATATATATATAATTTCTTTCTTTCTTTCTTTTATATATATATATGCGTGTGTGTGTGTGTGTATATATACACTAGTAGGTTTATTGTAAACACATAGTTTCTGTTTTATAATAATGCTTTTCGTAAAGGCATGAAACAATCGTCCCTTAAATAGCTATGGGTACATAGCAGGTTGAGTTCTTTCGTCTTGGTATGATGACCGGAGTTGGATAGGGAAAAATCTGAATTCAAACCAGCTGTACCCTGCTTAAAGATTGAACTTGCGTCGCATTCTGTCCGTGTATGAAAGGATTGAATAAATATCGAGAGTTGGTTGGATTTTAAGACATGTCAACCCCTCTTGGGTTATTTTATCCCGAAGACATTTTGTTTTATTCCTCGGTGGGGTATTCAGTTTTTTTAACACATTTTTAGAATTCCTTTTATTCTATTTAATCCATAGATTGGATCCTAACAGGTGCTACCACTCCGAGTCAGAGTGGATTTGGCAGTTATGGGGATGAAGGGGTACTCCACATTCCCCCCGAGCTCCAGAACTGGAAACTTTACCATCAGATAGTTTGACGTCATACCCAGGACAATAAGACCTTCTGCCACCGCCTTATAGCACATACATGATAAAAAGGGTTACGGGTTACCATAAGGGTTGGGCTAATCATATCGGTGCTAGGACTTTACGTAACCAGCCGATTGATCGAAGGGGGCCTCTCCGATCATTCATTTGTCCTTAGTAAGGACAGACTGGTGTGTCACCAGGGTTACATCCTTAAGTATCACAGGTAGCCACCCACGGCCAACAGGTGGCCCCATTGGGTGGGGTCTTACCACTATGCAGAGGTGCAGTCGGTGCAATCTAAAGCCCCAGCCGACAGGGCTGCATAGGAAAACAGGGGCGAATGATGTTATATATGAGTATATAATCATTAGCGTTGGATCAATAAATGAAATAGACATGTACACAACGATGGATCAACAAATACGTAGCCTGAAAAAAATGTGGATCTGAAAACCTCATTTTGTTTGACAGCTATTTTGGCAATCAGATTAGTGAATTCGATTCTTACTGGGTGCTCATATTTCTGACCTTGTGCCAAACTAAACAACGCTTAGTAAATAATTATAATTATCAAACTAATGTTCACGATTGAAATGTCATTTGACAAGGAGAGTGTTGAAAAATAATTATGATTTTTGTCAAATAAATGCTTTTAGGTATAAGTTAGGTATCTGTATATATACATATATACGGACGTACACATACACACACACACGTGTATGTGTAAAATACACGTGTGTATATAGATATATATTCATGTACACATGTGTGTATATATATATACATATATATATATTCACGTACACATGTGTGTATATAGATATATACATATATATATATCACGTACACATGTGTGTATACAGTATATATTCACGTACACATGTGTGTATATAGATATATACATATATATTCACGTACACATGTGTGTATATAGATATATACATATATATTCACGTACACATGTGTGTATATAGATATATACATATATATTCACGTACACATGTGTGTATATAGATATATACATATATATTCACGTACACATGTGTGTATACAGATATATACATATATATTCACGTACACATGTGTGTATACAGATATATACATATATATCACGTACACATGTGTGTATACAGATATATACATATATATTCACGTACACATGTGTGTATATAGATATATACATATATATTCACGTACACATGTGTGTATACAGATATATACATATATATTCACGTACACATGTGTGTATATGATATATACATATATATTCACGTACACATGTGTGTATATAGATATATACATATATACACATATATATTCACGTACACATGAGTGTATATAGATATATATTCACGTACACATGTGTGTGTGTATGTATATATATATATATATATATATATATATATATGCATGTAGACACATGTGCGTATACACATATATATGCGCACTTACACATATATGGAGGTATTTGTTGTGTAATGCTTATCGTCGTAGATGAACACAGCGTACCGAGTTCAATTCCCGGACTAGGCTGATTGCCTTTTTTTTAGGCGGAGGGGGGGGGTATGAATCCAATTCTTCTCTCCCCAGCTAATCGGGTAGACCAGACTAATTAACTTTGGCATGGCAACCGGTGTATGCGAAAGAACACACTGAATCTGTTAAGCTCCCCTTTCAAAAATTGACCTCGTGTCGCATCCTGCTCGTAACGAAGGGATTGGGTAAATGCATATGTGCATATACGCACATACACATATATGACACCAGTCTTTTTTTTTTTTTAATGATAAATGAAGGGTTAAATCCCACTTAACGGACATAAATTCCACCAACGTATGTCACCCCACCGAAAGAAAAAAAAATACTAAAAATCGAGGAATAAACCGAATTTAATGAAATGTTCAGTGTTGATATATTAATGAATAAAATATATAATGCACCAGTTATTTTATTTGGAATTTTTACATTTTTTCAGGTCAGTTAACTCTGGACCACGTATCTTTGAGGCGTAACACAGATTCACAAACATACGTGGTTCAAAGTTAATTGATCTGAAAAAATGTAAGAGTTTTTAAATAAAATAACTAGTACATTATATCTTTTATTCATTAATGTATCAACACTGAAAATTTCATTAAATTCGGTTAATTCCTTGATTTTTTTTCTTTCGGCAGGGTGACATACGATGGTGGAATTTATGTCCTTTAAGTAGGATTTAACTAAATGAAGCTTAGATAAACATGTATTCCTGCATATATCCACACACACACACGACAATATCATTTACTGGTGTTTAAATTCTATCCGATGTTAGTTTCCGATCATGTCAATCTATACCTGCGGGATACGTACACACGCACGCACACACGTGAATAGATATGAATATAGGTGAATGAATGGTATGAACATATCATCTAGGTAAAGAAATAGGAATAGATTTAGATAGATATTTACAAAGTCTAGTTTGGTATGAAACTTGCGTGGATCCCTGTGAGGATCAACATCGTCAGACAATCGAAAATCCATAGTTCTTCCTTTTTTTTCACACTCATCTCCACCCGATCGATCGATATATATATATATATATATATATATATATATATATATATATATATGTGTGTGTGTGTGTGTGTGTATACACTTAATAATAATACATTGCTCAATATCGGTGACAATAAATATATCTAAGAACAACATTGACACAACTTGGTAACTATTAGTCTCTCTCTCTCTCTCTCTCTCTCTCTCTCTCTTATTTATATATATATATATATATATATATGTTCACATGTACATATACATATACCAGACTCATACGAAATATTACATGAAGCTGTGAGTTTTTGAGCTCTATAAGATGCATCCAATCCTATGGCATACTAAACTAATATATATATATATATGGGAGAACATGTGCTCAATTGAAGTCGTACCCAATTTTGAAAGCTAATTAATTAATAATTAACTAATTAGGCGGGCATACCTATTTAAATGTAAGGCCAAACAAATCGAGAAAAATCAATCTCTGTATGTACATTTCGGCCCATTAGGCCTCATCAGCAGAGCTATAGATAGGAAGACCGCCTTATGCGTGATTCGAAACCCGACTGTCAAGCTGACAGGCGAGCATCGTAACCCCTACACCTACTTAGATTTTTCGTTTATTGCCGGCTAAAAAAGCCATATCATAAACACACCGCTTGTGTATTTACTTCTCATATATATATATATATATATATATACACTAGTTGAGTTGGTGTTAGGATTATTCTAAGCGAGGAACTGACAGTCACCAGCCGCTGATAAGTTATCCTCAATGAGTGGTGTAAAAAAAAATATGCACGCTTTTATTGGTTTATCTCCAACCATTTTTTTTTGTTTCCTGTTCTGGTAGTCCCTTACTTAGTCTAGATGGGAGGTCAGAGAGGCCCCCCCCTCCGATTAATCGGTTGGTCACATAAAGTCCTAGCACCTATATGATTGTCTCAACTCTATTCCTGTCATGGCAAGCCCCAACCTTTTTTTTTTTATCATATATGTGCCAGAAGGCGACGGCTGAAGTTCTTAGTCCTGTGTGTGACGTTAAAATCTATCTGACAATGAAGTTCCAGCTCTAGGGAATATAAAATCTCCCTTCATCGCCATTACTCCCAGGTCCACTCTGACTCGGAGTGATAGTACCTTTTACGGGCCCATCTACGGGTTAGATAGAAAAAATGAGTCTAAAATCAAGAATGAATAAAACAAAACTTTTTCGGCATAAAATAACCAACAAGGGTTGACCTGCCGTAAAATCCAACCAACCAACTTTATCCTAAAAGAGGTATATATTTGTGGAGGCGCGTGGTCTAATGGTTAGAGTCGTGGGAAATGGACTCGTCAACCAGAGTTCAATTCCTGGACGAAGCTGTTGGCTTTTCACATGGCGCTAATATCATTGGGAAAGGTATGGATCTAATTCTCCCTCCAGCCATGTGTAAATAGCAGGGTAGACTGGGCTCTTTAACCATGGCTAGGTAACCAGTCGGGGAGAAGGAAAACCTTAATTCAAACTCCACTTAAAAATGAGTTTGTGTTGCATCCTGCTCGTGCGGAGGGGTTGGTAAATATATATATATATATATGAGGTGTGTAAAAAAAAATTTTTTAAAAACACTCCTTTATTGATTTATCTCCAACCATTTTTCTTTTTGTTTCCAGTTCTGGTATTCATTCAGGAAGTCGTTTGCATGAACTGTGCGAAATTATTGTAGCATTTTTTTTTCTGGTGGATTTTCAGCTTGAAGAACAAAAACCATCCACACAGACCAAACCTAGACCAGTAGGGCTGTTGGGGAGACGAGAGTTTTCTCGTGTTTCGCCAAGTATTATCAATATGATTGGTGCCTTATTTAGGCTAGACGGTCGGTCGGAGAGGCCCCCTTCCGAACAGTCGACTGGTCACGTCAAACCCTAGCATTTATATGATTGTCCCAACCCTATTGCCCCTATGGTAAACTCCGAACCCTTTTTATCACATGTGCTAGAAAGCGGTGTCTGAGGGTCTTAGTGTTCTTGATAAGACTTTAAACTGCATCTAATGGTGAAGTTCCAGTTCTGGATCTCTAGGGACTCCATGTCAATTCTTAAGCGGAATAAAACTAGTTTGAATTCAGTTATCCTTCTATACTGGATGCTTAACCCAGTTAAAATTGAAATAGGTGCTTCGAATAATAGACAACTCTCTGGAATAAGTATGTATCAAGGGAATTGTTTTGAAGAAAATTATCGTTGTTCATTTCTGTATTGCTAATTAAAGCATGATTCTTTTTAAACATACCTCGTAGAAAAACACTAAAACTAGAGCCAGGCAGCGAGGGAGTCTTTCTCCTTTTCACTGGCGCTAGACCAAGGAGATTGTTTATTAGCGTCTGAGACGGAGTACCACACCTACCATCGGCTCCCCAGTTTACCGCACAGATCCCTGCTGAGTTGGCGATGGCCGGTATCGAACGGAGAACCCCGAGGTTCCCAGCCGTACACTCTACCAATTGATATTCCGATACTCTGATATTCATTCAGATTCATTTCTGTGGCGTATGCTGAGTATTGAAATATACCCAGCTGACGATACAAAGCAAAATGGAGGCGGGTGGGGTGGGGGTTCCCCGTGTCGTCGTGGCTAACGTGCGGGACTGCGATTTCAAAGTAAACGAGTTCGAACTTCAGTCGCGCTATTACGTTCACTTTCGGACTAATATCCTTGGGAAATGTATGAAATCTCTCATCCTCCAACTACAAGAATGACTTTGGTATTAACTAAAGCTATGGTTTAAATAGTACCACTACTGTTCTTCTACAGGGATAGCTTTAGTATTAAATAGCCCACGAAGGTTTGATATGCCATTATACCAAAGTTAAATGGTGACATAATGAAATGTAAGAAGTTAATGTGCACCTATCTTCCAACTGGAAGAAGTCTGTGTTAATTGCACAGCCGAGATCAGCTTTCAATGTCCAGGTTTTAATGGGTTGGATTTTACGGCGTTTCAACCCTTGTTGGGTTATTTTATGGCGAAGACGTTTTCTTATATTCGTTATTGATAGGTATTCAATTTTTTTAACTCAATTTTTAAACCCATACACGGGACTACCACTACGGATCAGTGGCCACTCTAATCGCCCATCTAGCCTAATTAAGGGCCAAAGTGAAGTGTTGCATTTCATGGTCTGCTCAGTCACCAGGGTTCCATCCTTAAGGATCACGGGTCGCCAATCTCTATGTTTTGGGCTGGACTTGAATGATCCCATCGAGCGTCAGTGGAAAATAGGTTGTCAAACGGGTAACTGCAATTTCTCTTTTGGGGAACACTAACCCCTTTTTTATACAGCTGCGACTCAGCCAAGACACGTGATTCTGGACGATAATTTGAAGAATTTTGGCTGCGTATTAAAATAGGAAAGTGAAAATTAGATATTGTGGTCAATTATGCATTTCATGGATGACTTACACATTTTTTGGGATTATACACACACACACGTATATATATATATATATATATATATATATATATATATATATACACGCATGGGGACATACGCACAAACAAATATGATATATATATATATGGTTGGGTGTGTTTCCATGAACATACACTCGTGTATATGTGCGTGTTCACATGTTTTGTGTATATATATATATATATATATATATATATTCGTGTGGGGGCATTTACATGCGAACTCGTGGGTGGGTGTTTTCACAAATCTTTGTGCGCGTATATATATGTGCATGTGCATATATTTTTGTATATATATATGGATATGAGTATACATATGTATGTTTATATGTATATTTTTGTGTAGTATATAAATGTTTGTGTATATATTTTTCTGCATATATATATATATATATATATATATATATATATATATTAGTACGTGTTTTTCTCCGTATACGTGTATTTTTGTGTGACCGTATATGTCCGTGTGTGTGTGCTTTCCTCTCTTTCTATATATATCTATATATCTATAGTCGTGTTTATGCGTGTATAGCTGTATAATATATATATATATATATATATATATATATATATATATATATATTGTGTGTGTGTATATGAATACATGTATATACATGTTTTACCTATAATATATGTGTGTGTACATGTGTATATATATATATATATATATGTGTGTGTGTGTTTTACCTAATATGTGTATGTGACTGTCATATATACGCACACATCTGTTTTACCTAATGTGTGTGTGTATGTGCCTGTATTTTTGCCTGTATATGTGTCGGTATTATATATTGTTTTTTTTTCTGTGTGTATATGCATGTGTCTATGTATTTCCAAATTGTTTAACAAAAAGTCATAACTGGTGTCCAAATGTAGAGAGCAGACTATATATTCACTCTCCTCCTCGCTTATTTCTCTCTCTCTCTCTCTCTCTCTCTCTCGCCTTGGTAAAGCAATCAGTCTGGAAGAAGGAAAAACTCTGAATTCAAAATCGGAGAAACTGTGGCATGCTACTACACACTATTTCTATTTGAGCACGGCTTGGGTTTAATTTCTGACAATGATAACCGGTACACAGCTTACGCTTTCTTAAAGCATTATATATATATATATATATATATATATATATATATATATATATCAAACGCTTCGCGGGGTTGTAGTACCTCTTAGGGTCCCATCTATGGGTTAAATAGAAAAATGTGTTTATAAACCAAATTGATTATCCATTAAGACTGAATTTATTTCAAAACTTTGTCGGCATTCAATGACCCACTGAGGTTGATATGCCGTAAAATAAACCAAACCAGACCCTCCGCACGAATAGGGTGTGACACAACATTAATTTCTTTAAGCGGAATTTTAACAGATTTAAAATCAGTTTTTCTTTTCCTAGACTAGTTACCTGACCAAGATTAAAGGGCCCAGTCTACCCTACCATTTACCCATAGATGGGGGCAGGGGTTGGATGCATACCTTTCCTAAAGTTATGTACCATTACACCTCGCGCCTCCACGCATATGGTACTTTGACTTACGAGTGCCCAAACTTATGAGTTTTCCGAGTTAAGAGCTGTCACTCGGGCGTTTTTTTTTTGTTTTTTTGTTGTTTTTTTGTTGTTTTTTTTTAATATTTTTTTAAATTTTTGTTGAGAGCTAAAATCTGAGGTACCAGCGAGCTTGATAAGTTTATTAAAAACATTCAAGTTTCCAAATTCGTTACGCCAAACAAAAATATTATTTATTAAAAAATAATTTAAACATATTACAGCACATAATTCAAACACATTAAAGTACATAATTCATTTTTTTATTTATTATGTTGTATACAATATAGTGCTATTTTTCCTAATTGAAATAAAAAATGGTGTTTTTTTTTTTGTTTGTTTTTTTTTTGGCTTGGGTTCTGGACATAATTAATGCCACTGTAGTCCATTTCAATAGGGGAAATTGAGTTTTAACGAATTAAACAGGTAAATTAAGGTATAACTGTGTATATATAAAGTGTACAATGTCCCTCTGAAAATCATCCTACAGTTTGATATTAGATAAAATTAGCCAACCTAAGAGAGTGAAGCCTTAATTACCCTCAAAATACCCACCTTGAGATTCCATATACTTAATCTGGCATCCCTTCCACTTTTCCGTCCTGTCGGCTGAGGCAATAGAATACGTCGACTGCACCTCTGCATAAGGGTAACCCCATAATGGTACTGCCTGTTGGCCGTGGGTGGAGACTCGTAATGACTTAGGACAGAATAGTGGTAGCTGAGCAGTTCGTGACCCGGATATTAAGTGGCCTAAAACACTCCAACTCGGCCCTTACTTTGGGTAAATTGACGGTCGCTAAGGCCTCATCCAATCAATTGGCAGGTCATGTCAAGCTCTATATGGATTAAGTCCCGACTGTTTTCTTTCAAATTGTTCATAAGGCAAATACCCAACCCTTTTTATGATATGGGTGCGAGAAGGCGGTGACTGAGGGTCAACCACCAGTTTATTCATTCTACTAATTTATCAATATAAAGGAATCTGATGAAAATTATTTCTGACAGTTTATAAAACCAAAACCAATATTTACCTTCAAATTATTCGCATAAAACCATATGCATCAAAAAACAACAAAAAAACAAAACAAGATTTGACCTTAAATAGCTCACAAGGGTTGATATGCCATTAAACAAAATAACCAACCAACCTTCAACTTTTAAAAACAGTTTACTAAGTCCGCTTTCGGGATTACCATTACCTGGTTCGTTACGTTCTCTTTAATCAGTACTAACTCAGGTGGGTTGGTTGGTTGGATTTTACGGCATGTCAACCCTTGTTGGGTTATTTTATGCCAAAGTCGCTTTGTTTTGCTCATTCTTGATGGGTATTCAAAATTCTTTTTAAACTCAATTTTTTAAACACCTTTTTTAAATTTAATTCATAGATGGGACCCTAGTAGGTACCACCAATCCAGATCAGAGTGGACCTGGAAGTAATGGTGATGAAAGGGTACTCTACACTGCCCCAGAGCACCAAAATTAGAACTTCGCATTAGATGCAGTTTAACGTCATACCCAGGACATAATTCAGATGGGCGGAAGAAGATTGTGGCACGCCAATCTTACTGTTCATATTACGTTGAAACCACCATTTCTCACTAGATTACTGAAGTTAAGCGGTGTCTAGCCTGCTCAGTATTTAAATGAGTAACCAGCAAGTACTGTGTGCCAGTGTTAAAAAAAAAAAAAAAAAACACACACACACACACACAAAAAAAAAATACAAATATAACATGATCGTAGCAGGCAAGCCTCCCAAGTTGGGAGCGGCCTGCTTGCCTAGAAAATCCGCTTTCAAAAAATCTCTGCTTTTTTGTTTTGGCCTGAACGTACCAGCCACTGATGCAACCAGCTGACCCAACAAGCAAGCGACGTCTAAAAATAGCACAAGATATGCATGGATTTCTTCTTTTTTTTCTCTTTCTTTTGATTCTTTTAAGAAGCGCATCAAGGGAGATGAGGAAGCACGTGCGCGTGTGTACCCCCCCCAACTCCCCTACCCTCCATGCATACACTCCCAGTCACTCGTGCCCGTTTGTATAAATCCTTAGGGACACGTAAGCATCCAGCAACATGGCGGCTGCGGCGATGGTGGTGTATGAAAGGGGATCGGTGGTAGTGGAGCGAGAGGAATGAGGTGATCGTGATATTGTATTTCTTATCCACGGAAGCTTCCTCTCATCATACCTATGGTCCATTCGGTTTTTAGTCTCCACTCTCATCCATCCTCCCCACCCCCCACGCCCCTACCCACTTGCAACTTCCCCATCGAAATATCAATTACCTGCTGCTTCCGCGACATTTTTTCCGACACCGAACAATTTTGGTGCTATTTGTTTTCTGCTTTCTCTCTTTTTTTTAATTTTTTTTCTTTACTTATGTGTGTGTGTGTGTGTGTGCGTATATATATATATATATATATCGTGTGTGAGTGTGAATGCATATATCGTGTGTGTGTGTGTGTGAGTGTGAATGCATATATCGTGTGTGTGTGAGTGTGAATGCATATATATGCGTGTGTGTGTGAATGCATATAGTGTGTGTGTGTGTGTGAATGCATATAGTGTGTGTGTGTGTGAATGCATATAGTGTGGTGTGTGTGAATGCATATAGTATGTGTGTGTGTGAGTGTATATACATATATTGTGAGTGCATGCATCTGTTTGTGTGCGAGTATGTGTGCATATATACATATATAGTGTGTATTGTGTGTATCTGTGTGTTTGTGTGCATATATATGTGTGTCTGTGCATATGTGTTTGCATGTGTGTGCATATATACATATATAGTGTGTATTTGTGCATATATACATATAGTGTGTATTGTGTGTATCTGTGTCTGTGCATATGTGTTTGCATGTGTGTGCATATATACATAGTGTGTGTCTGTGCATATGTGTTTGCATATGTGTTTGTATGTGTGTGCATATATACATATATAGAGGGTATTGTGTGTATCTGTGTGTTTGTGTGCATATATATGTGTGTCTGTGCATATGTGTTTGCATGTGTCGGCATATATATATATATATACCATCGTGCAGGCATAGGAAATGGACTCGTCGACCCGAGTTCAAATCCTTGACTAGGCTGTTTGCATTTCACATATGAGTAAATAGGGCAGACCGGGCTCTTTAAACTTGGCTAGGTAACCAGTCTAGGAGCTGGAAAGCCTGTTAAACTCCGCTTAAGAAATTGACCTCGTGTCACATCCTGTTCGGGCTGAGGGGTTAGTAGATACGTGTGTGCCTTTGTGTATGTGCATGTATATGTGTATGTGCATGTATATGTGTATGTGCATGTATATGTACGTGTGTGCCTTTGTATATGTGTATGTGCATATATATGTACGTGTGTGCCTTTGTATATGTATGTGCATATATATGTACGTGTGTGCCTTTGTGTATGTGCATATATATGTACGAGTGTGCCTTTGTGTATGTGCACATATATGTACGTGTGCGCCTTTGTGTATGTGCACATATATGTACGTGTGCGCCTTTGTGTATGTGTACGTATGTGTATGTATATATGTATGTGCATGTATATGTATATACTTGTGTATATGTGTGTGTGCGTGTATGAATATGTGTATGCACATCTTAGTATACGCATATATATGTGCATGTATGCGTCTGTATGTATACATATATATGTGTGTGTTTTTAAATGATAACATATCCTGATGGATATTCATTAAGGCCATATGTACATTGATTTTAAGAAAACGACACATCAAACAATTAAGATTCATAGATTTGACACACACACACACACACTATATATATATATATATATATATATATATATATATATATATACACACACACACAAGGTATGTCATAAAAGTATCGCGTTTGAAGCTGTATACTATGATAGAAATGAACAATGAATGGAACGTTTTTTGTGTTTTTTTTTCCAGAATACAAGGCGTGTCAAAAAGTACAAAAATCGCGATACTTTTTAAAAGACATTGTGTCATATATATATATGTATATATATATATATATATAATATATAATATATATATATATATAGAGAGAGAGAGAGAGAGGGGGGTGTAGAATTTTTTTTTTTAATTAGGATAATCTTAAGAGTCTTGACGTGTCAAGTATATTTAACTGTGAGATGAATAAGCGGAAATATATTTATATGTAAAAAATCTAAACGGACGCAGTAAAATCGTATCCATGCGTCCCAGTGTTTTTCACTTTTCTTCTCCTACCATTTCAAACTAACTGTATATACATTTTAATAATTTCTATGGAAACGAATTACACAGGATAGTTTACAAGGTAGGAGATAGACGGCTTTAGTTGTTTCCCAAGATCATAAATAAAAACTCTGCAATCTATTAAGAAACTTTAGTTGAGACCCATTAATTTTCCCAGGAGCTCATTCAAAGGACGCACTAAATCAAAAAATTATCAGCACCACTGTATACACACACACACACACACACACACACACACATATATATATATATATATATATATATATAGAGAGAGAGAGAGAGAGAGACTTAACAACCTGTCATATAGTTATAGATGAATTTCTACCTATATATATATATATATATATATATATATATATATATATATATATATGTGAATATACAAACGAGTTTCATTAGACCGCCAAACAAAATTTTTAAAAAGAGAAAAATAACAAAAATAACAAAATATAAATAA
>CM042142.1:54065589-54068393 GCA_023376005.1 Doryteuthis pealeii
GTATGGGTAATATATATACATATATATATCGTGTGTGTTATGGGATATATATATATATCATATATGTGTGTATGGTATAAAGTATATATATATATGTGTGTCATGGGTTATATACTATATATATATATATATGTATGGGTTATATATCATATATTATATATATATAAATTTTCGGTATTATATATATATATTATACTATAGTGTATGGGATCATATATATATATATATATATACATATATATATATGTGTATGGGTATATATATATATATACATATATTATATAGTGTATGGTATATATATATATATATATATATACTTATATATATATATATGTGTGTGTATGGGTATATATATTTATATATATTAAATATGTGTGTATGGGTAATATATATATATTATATATATGAGCATGGGAATACATATATATATATATATATATATTATGTCGTGTATGGGTAATTATATATATATATATATATATGTGTATGGGTCAATATATCTAGATATATATATATATGTGTGTGTGTGTGGTTGGTGTCGTGGGATATAATATATATATATAGTGGTGTGATTCGCAGTTGTGTGGGTATATAGATATGTGTTGTGTGTGGGCTATTATATATATATATATATAATATATGATCATGTGTGTGTGTGTGTTATATATATATATATACACACACACACCATATATAATGTTTGTGTGTGATAATGCTTGACGTCTAGTCTTGTAGAATTTTGTCAGAAATTGTTACTGTGATAATGTTTTACCCTTCGTTTAATATTGTCACATGATAAATATTTCATCGAAAATATCTATTGCCTTAAATAATTTTGTCGCATCATTTAGGACTGCTGGCCCCATTGAGATATCTACGTACTGTATCCCACATACACAATAGACGTGTGTGTGTGTATGGGAAAGCGTGCATTCACGGGGGATAACGGTTATCTTTTTCTTAAGAAAATGACTCGACGAGCCGAGTTCAAATTCCGTGTGGCTCTATCTTCTACCTTAGTCCGCGGCTAATGGAATAAAGACCAAGAACCCCCACCTCCATGTGGGTCAAATGTAGTAGCAGAGCTGAGATTATTTTAATCTTGCAAGGCAACCAGTCTAGGAGAAGGAAAGAAATTGAATTCAAAAAACCTAAAATGTATTCCGGAGAATTTCAAAACCTGACAGTTTACATCTTTTGCACTGGATGTGGAGAACTCACACACACACACATATATATAGTTGAGTTTCAACCCCGGCCTGAAACAAATGACATGCTAGCTGCACTGATGAGACTGATACTAGAAACAGGACGTATGGGATTATATATATAATATATATATATTTATATAATATATATTATAATAATAATAATTCCCGTTTTGCCGTTTCACGGCTCATCAGTGTGACCAAGACAAGCCAGGTGCTTTCAGCCTGGACTAAAACCTGACCGAATTTTGTCATAGTCATTACATCCTACCACCACGCCATCACACACCAATTTTTAGATGGAATTTACGATGTTATAAATGATAACTAGGCCACTAGGGAGTGCTCTATCCATGCTATGCAATATATAATATATATATATATTATATATATATATATATATATATATAGTTAGACAGTGAGTTGATTACCAATAGCATAGTAGCCCATTGCCTAGGCGCTCGCGAATATCTGGGTTTCAGTTCGAAGGTATTTGTCGTGGAAGTGAGCTAAATTATAACATTGTTTCAACATGTACACCAGATATTTCATTATAAATACATTCATCCACCATAAGTACCCCTTTGACAATAAAAAGCGATCTTCAAAATGTGGGGCCCTGGGTACCCACTGTTGAGTTTTATCTAGCACCCACCAAGTAAAAATCCTGCTTTGTATAATATAAACGAATGAGAATTGCTCATAAAAATGATTAACTTTATGCAAATTCACCTTTTGCAAACTGGGTACAATATACGCAGGTCTGTCTTGAAATTATTCAGCAAGTGAATATTACCAAAAAATGTAAGCCCTACCTAAGATATGACGTCTAATCTATCTATCTATCTATATATATATTATATATATATCATAATATATATATATACCACACACAAAGCAGGCAGTTGTGTGTATAGTAGGTCACGAGGAAACTTCAAAATAAAAACACTTTTTCAACTTTTCTCCTAGAGGGCATGGCTCAATATATCATACCCTTTTGGAATCAGGCGAAATTTGGATTTCTCAAGTTTTAATTTACAAGTCATTTCGGCGATTTTAAACGGAGGACAATTTTTATTAATTAGGAAAAGTTTAACAAGTACTCATGAATTGAATAGGTCAGCAGGGAGCAAGCTTAATTGCCACCCGATGAGGGCGGATTTTAACTTTATATATATATATATAACCGGATTAGTGGGTGTTAGGATGATTCTAAAGGGCCTTTTTTTAACGTAACGTTAAAATTGGGCCTGGTCTAAAGTTGAGAGCTTAATGTACAATTGATTTGTACAGGGAAACTACTATTTGTTAAACAAGGCTTAACAATCGGTCATAATTAGCAGTTATAGATCTAGTATATCCATATACATAGAAGTTTTATCAGACCGCGAATTTTATTATATTTTTATTTGTGTATTTTTTCTCTTTTTTAAAAATTTTGTTGGCGGTTCTATGGAAACTCGTTTGTATATTCACATATATATATAATATTATATATAATATATATATACTATATAATATAGGGAGAATTCATCTATAACATATGACAGGTGTTAAGTCTCTCTCTCTCGTCTCTACTCATATTATTTATATATA
>CM042142.1:54068493-54100993 GCA_023376005.1 Doryteuthis pealeii
ACCGAGATCATACGAGTAAAATAAGTCCTCAAAAAAATAAAAACTACTTTATTGGGGATGTCCATGCACATAACATACTGAAGTTTAGTGAGTAAACGAGGCTTAAAAGGTTAATAGTCCCTAGCCGGAAGTATCCGTCTACGCTGGGGAAAACGGTTACGATTGGATTGGCAGACATGACGAGAGCCTAAACAGACAAATGTCATTTTTTTCTTTTTTTTCTTTCTTTTTTTTTTTTCTTTTTTTTTCTTTTTTTTTCTTTTTTTCTTTTTTCTTTTTTCTTTTTCCACCAACGTTGTCTTATTTCACAATCTTTGTTGTGAATATTTAACAATAAACGGTTAGAAATGGTGGAATGAAAAAAAAAAAAGAACCGCCAAACAGAAAAGGAGCATTTACTATTTTATTTTATATTGATGAAGTTGAACCAAATTAAAAAAAATAAGTATTCCGAAAAAGACAAAGTTTATTATAGACAGTAAAGTCAACGTTAAAAACGTTTTCGGGATTTTTAAAACCTCATCAGGACTATTTGGGATGAAAATAAGTGTTGTCTAAGAAAGTATGGATAATATTTTCAAAACGAAACGAGAAATAAGAAAGGTATTAGAGAAAAAGGATGTTCTTTTTTTCTGTTAACAGCTTTCTCAATCTTAATTATCAAATGGATATTATCCGTATATCTGTATGTAACCGAACTACGTCACACTACGCACAATTTCTTAGATATTTCGTTAATTTCTCAGTGATTATTATTAAATAATCATGTATTCTGATTAGCATCTTAATATTAACGATGTCTCTATGAAGATCTAGCTTGAATTAGCTTTGCTTTCAAAACAGCCATTGTTAAAGCTTTTTATATTGCAATTTGTCTTATATATGCACTAAGAATAAAGGTTTACACAGTAATAAAAGCTGTTGATAATTTGCATATGGGTTTTAAAACGAAATCGATTTTAATAAATAATCACTGGGTGTTATTGATTTCTGATATTGTTTTATTCTCACATTATTAATGCAATCCTATGCATAATTTCATAAGAAATCAATTAAAATAAGTTTAATCTTTTATATGCGGTTCTTGCTTAGTTTCATAAGCTATTTCTAATTATATATCTTTATTCATTAAAATGAAATGACGCATATTTTTTGCTCGTATAATATATATATTATATATATATATATATATATATATATACACACACTGCACGACCTATCTCCGCACGAGCAGGATGTAAACAAGGTCAGTTTTCTTAAGCGGAGTTCAACAGGTTCTGTTCAGAGTTTTCTTTCTCCAGACCGGTTTCCTAACCAAGGTTAAAGAGCCCAGTCTGCCCTACTATTTACCTATAGATAGCTTTTCTTATGAACACGAGGTAGAAAAGACAAGGAAAAACTGTAGAATGAACATCATATTCCCCTTCAAAACAGGAAGACTGTAACTAGCGTCCAGTCACCAAGACAAAAAAAGGCAGAGTAAATGAATACACTTTGTAGCACTGAGAGGACGTGGTCAAGTGTTCATTTATTATATGTAATACAAATATCATACTAAAACCACCAGCCAATGCAAAATGCCCGGAAATAGACTATGCATATTCCACAAAGTAGAATACCCAAGCTGCATTTAAAGCCACTTACCAAAGTCTGGTTCTTCAGAAGCATTCTGATAAGTTTAAACCAAATCTCGACAAAACCCAGGGTCAGCAGTTAAAATATCCATGTAAATTATATATATAATTATATATTATATATAATATATTATATAATATATATTATATATATATAATGTGTGTGTTGTAAACAAGGTATGTTTGGGAATGGCTTTTTTTTTGCCGACATTTTTTTTGGGGGAGAATATGTGCTTATTGGAGTCGTACCTAATTTGAAAATTAATTAATAATGAATTAGGCGGGAATGCCTATTTAAATGTATGGCTAAACAAATCGAGAAAAATCAATCTCTCTGTATGTACATTTCGGCCTATTAGGCCTCATCAGCAGAGCTATAGATAGGAAGGCCGCCCTGTGCGTGATTTGAAACCGGACTGCCAAGTTTCAAATCACGCACAGGGCGGCCCTTCCTATCTATAGCTCTGCTGATGAGGCTAATAGGGCCGAAATGTACATACAGAGATTGATTTTTCTCGATTTGTTTAGCATACATTAAATAGGCATTCTGCCTAATTCATTATTAATTAATTAATTTTCAAAATTAGGTACGACTCCAATTAAGCACATATATAAATTCGGGTACGCAGGTCTGTATGGAGCGTAATTTATTTTCCCTGTTATTAATGGTATGACATGTAAGATATAATACTAAGCGTTGCTAAGTGATACACAGCTTTGTTGCGTTCATATGTATACATTAGAAAAATCGAAACTTGTCACTTTGGGCGGTATTGAATAATGTCATATTCTCGTTAGTTGTACTACTTATAATGGAATCAAGTAGATGATGTGCGTTGAATGTTTGCAGTTAGAAAATATATCTGGTCAGAGAGCCGTTAGGATACGTCTTCTGCAAGAAATGCCTGGGTTAGTCGAAAAATCATCTCATCCAAAAGTAACTTAAACTTTTATATATACTAGCAAATATAATGCACCCTCCGGGTGCAAGTATTTATGTTTTAACATAATAAAATATCATGTTAAATTAGAAAAAACCAAAGAAACTGAATAAGAATTCAGATAAAAATATTTGAACAGAGGGGGTATGATTTAAAAATAGAACTTTGAAACTAACTCTTCTATCATTTTCCCTTACTCCCGTTTTCATTGGTAAAATTTTCCTAAATTAACTATTTAGTTAAAATAAGAAGTAAAGAATGAAATTACAGTTATTTCTTCTTTTTAATGAATTTTCTTTTAAGATTTATCCCCGAGATTTTTGCTCATATTCATTGATATAAAACCAAACAATTAGAAATCAATAATACTAAGCATATATTTATTAAAATCAAATTTTTAAGAATCAATATGCAAATTAGCCTTCCCATTCACACTGTAAACCGCTATTTTCTTGTATATATAAATACTATTGCATGTTATTAGTATGTGGATATGGTCAACAGTCTTAATGATGTCAAACAATTTTGTTAATAATTGAAGTGTAAATAAAAATAAAATCATGGAGAATGTGATGTGAATAACTAAGGAAATTGTGACTTGAATAGTAATATAGTTTCGGTTACAGACATAAAACCCACAATCTCCATTATAATAAGATATATATATATATATATATATATATATATATTCGATACCCTAACTTACATTTGCTATAGGGTAGTGTATATATATATATATATATTCGATACCCTAACTTACATTATCCATAGGGTAGTATATATATATATATATATATATATATATATATATAATATATATATATATATATATATATTATATATATATAATATATAATGTGTGTGTGTGTGTGGAAGCGCGTGGTGTAATGGTTAGATTCGTGGGAAATGGACTAGTCGACACGAGTTCAAATCCTCAACGAGGCTGTTTGCATTTCGCATAATAACATTCTTGGGAAGTGTATGCCTCCAACTACTTATCATCCAGCTATGGGTAAATATTAGGACTGACTGAGCTCTTTGATATATATATATATATATATATATATATATATATATATAAAATGTAAAGTCGTCGGGCGGCCTAAAGTCGGTATCAGCCAGTCAGCGAGGGAGTCTATCCCCTTTACAATAGCGCTAGACCAAGGAGATTGTTTTAGCATCTGAGGTGGAGCACCACACCTACTATCAGCTCCTTACTTTACCACACAGATCCCTGTGCTACTCATACGCTGAGTTGGCGACGACCGGTATCGAACTAGGAACCTTGTGGTTTCTAGCCGAACGCTCTACCGACTGAGCTAACCCGGCCCGTGTGTGTGTGTTGGAAAATAAGAAAATGAGGATGGTTTATTGAGATTTGGTAAAATATTCCGACGCTGTTTCGATTAATTTTATTTTTTTCTTATATATATATATATATACATAAGAAAAAAATAAAATTAATTTTCAATAAACCATCCTCATTTTCTTATTTTCCAACACACACACGGGCCGGGTTAGCTCAATCGGTAGAGCGTTCGGCTAGAAACCACAAGGTTCCTAGTTCGATACCGGTCCCCGCCAACTCAGCGTATGAGTAGCACAGGGATCTGTGCGGTAAAGTAAGGAGTGATAGTAGGTGTGGTGCTCCACCTCAGATGCTAAATAATCTCCTTGGTCTAGCGCTATTGAAAAGGGATAGACTCCCTCGCTGACTGGCTGATACCGACTTTAGGCCGCCCCGACGACTTTACATTATATATATATATATATATATATAAAGAATGCTAAAAGTGTTATTAATGAGTATAATATTTACTGTGCTTTATGCGCGCAAATGCAGTGCAATATCACAATATTTTTCAGTTATAAAATTAGATGAAAATAAAACAATAAAAACTCACAACTATGTTTCATGTTGTCGACCTCCAGGTGAGCCAGTATTCAACAAGACTGATTTTGTTAATTTCAACTGAACAAATGTGCTCGTTTTTTTGGGGGGGTTTTGTTTGTTTTTATTAGTCATGTGACAATTACCATATCAATTTACGTGCCTATTTGTCCAGTTGTGTCGAATACTGGCTTACCTTAAAACCGATAACTGGAAATTCGGAGTCGTGAGTTTTTTCCTGTTTTATTCTATGTTATACTTTAGGTACTGTAATACGTAATTGAGAGTCACTTCCCCTTTATGTAAGTCTTTAGCTTTGTAAAACTATATAAACTCCCAAAAAACTGCAAATGTATTCAAAGTAGAATAAAGCTTACTCAAGTCCAACCGTGTATGTTCTCTTATTACTACAGGTATATTTTACAAAAACACAATTTTTTCCAAAGGGGATCCTCTCCTTGAGACCCCAACCCCGGTTCAACACAGTCTCGTCCAGAATTTGAACATGGCTCACCGATTCGGCAACACCCGTGTCTCCAACATAAGTTTTTTTTCTGGTCAAATCTAAATCATTTGCACAATTCCCAATAAGTCTCCGTTCCTAACCAGTCATCATTGGAGATGCAATATTTGCTATGAAAAATATAGGTTATCTTCTGTAACACTGTGAACCCAGAAGAAGGTGAAAGCAGAACAAGGAGAGGCTAAGGGCCTTAAGGCAGACTTAGCCAGACCTCACTCACCCGTTAACAATTAGGCAAAAAGAACATAGTAGCACCCTTTTTTGTTAGCCACAAGGGACCACCACAGAAGAGCCCTACCCACGCGAAGCGGTGACGAGAAATCTTAACCGCACGAAATATACACCTCCAAGTGTTTAATGTATATTTTAAACTTGTTACCTTGTAAGATTATTGATTGCTAAAAGGATGTTTTAGCAACTTCATACTCACAATACATAAACGTCTTTTTTTTAAAACATCTTTTCCTTTGTAAGATTAAGTAATTTGTTTGGCTCCCCTTCTTTTGCTCCCCTTCTTTTGCTCCCCCTTCTTTTGGGGGTCTTTATTGTAAAATACATAATTTTCGGTTGTAACTGAAAATTTTATATTTGATATTCTAGCATTTGTACGCTTTATTGTCAAGTCAAAATTAATAGACACTAATTTTTTTATCTACGTTATTCGGACTATTGTCCTCATCTTCATTGTTATCTATACAACGTTTCGGTTGATATGCCCTCCGGCCTTCTTCAGGTATTTCTTGTCGGACTCTGGAACCTTCTTGTCGAACTCTGGAACCTTCGTTTTCCTAATCGGGAACCTTCGTTTTCCTAATCGGGAACCTTCATTTTCCTAATCGGGAGCCATCACGGAACTTTGAACCGAATCCCGATAAGGTTCCCGAGTTCGACAAGAAATACCTGAAGAAGGCCGGAGGGCATATCGGCCGAAACGTTGTACAGATAACAATGAAGATGTGGACAATAGTCCGAATAACACAGATAATACTAATCATCAAGCCTCATCTCAAACATTCAGAGAAATACTAATTTTATCCCTTTCATTTTGTTTATATGATAATGAGAAATTGTTACCTCAATTTTCTTTGCATAGGGAAATAAAATTAGTGTCTGTTAATTTTGACTTGACAATAAAGCGTACAAAAGCTAGAATATTAAACATAACATTTTCAGTTACAACCGAAAATTATGAATCTTTTGCACTGTTTTCTTTTTTTTCCTTTCTTACAACTCATATGAGGAGTCGATAATAATTTCCCATATTACTTACTAGCAGCGGCCACCCGGCGTCGCCTTGGTAGAGGGGGATTTTTTTAAGTTAGTCCCGCAGATCCATTATTACTGAATCGTGAGTTGAATCCTCGTGGGATGCTCTATTTAAACCCCTATGTAAAAAAAAATAGACCTTGCATTGATCCAGCTACTCTGAAAATAAATGTTAATATCTACTATCTAAAATGTTAAATAATTAAAAAAAAAACACATGCTGTTATAATTTAAATATTTTTTAAATTATCTTCACGAATATAAATCAAATCTCTATTATTTTTGCTCAAAAAGCAAGCCTTGGTGATATTTAATGTGCATATATATATTTACTTTGTCGTTAATTGTTTTATTTTCGAAGTTTCCTCCGGACATACATATACGCACAACAGCCCTTTATATATGTATAGATTAAATGAATGATTGACTTATTGGCAGTTTTAGCTCTGTCTTTGCGCTAGATATTTATTTTCTTGCCTTGGCTTTGATCCAGTTTCAGTCTAATACATTTGTTTTCGTCTGCTCTTACGCAAGGGAGTTTCCCTTTTCAACTGTCCAAACATGCCCAACATCATTCTATCAGCACTCTTTTTTTTCTTCTTTTCTTCTAATAATTATTCCATTTGTAAAGCCTATTTTGTACCATTTGAAATACCGAACAATTGCCTAACGCAGCGAGGGACTCTTTTACGTATACTTTACGCTGGAAGCTCATAGCATGTTTTCAAAATTCAGGCTCCATCACGAATGAAGAAAGAAAAAATTATTTTACAAAAAAAATGTTGAAATAATCTGAGCTACTTAAGTCACATCTATTTAAGAAACGAATAAAATAAACGCAAATAATAAAATACGTTGAATGTCTTTTTGTGTACAGCAAGAATCATTTAAGGAAAGAAAAAGAACTAAGCATTTACTTTTCTTTTCCCCCCTTTTTTTTTTTTTTTTTTTTTTTTTTTTGTCTACCGGTAATAATTACATGTTTACGGTATATTGCCAAGAACATACAGCTGTATAATAACAAAACTCGCACGCAAAGGTCAAAAAAGCTCAACGTATACGCATGCGTGAGTTATCGATATGGATTTTGCTGAGAAATAAGCTTACGTTTAGTAGTGTGTGCTCAAATAGATATCTACAATCGTGTCGGGTGTGCGTTGCGACTGGAAAATGCACAAAGAAGAATTAGAGCAATATAAGCGCGAGTGTTTATTGATGGCTGTGCTCTTCAAAAAATATACGACCATCAAGATTAAGGACTTTGTTTATTTTGCAAAGGAGAATAAAGAGTGGTCCAACAATTATCATTATTAATGGTATTAATACTCGTGTTCCTTAAAAGTACGACCGTTATCATTTTGCAGCATCCTCTATATAAATATCAAACCATCCAAATCGCCAAAGATGAAATGCAAAAATTCAAATCCTGATTATCTGTTGTTGCTTATCCACCGAATTCTTATGAGTGTCGTCACCTCAGCTAAATAATGGACCATTCTGTTTTTTTTTAATTATAAAGAAAGAGAAGCAAAAGACATGTTACACAGAAAAATATAAGAATGAGTAGAGGAAAAATAGAGAGGGTGTGAGCGTGCAGAAGTGATAACGCTAACCTGTTTCAATCGAACATAATGAAAACATGAAAAGAAAAAAAGAGTGAGAGTTAAATCAAGATTATTATACTTTTTTATTGATGGATGTGCTCTCAAAAAATCTACGACCATCAAGATTAAAGACTTCGTTTATTTATTTTGCAAAGGAAAAAAACTGGTCCAAGAATTAAATTGGGGGACCTGTCGATATACCACAGTATGATAATTTAATTATTACAACATGTGATATATTTACTTTAGAGCTAGTGTTATTGATTCAATATATAAAAAGTATAAAAATCTTGATTTAACACTTGTTTCTTTACTTTTTTTTAAATTATATTTTATAGAACAGACTAGCGTTATCGCTTCCGCGCGCTCTCCCCCTTTTTCTATCTTTACCCCTACTCTTTCTTTTAATCCGGATTTATTTTTTGCATTTCATCTTGGACGATTTGGACAGTCTCATTTTTAACCAGAGGGTGTGGCAAGATGATAACGATCGGAAGATTAAGGAACGAGAGTATTGATATATAGTTTTTGTTCACAACAAAATAACAAGTGTTACATTTTCTGAATGTATTACGTGAAGGATGTTTAGTATTAACACCTGACTAGTTTAACTTTCATATTTATGGTTGGTTTTCATCCCAACATTGAGATTGTTTTTTCTTTACCTATATGATATATATATATTAAAACTAGTCTTCCTACATAATACAATCGTTATAATCTTGCAACACTCTCTGGTTAAAAATGAAATGCAAAAATGTCAATCCTGATTGCCAGCCGCCCTGTCGGTGGGGCGTTAGAATGCACCGACTGCACCTCTGCAGAGGGGTAAGACTCCCCCAATGGGGCCACTTGTTGGCTGTGGGTGGCTACCCGTGATGCTTAAGGATAGAACCCAAGTGGATGAACAGTTCATGACTTGCAATACACCACTTAGACTCTTACTTAGGCTAGACGGGCGGTCGGAGAGGTCCCATCTGATCAATCGGCTGGTCACGTCAGTCCCTAGCACCTATATGATTGACTCAACCCTATTGCCCTTATAGCAATCCCCAACCCATTTTATCATATGTGTGCTAGAAGGCGGTGCCTGAGGTTCTACATGTCCTGGGAATGACGTTAAACTCTAGCTGAAGGTGAGGTTCCAGTTTTGGAGGTTTGGGGAATGTGGAGCACCCCTTTATCACCATTGCTCCCTATTCGGGTCCCATTTATGGGTTAAATAGAAAAATATGTTTATAAAAAAAATTGTGTATCCATTAAGAATGAATGTATCTCAAAATTTTATCGGCATTAAATGAACCACCGAGGTTGATATGCCGCAAAACAAAAACAAACCAAACCAAACCCATCTATGGGTTAAATAGAAAAATTTATTTATAAAAAAAACTGTATTCATTAAGAATTTCAAAACTTTATCGGCATTAAATGACCCACTGAAGTTGATATGCCGCAAAACAAACCAAACCAAACCTATTGTCGGCATCAGCCGGACAGCGACGGGTCTATCCCCTTTTCACTAGCGCTTTACCAGGGAGATTGTTTTTATGTCCAAAGTGGATCGCCATACCTACCATCAGCTCCCACACTTTACTACACAGATTCAATCTATGCTACTTATGCTCCGAGTTGACGAGGGCCGGTATCAAACCCGAAGCCTTGTGGCTCCTAAGCGGATGCTCTACTGACTGAACAACACCGAGTATATACTATTCTGTGTGTATGTGTGAATTTCATTAGCTATGCCTTTATTCGGAGTTAAATATTCGGAAACAATGGATGTTTCTGGTTGGTAAACAGTGACTCTGAATATTGGGTAAATTGAAGATTTCTCTTCCGAAAAATTCCTTTGATAATTGTGCATAGATGAGAGAATAAAAGATTTCATGCCCTTCTTAACACAGAAGACCTTTTAGAAAAGAAGGCTTGGCTCAGTTTAAATAGTTACTGATGCGTTGTACAAGCAATGGATTTACCTTGTAATCCCGAAACAAGGCAGCATTAAAATGTCAGCATGCGCACACACACATGTACACACATGACAGTGGATCACAGTAGTGTATGTATATATATATATATATATATATATATATATATATATATATATATAACCTCCAATAGGCTAGATGAGTTGGCGGTGGGAATGTTTCTATTTAGGACCTTCTTTATTTTCCACTTATCTACATACTCAGACAAACACACACACACACACACATATATATATATATATATAATCACACTAACACAAATATGTGTGTATATTCATATAAACACATTATATATATATATATATATATATATATATACATATATATATATATACATAATCACACTAACACTTATATATGTGTGTATATTCATATATAAACACACATATATATATATATATATATCTATATATATATATACACTTATATATGTGTCTATATACACTTATATATGTGTCTATATTCATATAAACACATTATATATATATATAAACACACTTATGTGTGTGTGTGTGTGTATAAACACTTACACTTATATTTATATAAACACACACTTATATATAAGCTCAGTTGGTAGAGCGTTCGGCTAGGAATCACAGGGTTCCTGGTTCAATACTGGCCCTCGCCAACTCAGCGTATGAGTAGCACAGGGATCTGTGCGGTAAAGTAAGGAGCTGATGGTAGGTGTGGCGCCCAACCTCAGACGCTAAAATGGTCTACGCTAGTGAAAAGGGGATAGACTCCCTCGCTGTCTGGCTAATACCGACATTAGGCCACCCCGACGACTTTATGGTTCCATAATTCCATTAGTGTGTATATTTCTATCCATATATAATGGACACTTGATCATGTTCTCTCAGTTGCTACAGAGTGCATTCGGTTACTATTTTTTCTTGTCTGGTGACTGGATGCTAGTCACAGCCTTCCTGTGACGGTGAGTAGGATGTTCATTCTATATTAACTAATAATAATCTTTTTAAATAAATATAGCTTTAAGTAACAATCATAGATAAGCTACTCCAGATAATCGGGATTTACATTTTTGAATTTCATCTTGGATGATTTGGACGCTCTGGTTAAAGATGTCATCTTTAACCAGAGCGTGTTGCAAGATGATAAAGGTCATACAATTTGTAGAATAATCAAACTAAGTCCCAATTACCGTCGAATTGATAAGACAATGCAACAAGTAGTCGTAACTGAATACTAATCTTTCTGCAATACTACTCCAGAATGTCAGGGTACTTATGAAGCCCCACAACATCATTGAAACCAAGCAGCCAATCAGGACTCAAGGAATGAAATCACCCAAATACATGAATGGATTATTCTTGATTTCCATAAATACCAACTGTCTTGGGCACTGCTTCAATTGTACTTAGCCAGTTGCTGCTGCTCAAACCAACAGTATACTGACTGACTTCAATACAATTAAGGGACGGGAGTATTAATAATAATAATTAATAATTTTAAAAAGATTATTTGAGATGCTGACATCACATTACAGTTTTTTTTGTAGGTTAATTACAAGAACTTACAGTCGACTCATTAACAAATATTCCACGCTCCATAAATCTGTTTAATTTTCACAATGCTTCAGAATTTCTTTACAGAAATCACAACTGGTTTTGTTCTGATCACGTGAATTTTGCAATAGCTACAGTTTGTAAAAAAAAAAACCAACAAAACAAACAATATAACCTCTTTCTTTTCCAACCAGTCTTTTAGGGAATTCGTAACTCTTGAGCCGCCCTCCCCCTTGTGCATTACTGTGGGTTGCGTAGGTAAACTGTCCAATTGTTTTTTCGGACACTGACCTTTTTGTGCAAAACACCCTGTTTCATATTTCTTGTACTATTCCAGGAATGTGTTCTAAAATGACATTGCTCGATATTAACAGAATACGTTTTGTATACAAACGCCTTCTCAACAATTTTTTGGTAATTTGACTAACAGTAGAACACCTGGTGCAGCTGAAAGCCATAATAATAATTCCAATCGGTGCCAATATTTTAGTTCTTCTTTTAATGATTTTTATCCGTTCTATTCCTTTTGTAGACGCCTAATATTTTAACTAGTAGATTTAGTTCTAATAATTATTATTACCAGTTGTGATATAATGACTAGCAGGACCTGTGGATATACCACAGTACGACAATTCAATTATTATGTTTGATATGTATACTTAAGAGCTATTGAAATACTTCAATATGTAAAATAGCCCCAACCCCTTTTTATCATATGGGTGCTAGAAGGGGGTGGCTGCGGGTCTACATGTCCTGGGAATGACGTTAAACTCTATCTGATGGTGAGTTTCCAGTTTTGGAGGTTTGGGGAATGTGGAGCACCCCTTCATCACCATTGCTCCCTGGTCCACTCTGACCCGGAGTGGTAGTACCTGTTAGGGTCCCATCTATCGCTTAAATAGAAAAATGTATTTATAAAAAAATTGTATTATCCATTAAGAATTGATTTATTTCAAAACTTTATCGGCATTAAATGACCCACTGAGGTTGATATGCCGTAAAACAAAAGAAACCAATCAATATGTAAAAGGTATCGTAATCTTGATTAAATTATCTTTTTTTTTCTTTCCTTTTCATTATGTTCGATTTCAACAGATTAGCGTTATCGCTTCCGTGAACTCTCTCTCTCTCTCTCTCTCTCTCTCTCTCTCTCTCTCTCTCTCTCTCCCTGCTCTTTCTTTCTTTTCTATTATATTTTTTATGTAGCATGCCTTTTCTCTCCTTTCTTTCTTTATAATAAAAACGGAATGGTCCATTATTTAGCTGGGGTAAACGACTCATAAGAAATAAGAATTCGGCGGATAAGCAACACCAGATAATGAGGATGTACATTTTTTTTTGCATTTCATCTTTTTAACCAGAAGGTGATAGAAGATGATAACGGTCGTATGGATAAGGAACACATGTATTAATATATAATGAAAATACAAATTTTGAAAGTAAAAGTGTGCTCCCTTAAAACTACCCCAATATCAATAATAGTGAGAGCCCAAGAAAGAGACCGATAAACACATTACACAAGATACCTAGAATTCCCGGCCAATATGAACTACAACAAAATTCACTTTGCAAAACTGCTCATCTTCTTTGTATTATCAACGTGATTGGAAAAGTAATACCCAAAAGAGGCACGAAAAAACATAGATACATAAAGTACATATAATCGCTAACTTCACTCACCCAAGGGGCCACCTGTTGGTCGTGGGTGGAGACCCGTGAGGACAGAATCCAGATGACTGAACAGTCCATGGCATGCAACACTCCACTTTGACTCTTACTTAGGTTAGATGAGCGGTCGAAGAGGCCTCTTCCGATCAATCGGCAGGTCACGTCAACCTCTAGCACCTATATGATTGTCTTAACGCTATGGTTCTTATGGCAAAAAAACCAACCCTTTTTATCATATGTGCTAGAAGGCGGTACCTGCGGGTCTTAATGTCCTGGGTATCACGTTAAACTCTATCTGCTGATGAAATTTCAACTCTGGAGCTCTGGAGTACTTCTTCATCCCCGTTGCTCCCAGGTCCACACTGACTTGGAGTGGTAGTACCTGTTAGGGTACCATTTATGGTTTAAATAGAAAAAATGAGTTTAAAAATGTGTTTAAATAAATTGAGTTTTAAAAATGTGTACCAATGAAGAATGAATAAAACAAAATGTCTTCGGCATAAAATAACCCAATAAGGGTTGACATGCTATAAAATCCAACCAACCAATCAAAAGACCTGGACATGGCTAGGGAAGAGAAACCTCAAGAGAGGAACTGAATCTCTTACAATAGAAGCACAAGGATCAATTATATCATAGCGCAGCAGAATAGTAAGTGTAGAATGTGTGGAGACACGCGAAAGTGAATGCAACAAACAAGCACAAAAAGAGTACAAGACTAGGTATAACTGGGTGAAAAGGTGATCCACTGAGAACTGTGCAAGAAATTAAATTTTGACAATACTACCAAATGGTATATGCACAATTAGAATTCTTCCTAGAGAATGAGACGCATAAAATTATCTAGGATTCTGAGATACGCCCCCCCCCCTAACTTCGACCGTTCCAATAACACCCACTACAATTGGTATCACTGTCACCTTCATGTTCCACAGCCTTTTCAGCCCTCTGACAAGACCCGAGTATTTTTTATCGATTCTTTTTATTTTATTTTATTTTTCACTATGTACTCCTCAGAAATAAGAACTTCCAGTAGATGAAAATTTTCTTTTGTCTAAATTTTTGAGATGAGGCTTGATAATTTGTATAATTTGGACACGTGGCGTAACGCATATAAGGGTTGAGTTAATGCAGTTCTAATGAACAATCATCTTTAGGTTTTGCAGCTTCAATCGAAGTTCGAAAGAAGTTCCTGAGTTCGAAGGTTTCAGAGTTAGTTTCCTGAGAAGGTTTCAAGTTCGGAAGTTTCTGAGTTCGAAGGTTTCAGAGTTCGACCAGAAGTTTCCTGAGTTCGAAGGTTTCAGAGTTCGACCAGAAGTTCCTGAGTTCGAAGGTTTCAGAGTTCGACCAGAAGTTTCCTGAGTTCGAAGGTTTCAGAGTTCGACAAGAAGTTTCCTGAGTTCGAAGGTTTCAGAGTTCGACAAGAAATACCTGAATAAGGCCGGATGGCACATCGGCCGAAACGTTGTGTATATAATAATAAAGATGAGGACAATAGTCCGAAAAAATGTTTTAATACTATGTCTGGTATTCTGGTCGGATTGAATGATCCGTTTGTATTTCAACATCCCAGAGAACTTCATGCGTGTCATTTTTCTATGACAGATTCATGTTTGTGCGTATACTATTTGTCAGCATGGCAAATTTTAATATATTGCACAGTTCCCAGTGAATCATATTTCCCACTCAGTTATTCCAACTCGTTTTGGTGCATCTGCTTGCGTGATTAACACTTTCATCTCTCACTACATAATCTACACTTGCAATTCTTCAACCTTTTTTGTTTTGAAATAATTGATTGTCATTGCATTAATTTGTGTACTTAAGATTCAGTTTCTCTCTTCAGGTGTCCTCTTTTTTGCCCTGTCCAGGCTATCTAGTATGAAATTTCGTTAGTTTGTCACTTAATGTGCCCGTACAGTTCTTTTTCTTCCCATTTTTGTGTACTAGACCTTTTTGTTTATCTGTTTGTCTCCAGTCTTTTCTGTTGATATTAATGGTACTGGTTGCTGTAAAGTGTTTTTCTTTCGGTGGGGGGGGGGGGTATTTTTCATTTGTGTATTCCTCGAATCTCTGAATTGTTGAATCTACGCAGTCCCGAATGCTGGCGAATACTCTTAAAAAAAATGTTTCAGTTTACTAAAGATTATATCCACTGAAAATAATCTGAATTACCCGCCCTGTCGGCTAGGGCTGTGGGATACATTGACTGCACCTCTGCAGAGGAATAAAATCCCCCAATGAGGTCACCTGTTAGCCATGTGTGGCGACTCGTGATGCTTAAAGACGGAATCAGCATTTTCCTGACCCTATAGCCCTTATGGCAAGCCCCCAACACTTTTTTATTATATGAGCTAGAAGGCGGTGAATTAAGGTTTTAGTGTCCTGACGTTAAACTGCATCTAATGGAAAAGTTCAAATTCTGGGGAATATTAAGTATCCCTTTACCACCAATACTCCCGGATCCGAAGTGGTAGTACCTGTTAAGGTCCCATCTTTTGATTGAATAGAAAAAACATGAGTTTAAAAAAAATGTTAAATTGGGGTATGATAAAATTTGAATACCGTTGTAGAATGATCACCATACTCACCTTCACAGGAAGGCTGTGACTAGCGTCCAGTAACCAGATAAAAAAGACAGTAGCTGAATACACTCTGTAGCAACTGAGAGGACATGATCAAGTCCATTTCCAGCATTCTGATAGGCTGGGGGTTTTCGTGTGTATATTTTTATCCATATATACTAAACACTTTACCATGTCCTCTCAGTTGCTACAAAGTGTATTCGGTTACTATCTTTTTTGTCTGGTGACTGGACGCTAGTCACAGCCTTCCTGTCAAGGTGAGTATAGTATTCATCCTACAACCGTCAACAAGGAATAAAACAGTGTTCGGCATAGGACAAGCTAACAAGGATTGACATTAGTATTATTTGGATTATTCGGACTATTGTCCTCATCTTTATTGTTATCTGTACAATGTTTCAGCCGATGTGCCCTTCGGCCTTCTTCAGGTATTTCTTGTCGGGAGCCTTCTCGAACTCGGGAACCTTCTTGTCCAATTGGACACAAGCGTAGTGGATAAAGGTGCTGGTTTAAGACAGTTCTAGGTGACAATTATTTCTAGGCTGCAGGTTCAATCCTGGTAAAAATGAAAGTAACATAGAATAATTATTAACACAACTTAACACCTGTAACCCAGCTATGGTTAGCGGAATGAGAACGGGATACCCCCGTAGATTGAATAATAGGTTGGGTTCAAAATTCCGTGATGGCTACCGATTACGACAAGAAGGTTCCTGAGTTCGACAAGAAAGGTCTGAAGAAGGCTGGAGAGCACATAGACCGAAATATGGTGTAAATAACAAAGATGAGGAAAATAGCCCGAACAATCCAAATAATACTAATTACCAAGCCTCATCTCAAAAATTCAGAGAAAGGTTTGACATGCCGTAAAATCTAACTAACCATCAAAATAGCCGAAGACATTGAAAATATTATCGGAATATCTAACTCCGGGTACGCATGCACTCTATCGAGTCAAAATCAGCATCACCTTTCAGGGTGTTACAATTTTATTTTCCGTCAGTAACACCCATCCAAACCTTAATGTAGTCTCCCTGTATACTAACATGCCCAATAAGAAATGCATAAATCTCCCCACCACACCCCTACGTAAAATCAAGTTTAAGTCACCCCTACCCATCAATTCCATAATCGAAATCGCCAAACACATCACCAACCTAACATACTTCACATTCAACAAATACTACCGACAAAAATCTGGACTGCCAATGGGCAACCCACGCAGTGGCGTTCTAGCCTGCCTATTCCTATAATTTTTAGAATCAAACCCCTTTATGTATATATATATATATATATATATGCGCGTGTGAGTAAAGCCCAGTTTTGGATTACAGCCTTGCCTGCACTAGAGAATGGTGCTAAACAGTCTTCAATAAATGGCTAGTAAGTAAATATCTGTTTACGTTCTGTTAAGCTCATATTCTGAGGTCTTGAAATCAGACAACGATCTGTGTCCAGACAGAACGTTACGCATGCCGAGTGGAATTTGTTGGAGGAGCATATGATGAATTTGGTAAAGAAACCAAAGACGGACAAATATAATTTGGCACCGTTTGCAGTAAGAGAAAATATTTGGCGGACACACAGACACAGACGATGGCGGACGCATACATGCATCGAGTCGATGCTATGGACTTGTGTTGCGTCACACCTACTCACGCTCTCAACACACAAAGAAAAGAGCTAGAGGGAGAATGTAGGAGAAAGAAAGGGATAGGTTAATAGGGGAGTGAAAGGAGAGAACAGGTGGCAGAAAGTGACGAAATGAAAAAGGAGACTGGGGAAATATATAATGGAGAAAGAGAAGACAGTGAGAGAGGAGGATAATAGAGAAAAGTGATGGAAGAAATAGGAAGAGATATACAAAGAAATGAAAGACAGCGATAGAAAGAGAAAAGTTAAAGGAAGAAAGAATAGGCGAAGAAAGAAAATGAAAAAGTAAAACAAACATGATAAAAGTGAGAGGAAGGGAAAAGGTGAAAAAAGAAAAGAGATGAAGGAAAAGATGTTTGAAAGAGATGAATGAAGGAAAAGATGTTTGAAAGAGAATGAATGAAGGAAAAGATGTTTGAAAGAGAATGAATGAAGGAAAAGATGTTTGAAAGAGAATGAATGAAGGAAAAGATGTTTTGAAAAAAAAAAAGAATGAAGGAAAAGATGTTTGAAAAAAAAAAGAATGAAGGAAAAGATGTTTGAAAAAAAAAAAGAATGAAGGAAAAGATTTTGAAAAAAAAAAACGAATGAAGGAAAAGATGTTTGAAAAAAAACGAATGAAGGAAAAGAGGTTTGAAAAAAAAACCATGAAGGAAAGTAATATAAGAATGAATGAAGAAAAGTGAAAGAAAGAAAAGGAAATGAATAGAGCGAAGGAAGAAAGTGGAGAATAATGGATGTCAGAAAAAGAAAGAATGAGGGAAATGAAAAAAAAAAAGAATAGATAAAATGAAAAAGAATAATAGATGAATAAAAGCAAAGAAAGGAGCGAGAGGTAAATGAGGAATGAGAGAAGAATGGAACAAAGACGAATAACAGTGGGGAAGAAGAAAAAAATAAGACAGTGAGAGAAAAAAAGAAGAAACAGAACTTAGTTTAGAGAAAGAGAGAGATGTGGGGCAAGCAAACTGCAGATATTTTGATCGACTTTAAATTTTATATGCACACAAGGGCACATGGTCACACGCGCGCACACACACACAGACAGACAGGAACACGTACAGAGAAATACAGTCAATCCCTGCCACATTACGATAGTTAGCAAACAAGTCTGGCAGACCAGTTAGCTAGTGTAGCAAGTTCGATCCTAACCGATTGCATCTCTGCTAGCCAGATGAAGTTAGTAAATCTAAATTTTCCATTGTTTGTATATAATATAACTGTAAGTAAAGTAAAGTCGTCGGGGCGGCCTGAAGTCGGTATCAGCCAATCAGCGAGGGAGTCTATCCCCCTTTTCACTTGCGCTAGACCAAGGAGATTATTTTTAGCGTCTGAGGTGGAGCGCCACACCTACCGTCAGCTCCGTACTTTACCGCACAGATCCCTGTGCTACTCATACGCTGAGTTGGCGAGGACCGGTATCGAACTAGGAACCTTGTGGTTTCTAGCCGAACGCTCTACCGACTGAGCTAACCCGGCAATAATTTTATATACGTAAAATGATCTTAGAAAATAAGGCAATTTCCAGCCCAATTCGCAAGTTCAACGTAATTTTTTAATCATCAAAAATTTTCAGAATATATATATATATATATATATATATATAAATTTACCAACCCCTCAGCACGAGTAGGATGTGACACAAGGTCAATTTCTTAAGCGGGGTTTAACAGGTTCGAATTCAGAGATTTCCTTCTCCTAGGCTAGTTACCTAGCTAATGTTAAAGAGTCCAGTCTGCCCTACTATTCACCCATAGCTGGAGGGAGAGTAGTTGGATTCTCGAGGGTTAGAACTGTGAAATGCAAACAGCCACGTCCAGGGGTTGAACTTGGGTTCATTTCCTACGACTCTAATCATTACACCACACACCTCCAAAATTCTCACGCATAAGTGAGTGAAGAGAGAATCCTTCACTCCTTGAATAGATGCTCCAATATCACCATGGACCGCCGTTATAACAGGAACCCAACTAGTTTACGGGTCGTCTAGCGTACACATCAGATGTCTACCACAGAGTGGCTTAATGGTTAGTGCTAAGCTACCTAACCACGGCTAGTGAGTTCGAATCTCACTGTGTGCTCGGTCTTTCTGGCTTTGTGCCAAGCTACGTAAATGCTTATCAGAGCGTGAGGATCGGCATGCTCGTCCCACAAAGTAGGGAGTTCGATTTTTCACTAGGTCGCTCATTGATGTATCCTTATGCCAGACTATGCAATAGACGCAGATTGCGCACCTACTGTAGTACGTTATTTTGCAAGTTTGTCGTCCAGACCAAAGTCGACGTTCTCTCTTTTCTGTGGATTTCTACGGATCTACGGTAATTTTAGTAAATTAGCGAGACCTGTGGATATATCACAGGGTGATAATCTAATTATTACAACGTTTCATACGTTTACTTAAGAGCTGTTACAAATAGTTCAAATGTAAAAAAAAAAAAAAAAAAAAAGTCGTCGGGGTGGCCTAAAGTTGGTATCAGCCAGCGACGGAGTCTATCCCTTTTCACTAGCGCTAGACTAAGGAGATTGTTTATTAGCATCTGAGGAGCAGTGTCGCACCTAACATTAGCTCCTCGCTTTACTGCACAGATCTGTTACTCACTCTTTCTTTCCTTATTTTCATATGTTCAGTGTGTTCGATTGAAACAGATTAGCGTTATCGCTTCAGCACGTTCACCCCCTCTATCTATGCCCTACTCTCATTCTTTCTTTCTTTCTATATTTTCTGTGTAGCGGGTCCTTTTACTCCCCTTTCTTTCTTTCTAATAGAAACGGAATGGTCCATTATTTAGCTGAGGTGACGACACTTATAAGAAATAAAAATTCGGCGAATAAGCAACACCAGATAATGAGGATTTACATTTTTTTTTTTTTTTTTGCATTTTATCTTGGGCGATTTGGACGGTCTCATTTTTAACCATAGGGTGTTTGCAAGATGATAACGGTCATACAATTAAGGAACACGAGTATTAATATTAATATATAGATAGCAAATAACATAACAATAGGGATAGGTCTTAAGCGCCCACGAAAAATCTGCTGTGTCCAGGGTAATCCAGACGAAATGAAAAATAACTTGAACTGGGAAATTCGTTTTGAGGACATTTATCTGACTATCAGTGGCGAGACAACTACAAATGACTTAGAGGAGGAGGAAAGAAGAAGAAGAAGAAGGGGAGCACTCTACTACATGCAACGGCGGCGGCGGAGGCGACGGAATGTGTGGGGAACTGAGACTGTGTCTGTGTGTTCGTGCCAATATTTCGTGTGCGAAAAATACTCTTTACGAGCACCTGCATATACTCTGCTCATCAATAAATATGCACATAGCGAAGAATGTCCATATGACTCTCTTTCTCTTTCTCTCTTTCTCTTTCTCTCTCTCTCTCTCTTTGTCTCTTCTCTCTCTCTCTTTGTGTGTCTCTCTCTCTCTCTTTGTCTCTCTCTCTCTCTCTCTCTCTCTTTGTCTCTCTCTCTCTCTCTCTCTCTCTCTCTTTGTCTCTCTCTCTCTCTTTGTCTCTCTCTCTCTTTGTTCTCTCTCTTTTGTCTCTTTTTCTTTGTCTCTCTCTCTCTCTCTTTGTCTCTCTCTCTCTCTCTCTCTCTCTCTCTCTTCTTTCTCTTTCTTTGTCTCTCTTTCTTTCTCTCTCTTTCTTTCTCTCTTTGTCTCTCTTTCTTTCTCTCTCTTTCTTTCTTTCTCTCTCTCTCTCTTTCTCTCTTTCTTCTTTCTTTCTTTCTCTTTTCTTCTTTCTTTCTTTTCTCTTTCTTTCTTTCTTTCTTTCTTTCTCTCTTCTTTTCTTTCTCTTTCTCTCTTTCTTTCTTCTCTCTTTCTTTCTGTCCTCTCTCTCTCTCCTCTCTTTCTTTCTCTCTCTTCTCTCTCTTTCTTTCTCTCTCTCTCTCTCTCTCTTTTCTCTCTCTCTCTCTCTTTCTTTCTCTCTTCTCTCTCTCTTTCTTTCTTTCTCTCTCTCTCTTTCTTCTCTCTCTCTCTCTTTCTTCTCTCTCTCTTCTCTTTCTCTCTCTCTCTTTCTTCTCTCTCTTCTCTCTCTTTCTCTCTCTCTCTCTCTCTTCTCTTTCTCTCTTTCTCTCGCGCTCTCTCTCTCGCTCTCTCTCTTATATATATATATATATATATATATATATAATCTTTCTCTCTTTTTATATATATGTGTGTGTGTGTGTGTGTGTGTGCATTGTGCTAAACTCGGTTTGGCTCAGTCAGTAGAGCATCTGCCAAGGAACCACAAGGTTTTGGGTTCGATACTGGTACACGGCGTATGAGTAGCACAGCTTGGATCTGTGCAATAAATTGCGGAGATGATGGTATGTGAGTAACTCCACCTCAGACACAAAATCAATCTCCTTGGTCTAGTGCTATTGAAAAAGGGATAGTCTCTCTCAATGTCCGGCTGATACGGACAATAGGCCACTCCGCCTACTTTATACACGGTTTCCACAAAGGACTTTATGGACACTATTTATGTGTGTGTGTATATATATATATATATATATATATATATACACTAGTAGGTTTATTGTAAACACATAGTTTCTGTTTTATACTTAAATGCTTTTCGTAAAGGCATGAAACAATCGTCCCTTAAATAGCTATGGGTACATAGCAGGTTGGGTTCTTTCGTCTTGGTATGATGATCGGGATTGGATAGGGAAAAATCTGAATTAAAACCAGCTGTACTTCGCTTAAAGATTGAACTTGCGTCGCATTCTGTTCGTGTGTGCGAAAGGATTGAATAAATATCGACAGTTGGTTGGATTTTTACGGCATGTCAACCCCTCTTGGGTTATTTTATCCTGAGGACATTTTTTTTTATTCATACTTGATGGGTATTCAGTTATTTTAACACATTTTTAGAATTCCTTTTATTCTATTTAACCCATAGATTGGATCCTAACAGGTGCTGCCACTCCGAGTCAGAGTGGATTTGGCAGTTATGGTGATGAAGGGGTACTCCACATTCCCCCGAGCTCCAGAACTGGAAACTTTACCATCAGATAGTTTGACGTCATACCCAGGACAATAAGACCTTCTGCCACCGCCTTCTAGCACATACATGATAAAAAGGGTTGCGGGTTGCCATAAGGGTTGGACTAATCATATCGGTGCTAGGACTTTACGTAACCAGCCGATTGATCGAAGGGGGCCTCTCCAATCATTCATTTGTCCTTAGTAAGGACAGACTGGTGTGTTACCAGGGTTATATCCTTAAGCATCACAGGTAGCCAACAGATGGCACCATTGGGTGGAGTCTTACCGCTCTGCAGAGGTGCAGTCGGTGCAATCTAAAGCCCCAGCCGACAGGGCTGCATAGGAAAACAGGGGCGAATGATGTTATATATGAGTATATAATCATTAGCGTTGAATCAATAAAGGAAATATACATGTACACAACGGTGGATCAACAAATACGTAGCCTTAAAAAAAATTTGGATCTGAGATGCTCCTTTTGTTTGACAGCTATTTTGGCAATCAGATTAGTGAATTCGATTCTTACTGGGTGCTCATATTTCTGACCTTGTGCCAAACTAAGAAACGCTTAGTAAATAATTATAATGATCAAACTAATGTTCACGATTGAAATGTGATTTGACAAGGTGATAGTTGAAAAATAATGATTTTTGTCAAATAAATGCTTTTAGGTATAAGTTAGGTATCTGTATATATACATATATACGACGTACACATCACACACACACGTGTATGTGTAAAATACGTGCGTATATAGATAATATATTATGTTGTGTGTATTCACGTACACATGTGTGTGTGTATAGATAACTATATACATATATATATTCATGTACACATGTGTTATATAGATATACATATATACATATATATATTCATGTACACATGTGTGTATATAGATATACATATATACATATATATATTCATGTACACATGTGTGTATATAGATATACATACATATACATTATATATTCATGTACACATGTGTGTATATAGATATACATACATATATATATATATATTCATGTACACATGTGTGTATATAGATACATATATATAATATATTCATGTACACATGTGTGTATATAGATTACATATATATATATATTCATGTACACATGTGTGTATATAGATATACATAATATATATATATATATATATTCACGTACACATGAGTGTATATAGATATACATATATATATATATATATATATATAATATATTCACGTACACATTGTGTGTATTAAATATATAGATATATATATATTCACGTACACATGTGTGTGTACACATATATATGCACACTTACACATATATGGAGGTATTTGTTGTGTAATGCTTATCGTCGTAGATGAACACAGCGTACCGAGTTCAATTCCCGGACTAGGCTGATTGCCTTTTTTTTAGGCGGAGGGGGGGGGTATGAATCCAATTCTTCTCTCCCCAGCTAATCGGGTAGACCAGACTAATTAACTTTGGCATGGCAACCGGTGTATGCGAAAGAACACACTGAATCTGTTAAGCTCCCCTTTCAAAAATTGACCTCGTGTCGCATCCTGCTCGTAACGAAGGGATTGGGTAAATGCATATGTGCATATGTGTACATATACGCACATACACATATATGACACCAGTCTGTTTTTTTTTAATGATAAATGAAGGGTTAAATCCCACTTAACGGACATAAATTCCACCAACGTATGTCACCCCGCCGAAAGAAAAAAAAATACAAAAAATCAAGGAATAAACCGAATTTAATGAAATTTTCAGTGTTGATATATTAATGAATAAAATATATAATGCACCAGTTATTTTATTTGGAAACTTTTACATTTTTTCAGGTCAGTTAACTCTGGACCACGTATCTTTGAGGTGTAACACAGATTCACAAACATACGTGGTTCAAAGTTAACTAACCTGAAAAAAATGTAAAAGTTTTCAAATAAAATAACTAGTACATTATATCTTTTATTCATTAATATATCAACATTGAAAATTTCATTAAATCGGTTAATTCCTTGATATTTTTTTCTTTCGGCTTGGTGACATACGATGGTGGAATTTATGTCCTTAAGTAGGATTTAACCAAATGAAGCTTAGGTAAACATGTATTCCTGCATTATCATCACACACACACACGACAATATCATTTATGGTGTTTAAATTCTATCCGATGTTAGTGTTTCCGATCATGTCAAATCTATACCTGCGGGATACGTACACACGCACGCACTCACATGAATAGATAGATATGAATATAGGTGAATGAATGGTATGAACATATCATCTAGGTAGAGAAATAGGAATAGATTTAGATAGATATTTACAAAGTCTAGTTGGTATGAAACGTGCGTGGATCCCTGTGAGGATCAACATCGTCAGACAATCGAAAATCCATAGTTCTTCCCTTTTTTTTTCACACTCATCTCCACCGATCGATCGATATATATATATTATATATGTATATATATATAATGTGTGTGTGGTGTGTGTGTGTATACACTTAATAATAATACATTGCTCAATATCGGTGACATAAATATATCTAAGAACAACTTGACACAACTTTAACTATTAGTCTCTCTCTCTCCTCCCCTCTCTCTCTCTCTCTCTCTCTCTCTCTCTCTCTCTCTCTCTCTCTCTCTCTCTCTCTCTCTCTCTTATATATATTATATATATATATATATATTCACAAATACATATACCAGACTCATACGAAATATTACATGAAGCTGTGAGTTTTTGAGCTCTATAAGATGCATCCAATCCTATGGCATACTAAACTAGTATATATATATATATATATATATATGGGAGAACATGTGCTCAATTGAAGTCGTACCCAATTTTGAAAGCTAATTAATTAATAATTAACTAATTAGGCGGGCATACCTATTTAAATGTAAGGCCAAACAAATCGAGAAAAATCAATCTCTGTATGTACATTTCGTCCCATTAGGCCTCATCAGCAGAGCTATAGATAGAAAGACCGCCTTATGCGTGATTCGAAACCCGACTGTCAAGATGACAGGCGAGCATCGTAACCCCTACACCTACTTAGATTTTTCGTTTATTGCCGGCTAAAAAAGCCATATCATAAACACACCGCGTGTGTATTTACTTCTCATATATATATATATATATATATATATACACTAGTTGAGTTGGTGTTAGGGTTATTCTAAGCGAGGAACTGACAGTCACCAGCCGCTGATAAGTTATCCTCAATGAGTGGTGTAAAAAAAAATATGCACGCTTTTATTGGTTTATCTCCAACCATTTTTCTTTGTTTCCTGTTCTGGTAGTCCCTTACTTAGTCTAGACGGGAGGTCAGAGAGCCCCCCCCCCTCCGATTAATCGGTTGGTCACATAAAGTCCTAGCACCTATATGATTGTCTCAACTCTATTCCTGTCATGGCAAGCCCCAATCTTTTTTTATCATATATGTGCCAGAAGGCGGCGGCTGAAGTTCTTAGTCCTGTGTGTGACGTTAAAATCTATCTGACAATGAAGTTCCAGTTCTAGAGCTCTAGGGAATATAGAGTCTCCCTTCATCGACATTACTCCCAGGTCCACTCCGACCCGGAGTGATAGTATATTTTACGGTCCCATCTACGGGTTGAATAGAAAAAAAATGAGTCTAAAACCAAGAATGAATAAAACAATGTTTTCGGCATAAAATAACAAATAAGGGTTGACATGCCGTAAAATCCAGCCAACCAACTTTATCCTAAAGGAGGTATATATTTCTGGAGGTGCGTGGTCTAATGGTTAGAGTCGTGGGAAATGGACTCATCGACCAGAGTTCAATTCCTGGACGAAGCTGTTGGCTTTTCACATGGCGCTAATATCATTGGGAAAGGTATGGATCCAATTCTCCCTCCAGCCATGTGTAAATAGCAGGGTAGACTGGGCTCTTTAACCATGGCTAGGTAACCAGTCGGGGAGAAGGAAAACCTTAATTCAAACTCCACTTAAAAATGAGTTTGTGTTGCATCCTGCTCGTGCGGAGGGTTGGTATATATATATATATATATATATATATATATATATATATATATATAATATAATATTATTATTATTATATATTATTATAATTAATTAATTAATTTTCAAAATTAGGTACGACTCCAATTAAGCACTTATTCTCCCAAAAATTGTCGGCAAAAAGCCATTCCAAACACACCGTGTTTACAACTTATCATATATATATATATATATATATATATATATATATATATATATATATGAGGTGTGTAAAAAGAAATAAAAAATAAAAAAAGAGCACGCATTTATTGATTTATCTCCAACCATTTTTCTTTTTGTTTCCAGTTCTGGTATTCGGTCAGGAAGTCGTTTGGATGAATTGTGCGAAATTATTGTAGCAATTTTTTTTTCTGGTGGATTTAAAAACGGTCCACACAGGCCAAACCTAGACCAGTAGGGCTGTTGGGGAGACGAGAGTATTATCAATATGATTGGTGCCTTATTTAGGCTAGACGGTCGGTCGAAGAGGCTCCCTTCCGATCAGTCGACTGGTCACGTCAAACCCTAGCATTTATTTGATTGTTCCAACCCTATTACCCCTATGGTAAACTCCGAACCCTTTTTATCATATATGCTAGAAGGTGGTGTCTGAGGGTCTTAGTGTTCTTGGTAAGACTTTAAACTGCATCTAATGGTGAAGTTCCAGTTCTGGATCTCTAGGGACTCAATGTCAATTTTTAAGCGGAATAAAACTAGTTTGAATTCAGTTATCCTTCTATATTGGATGCTTAACCCAGTTAAAATTGAAATAGGTGCTTCGACTAATAGATAACTCTCTGGAATAAGTGTGTATCAAGGGAATTGTTTTGAAGAAAATTATCGTTTCATTCGTCGTTCATTTCTGTATTGCTAATTAAAGCATGATTCTTTTTAAACATACCTCGTAGAAAAACACTAAAACTAGAGCCAGACAGCGAGGGAGTCTTTCTCCTTTTCACTGGCGCTAGACCAAGGAGATTGTCTATTAGCGTCTGAGACTGAGTACCACACCTACCATCGGCTCCTCAGTTTACCGCACAGATCCCTGCTGAGTTGGCGATGGCCGGTAACGAACCGGAAACCCCGAGGTTCCCAACCGTACACTCTACCGACTGATATTCCGATACTCTGATATTTATTCAGATTCATTTCTGTGGCGTATGCTGAGTATTGAAATATACCCAGCTGACGATACAAAGCAAAATTGAGGCGGGGGTGGGGGTTCCCCGTGTCGTCGTGGCTAACGTGCGGGACTGCGATTTCATAGTAAACGAGTTCGAACTTCAGTCGCGCTATTACGTTTACTTTCGGACTAATATCTTTGGGAAATGTATGAAACCTCTCATCCTCCAACTATGGGTAAAATAGTACCACGTCTTCTCTTTTACAAGAATGACTTTGGTATTAACTAAAACTATGGTTTAAATAGTACCACTACTGTTCTTCTACAGGGATAGCTTTAGTATTAAATAGCCCACGAAGGTTTGATATGCCATTATGCCAAAGTTAAATGGTGACATAATGAAGTGTAAGAAGTTAATGTGCACCTATTTTCCAACTGGAAGAAGTCTGTGTTAATTGCACAGCCGAGATCAGCTTTCAATGTCCAGCTTTACGTGGGTTGGATTTTACGGCGTTTCAACCCTTGTTGGGTTATTTTATGGCGAAGACGTTTTCTTATATTCGTTATTGATAGGTATTCAATTTTTTTTAAACTCAATATTTTAAACCCATACACGGGACTACCACTACGGGTCAGTGGCCACTCAAATCGCCCGTCTAGCCTAATTAAGGGCCAAAGTGAAGTGTTGCATGTCATGGTCTGCTCAGTCGCCAGGGTTCCTTCCTTAAGCATCACGGGTCGCCAATCTCTATGTTTTGAGCTGGACTTGAATGATCCCATCGAGCGTCAGTGGAAAATAGGTTGTCAAACGGGTAACTGCAATTTGTCTTTTGGGGAACACTAACCCCTTTTTTATACAGCTGCGACTCAATCAAGACACGTGATTCTAAACGATAATTTGAAGAATTTTGGCTGCGTATTAAAATAGGAAAGTGAAAAGATATTCTGGTCAATTATGCATTTCATAGATGACTTACATAATTTTGGGGATAATACACACACACATACACACACACGTATATATATATATATATATATATATATATGAAGTCGTGAAACGCCGAAACACGTGTCCGTGTATATATATATATATATATATATATATATATGGGGACATACACACAAACAAATATGATATATATATATATGGTTGGGTGTGTTCACATGAACATACACTCGTGTATATGTGCCTGTTCACATGTTTTTGTATATATATATATATATATATATATATATATATATATATCCGTGTGTGGGCATTTACATGCGAACTCGTGGGTGGGTGTGTTCACAAATCATTGTGCGCGTATATATATATGCATGTGCACATATTTTTGTATATATATTGTTTATATACATGGATATGAATATACATGTGTATGTTTATATGTATATTTTTGTGTAGTATATAAATGTTTGTATATATTTTCCGCGTATATATATATATATATATATATATATATATATATAAAGTACGTGTTTTTCTCCGTATACGTGTATATTTGTGTCACCGTATATGTACATTTTTGTCTATATGTGTGTGTGTGTGCTTTCATCTCTTTCTATATATATCTATATATCTATAGTCGTGTTTATATATGTGTATAGCTGTCTAATATACATATATATATGTGTGTGTGTATGAATACATGTATATACATGTTTTACCTATAATATACGTGTGTGTATATGACTGTTTTGCCTATAATGTGTGTGTATATGACTTATGTTTTACCTAATGTATGTATATGTGTGTGTACATGTATATGTGTGTACCTAATGTACATATATATGTGTGTGTGTGTGTATATATATATATATATATATATATATATATATGTGTGTGTTTTACCTAATATGTGTATATGACTGTCATATATACGCACATATCTGTTTTACCTAATGTGTATGTGTCTGTGTTTTTGCCTCTATATGTCTATATGCGTCGGTGTTATATATTGTCTTTTTTTTCTGTGTGTATATGCATGTGTGTATGTATTTCCAAATTGTTTAACAAAAAGTCATAACTGGTGTCCGAATGTAGAGAGCAGACTATATATTCACTCTCCTCCTCCTCTCTCTCTCTCTCTCTCTCTCTCTCTCTCTCTCTCTCTCTCTCTCTCTCGTCTATTTAGCCTTCGTAAATCAATCAGTCTAGAAGAAAAAACTCTGAATTCAAAATCTGAGAAATTTTGTTTGGAGAAAATGTGGCATGCTGCTACACACTATTTCTACTATTTGAGCAAGACTTGGATTTAATTTCTGACAGTGATAACCAGTACACAGCTTACGCTTTCTTAAAGTATATATATATATGTGTATATATATGTGTGTATATATATATATATATATATATATATATATATATATACACCAAACGCTCCGCAGAGTTGTAGTACCTGTTAGGGTCCCATCCTGGGTTAAATAGAAAAATGTGTTTATAAACCAAATTGATTATCCATTAAGACTGAATTTATTTCAAAACTTTGTTGGCATTAAATGACCCACTAAGGTTGATATGCCGTAAAATAAACTAAACCAGACCCTTCGCACGAATAGGGTGTGACACAAGGTTAATTTCTTTAAGCGGAATTTTTACAGATTTAAAATCAGTTTTTCTTTTCCTAGACTAGTTACCTGACCAAGATTAAAGAGCCCAGTCTGCCCTACTATTTAACTATAGGTGGGGAGCAGGGTTTGGATGCATACCTTTCCTAAGGTCGTGTACCATTACACCTCGCGCCTCCACGCATATGGTACTTTGACTTACGAGTGCTCAAACTTATGAGTTTTCCGAGTTACGAGCAATCATTCGGGCGTTTTTTTAATTTTATTTATTTATTTTTATTTTTATTCTTTTTTTTTTGTTGAGGGCTAAAATCTGAAGTACCAGCGAGCTTTATGTTGATAAGTTTATTAAAAACATTCAAGTTTCCAAATTTGTTACGCCAAACAAAAATATTATTTATTAAAAAATGATTTAAACATATTACAGCACATAATTCAAACACATTAAAGTACATAATTCATTTTTTTATTTATTATGTTTTATACAATATAGTGCTATTTTTCCTAATTAAAATAAAAAAATGTTTTTTTGTGTTTTTTTTTTTTTTTTTTTTTTTTTGTTGCTTGGTTCTGGACAGAATTAATCACACTTTAGTCCATTTCAATAGGGGAAATTGAGTTTTAACGAATTAAACAGGTAAATTAAGGTATAGCTTTATATATATAAATTGTACGATGTCCCTCTGAAAATCATCCTACAGTTTAATATTAGATAAAATTAGCCAACCTAAGAGAGTGAAGCCTTAGTTACCCTCAAAATACCCACCTTGAGATTTCATCCCTTCCACTTTTCCGTCCTGTCGGCTGAGGCAATAGAATACAACGACTGCACCTCTGTATAAGAGTAACCCCCTAATGGTACTGCCTGTTGGCCGTGGGTGGAGACTCGAAATGACTTAGAATAGTGGTAGCTGAGCAGTTCGTGACCCGTGTATTAAGTGGCCCCGTGTCCTAAAACACTCCAACTCGGTCCTTAGTTTTGGTAAATTGGCGGTCGCCAAGGCATCATCCAATCAATTGGCAGGTCATGTCAAGCTCTAGCACCTATATGGATTAAGTCACGACTGTTTTCTTTCGAAATGTTCATATGGCAAATACCCAACCCTTTTTATGATATGGGTGCGAGAAGGCGGTGACTGAGGGTCAACCACCAGTTTATTCATTCTACTAATTTATCAATATAAAGGAATCTGATGAAAATTATTTCTGACAGTTTATAAAACCAAAACTAATATTTACCTACAAATTATTCGCATAAAACCATATGCAAAAAAAAACAAAACAAAACAAGATTTGACCTTAAATAGCTCACAAGGGTTGATATGCCATTAAACAAAATAACCAACCAACCTTCAACTTTTAAAAACAGTTTACAAAGTCCACTTTCGGGATTACCATCACCTGGTTCGTTACGTTCTCTTTAATCAGTACTAACTCAGGTGGGTTGGTTGGATTTTACGGCATGTCAACCCTTGTTGGGTTATTTTATGCCAAAGTCGTTTTGTTTTGTTTATTCTTGATGGGTATTCAAAATTCTTTTTAAACTCAATTTTTTAAAACACCTTTTTTTAAATTTAATTCATAGATGGGACTCTAGTAGGTACCACCAATCCAGATCAGAGTGGACCTGGAAGTAATGGTGATAAAAGGGTACTCTACACTGCCCCAGAGCACCAAAATTAGAACTTCGCATTAGATGCAGTTTAACGTCATACCCAGGACACAGTTCAGGTGGGCGTAAGAAGATTGTGGCACGCCAATCTTACTGTTCATGTTACGTTGAAACCACCATTTCTCACTAGATTACTGAAGTTAAGCAGTGTCGAGCCTGCTCAGTATTTAAATGAGTAACCAGCAAGTACTATGTGCCAGTGTTAAAAAAAAACACAAAAAAACACAAAAAAAACACAAAAAAAACAAATACAAATATAACATGATCGTAGCAGGCAAGCCTCCCAAGTTGGGAGCGGCCTGCTCGCCTAGAAAATCCGCTTTCAAAAAATCTCTGCTTTTTTGTTTTGGCCTGAACGTACCAGCCACTGATGCAACCAGCTGACCCAACAAGAGAAGCGACGTCTAAAAATAGCACAAGATATGCATGGATTTCTTCTTTTTTTCTCTCTTTCTTTTGATTCTTTTAAGAAGCGCATCAAGGGAGATGAGGAAGCACGTGCGCGTGTACCCCCCCCAACCCCCTACCCTCCACGCATACACTCCCAGTCACTCGTGCCCGTTTGTATAAATCCTTAGGGACACGTAAGCATCCAGCAACATGGCGGCTGCGGCGATGGTGGTGTATGAAAGGGGATCGGTGGTAGTGGAGCGAGAGGAATGAGGTGATCGTGATATTGTATTTCTTATCCACGGAAGCTTCCTCTCATCATACCTATGGTCCATTCGGTTTTTAGTCTCCACTCTCATCCATCCTCCCCACCCCCACGCCCCTACCCACTTGCAACTTCCCCATCGAAATATCAATTACCTGCTGCTTCCGCGACATTTTTTTTCCGACACCGAACAATTTTGG
>CM042142.1:54105993-54110993 GCA_023376005.1 Doryteuthis pealeii
TATGTATTCACACATACACAATAGCACGTGTGTGTGTGTATGGGAAGCGGGCATTTGATAACGGTTATCGTTATAAGAAAATGGACTCGACGAGCCGAGTTCAAATTCTCGATGTGGCTCAGTGTTTCTACCTTCGCGCGCGCTAATGGAATAAAGACAAGAACCCCCACCTCCATGTGTGTCTGAATAGTAGCAGAGACTGGGCTATTTAATCTTGTCAAGGCAACCAGTCTAGGAGAAGGAAAGAAATTGAATTCAAAACCTAAAATGTTATTCCGGAGAATTTACAGTATACCTAGCAGTTCACATCTTTGACTGGGATGTGGAGAATACACACACACACACACACATATATATGTATATATATATATATATATATATATAGGTCGAGTTTCAACCCCGTCCTGAAACAAATTACATGTCTAGCTGCACTGGTGATACGTAGAAACAGGACTGTATGGGGATGATACACACACACACACACACACACACACATATATATATATATAAATTCACATACAGTCCTGTTTCACAGCTCATCAGTGTGACAAGACAAGCCAGGTTGCTTCAGACTGGGTTCGAAACCTGACTCAATTGTCATTAGTCATACATCCTACCACCGCGCCATCTACACACCCAATTTTTAGATATGGAATTTTACTGTTATAAATATACTAGGTCACTAGGGAGTGCTCTATCCATTTTTAAGGAGAGCTATGCAATATGATATATATATATATAGTATATGTACCGTCGAAGCTAGTACTATATATATATAGTAGACAGTGAGTTGTATTTACCAATAGGCATAGTAGCCCATATCTGGGGTTCATTGAAGGTAATTTGTCGTGCAGTGTGCTAAATTATAACATTGTTTCAAGTGTACACCAGATATTTCATTATATAATACATTCATCACCATAAGTACCCCTTTTACAATACAAAGCGATCTTCAAATGGTAGGCTCTGGGACCCACTGTTGAGTTTTATCTAGCACCCACAAGTAGATAAACCCTGCTTTGTATATATAAACGAACGAGAATTGCTCATAAAAATGATTTAATTTTATGCATAATTCACCTTTGCAAACTGGGTACAATATACGAGGTCTGTATTGAAAATATTCAGCAAGTGAATATTACCCAAAAATGTAGCCTACCTAAGATAATGACACCTTAATCTTCTATGCATATATAAAGGGCAGTTGTGTGTATATGTATGTTCGGAGGAAACTTCGAAAATAAAACAATTAACGACAAACTAAATATATATACACATTAAATATTACCAGGGCTTGGTTTTTGATAAAAAATAATAGATTTGATTTATATTCGTGAAGATAATTAAAAAATAAAATTTAAATAATAACAGCATGGATTTTTTTTCATTTAATATTTTAGATAGTAGACATTAACATTTTTTTTTAGACTAGCTGGATTAATGCAAGATCTATTTTTTACATAGGGATTTAAATGGGACATCCCACGAGGATTCGACTCACGATTCAGTAATAATGGATCTGCAGGACTAACTTTAAAAAATTCCCCTCTACCCAGGCGACGCCGGGTAGCTGCTGCTAGTATAATTTAAAGCTCTCCTTCAGTTCTCACTAACTTTTCCTAAAGTCCCTTCTACATTTTAAAGCTCCCTATATAAAGTACTTTCTAGGAACCACCATCAGCTGATTCTTCACGTTCTTTTTAATCTTGTCTAGGGTCGGTTATCTCCTTTTCAACAGAAAAGGCCAAAGGTTCTTCGTAACGAGCAAAATCGAAACTGCATGGAGTCGGCGAGGCTTACACAAGGCCAAAAATCTGAGTGTTAGTAAAGTAAAAAGAAATTTATAAATTTAAATTTAAAAAAACATAAGATGTTAAATAATCGTCGAGGTAGTGAAGCTCATTTCGCTGTGTCCCACTGTCACAGGCACGCAATCACCTTTCCCCCACCCCTCTGATTAGATCAAATTCGCATAATCGGTTTTCGAGATATCATTATTGGCTGGACACTTTCAGAATTCAGAATTTACGCAAAAATCGCTACATGGATTCATACACGTGTCTATAGTCCTTATAGAATTACACATATTATATGAGATGCATCATCGTAAGACTATATATTTACTATTTCAATAAATTCATATATAAATGTGTGTGCGTGTTTATATATATATATATATATATATATATATATATATATTGGGTAAATGTGTATTGTGTATGGCGCTGGGATGGATGGATTTTGTGTGTCTAGATGTATATTGTGTGTGTACATTCATATCTAGTGTGTGTATTTAAGATAGGTTTTTATATATTGTGTGTAGATATATATCATTTGTGTGTGTGTATATAGATAGTGTATGTAGATGTATATTTTGTGTGTGTGTGTGTGGATGTATATTGTGTGTGTGTGTGTGCATATGTATATTGTGTGTGTGTTGTGTAGATGTATATATATATATGTGTGTATATGTATATTGTGTGTGTGTAGATGTATATATATATGTGTGTATATGTATATGTGTGTGTAGATGTATATATATATGTGTATATGTATATTGTGTGTGTGTAGATGTATATATATATGTTGTATATGTATATTGTGTGTGTGTAGATGTATATATGTGTATATATATATATATGTATATATATATAATATATATATATATATATATATGTGTGTGTTGTGTGTGTATATGTATATTGTGTGTGTGTGTGTGTGTGTATATGTATATTGTGTGTGTGTGTGTGTGTGTGTGTATATGTATATGTGTGTGTGTGTGTGTGTGTGTGTGTGTGTGTGTATATATGTATATTGTGTGTGTGTGTGTGTGTGTGTGTATATGTATATTGTGTTGTGTGTGTGTGTGTATATGTATATTGTGTGTGGTGTGTGTGGTGTGTGTGTGTGTTGTGTGTGTGTGTATATGTATATGTGTGTTGTGTGTATGTGTGTGTGTGTATATGTATATTGTGTGTGTGTGTATGTGTGTGTGTGTGTGTATATGTATATTGTGTGTGTGTGTATATGTATATTGTGTGTGTAGATGTATATATATGTGTGTGTGTGTATATGTATATTGTGTGTGTAGATGTATATATATGTATGTGTGTGTATATGTATTGTGTGTGTAGATGTATATATATATATATATGTGTATATGTATATTGTGTGTGTTAGATGTATATATATATATATATATATGTGTGTGTATATGTATATTGTGTGTGTAGATGATATATATATATATATATATATATGTGTGTGTATATGTATATTGTGTGTGTGTAGATGTATATATATATATATGTGTGTGTGTATATGTATATTGTGTGTGTGTAGATGTATATATGTGTGTGTATATGTATATTGTGTGTGTGTAGATGTATATATATATATATATATATGTGTGTGTGTATATATATTATGTGTGTAGATGATATATATGTGTATATTGTGTGTGTAGATGTATATGTGTATATGTATATTGTGTGTAGATGTTTATGTATATTGTGTGTAGATGTTTATGTATATTGTGTGTAGATGTATATTGTGTGTAGATGTATATATATATATATATTATATATATATATATATATGTGTGTGTGTATATGTATATTGTGTGTGTGTGTGTATATGTATATGTGTGTGTGTGTATATGTATATGTGTGTGTGTGTATATGTGTGTGTGTGTGTATGTATATATATATATGTGTGTGTGTGTATATGTATATTGTGTGTGTAGATGTATGTATATATATATATGTGTGTGTGTGTATATGTATATTGTGTGTGTAGATGTGTGTGTATATGTATATTGTGTGTGTGTATATATATATATATATATATATATATGTGTGTGTGTATATGTATATTGCGTGTGTAGATGTATATATATATATATGTGTGTGTGTATATGTATATTGTGTGTGTAGATGTATATATATATATATGTGTGTATATGTATATTGTGTGTGTAGATGTATATATATATATATGTGTGTTTGTATATGTATATTGTGTGTGTAGATGTATATATATATATATAATATGTGTTTGTATATGATTGTGTGTGTAGATATATATATATATATATATGTGTGTTTGTATATGTATATTGTGTGTGTAGATGTATATATATATATATATATGTGTGTTTGTATATGTATATTGTGTGTGTAGATGTATATATATATATATATATGTGTGTTTGTATATGTATATGTGTGTGTAGATGATATATATATATATATATGTGTGTTTGTATATGTATATTGTGTGTGTAGATGTTATATATATATATATATATATGTATATGTATATATATGTATATGTGTGTGTAGATGATGTGTTTGTATATGTATTGTGTGTGTAGATGTATATATATATATATATGTGTGTTTGTATATGTATATGTGTGTGTGTATATGTATATATATGTATATTGGTGTGTAGATGTATATATATATATATATGTGTGTGTGTATATGTATATTGTGTGTGTAGATGTATATATATATATATGTGTGTGTATATTGTATATGTGTGTGTAGATGTATATATATATATGTATATTGTGTGTGTAGATGTATGTATAATATATGATATATGTATATTGTGTGTAGATGTATATATATATATGTATATTGTGTTGTAGATGTATATATAATATATGTATATTGTGTGTGTAGATGTATATATATATATGTATATTGTGTGTGTAGATGTATATATATATATGTATGTATATGATATATATTGTATATTGTGTGTAATGATATATATATATGTATATAGATGTATATGTATGTGTGTGTAGATATATATATATATGTATATTGTGTGTGTAGATGTATATATATATATATGTATATTGTGTGTGTAGATGTATATATATATATATGTATATTGTGTGTGTAGATGTATATATATATATTATATTGTGTGTGTAGATGTATATTATATATATGTATATTGTGTGTGTGTAGATGTATATATAT
>CM042142.1:54115993-54158044 GCA_023376005.1 Doryteuthis pealeii
TATAGTGTGTATATGTGTGTATAATATGTATAGTGTGTATACATGTGTGTATAATATATATATAGAGTGTGTATGTGTGCGTGTATATGTGTGTATAATATATATATAGGGTGTGTATGTGTGCGTGTATATGTGTGTATATATATATAGGTGTGTATGTGTGCGTGAATATGTGTATAATATATATAGGGTGTGTATGTGCGTGATTAAGTGTATATAATATATAGGGTGTATGTGTGCGTGGTTATGTGTATATAATATATAGGGTGTGTATGTGTGCGTGAATATGTGTATATAATATATAGTGTGTGAATGTATGCGTGAATGTGTGTATGTAATATATATAGTGTGTGTATATCTAGTGTATGTGTATATATTTCTATAATGTGTATATATATATATATATATATATATATAGTGTATATTGTGTATATATATTGTGTATATATATATATACATAAAGTGTATATATAATATATATATATACATATATAATATATATATGTGTATATATATTAGTGTATATATATATATATATGTGTGTATATATATATAGTACATAAAGTGTGTATATATATATATATGTGTGTATATATATATAGTACATAAAGTGTGTATATATATATATATGTGTGTGTATATATATATAGTACATAAAGTGTGTATATATATATATGTGTATATATATATATATAGTACATAAAGTGTATATATATATATATATATTGTGTGTATATATATAGTACATAAAGTGTGTATATTTATATATATATATATATATATATATATATATTGTGTGTGTATATATATAATGTTTGTGCATGTATAAATATACAAAGCGTGTATAATATATATATATATATATATATATATATATAATATATATATATATATATATATAGTTTTAATATACGTATGCGTGAACAGATTTCCAAATGCTTCTCCATATATGTAATTCTACACAACCATATGAAGTGTAATTAAAAATCATCGAGTGTGAAAATTCAGATTTAATTTTCAAATTCAAAATATGAAATTTAAATGAGGGCATATGCAAAAACCATCCAACTTATAAAATAAAATGAGGTCAAAATGTTTTAGTGCTAATTTGAACAAAAATTGTCAAACTAGCCTCGCTACTTTCGAACGAATTGCTTTTGGTGAAACACAGGTATATGCAAGTGCAGTACCCATCATATTCACCAGACACTCAGCTCCATGCAAGTTTTTCTCTTACCTAAACTTAATCATATCGGTAAGATTTTATGACGTAGCAAGAAAGCATCCGCTTAGTAACCACAAGGTTTCAGGTTCGATACTGGTCCCCGCTAACTGAGCGTATGAGTAGCACAGCTTAGGTAGTCTGATCTGTGCGGTAAAGTGTGTGGGGGCTGACAGTAGGTGTAGCGCCCCACTTCAGCACAGATAACCTCTCTGGTCTAGTGCTAGCGAAAAGGGGATAGATTCCCTCGCTATCCGGTTGATACCGACAATAGGCCACTCCGCCAACTTTACTTACTTACACGGAAGGCATTAAAAGATAAACAATGTCAAGAGTTTAAAAGGTGCTTCGACCCATGAAAAACTTACTGGAATAAGTGTCTTGAATGCTAGAATTAAAATATTTTCTAGTGAATTAACGTTTCATTTATTGTTCACTAGTTGTATTTTCCCGGCCTTGTCTAGGTTATACAGTATCCGGCTAAATTTAAGTATACACTTTTTAAATCTCATACTGTTCACCACTGGATAGCAGTACCTATCGCTCGATGTACTTATTGTGAAAGCGTTACTTCGAAAATGTGTGCATATTAAGCCCCATTTACCAATAATTCAATAATAAAACTCTTTGAAAGAAATGTTTTCATTAATGCAAGTAGTCTAAATGAACAGAATGCTTGATATGGAAATTCACTAAATTTGCAAATTTATCGAAGTCATTCGCCTTAGCCTTTCCCCCCTATTTTCTCATACTACATACTGTTATTTGGTTCCTAGTGAGCCCAAATAAATCCAAGAGCAGATATAAATACCCCCCTTGGATTCCTCTAAAACATCTACACTATAAAAGTTTTGTTTTCCATTCTACATACACCTTCAGTTTTGATACTTTTTTAAAAACACATTTTTATACATCGAACTAGACTTTGAAAGAATATTGGATTACCTTTATAAGTTTGAGTATATGTTACTGTCTTATTTAAAATGCTGGGTTTTTTTTAGGGGTTGGGGTCATATACATTGGTTTGTCAATAATTTCTTAGTCTAATACGAAAATGATCTAATTTATACAATAGATATTGCATTATTAAACACAATTTCCTCCTTTGCTAATACATTAAACCAAATCATTCTTCATTAAACAAGCAGATCACACATTATACAATGAAAATCCCAAACATTATACAATGAAAATTTTAGATCAATATTCTTTTCGCAACTGTCAGGCTACGGATTTATTGATATTTATTCGTACATGAATGTTGACAAGCCTCAAAAGTTTTCCATTATAAACTCATTTTCTTGTTTTTTGTTTTTCTGTTTTAAAATGAATTTTGAAATTTCTTGAAATGTTCAAATTGAGAGATAACACACACACACACACACACACACACACACACACACACACGTGTGTTATATATATATATATATATATATATATATATATAGTCATCTACAGACAGTCCTGTTTCGACGTATCACGTCCCTTAGTATGGCTAGACTTAGCAGGCTATCTGCAGCTAGGATCAAAATCCAACCAATTTTTCTTGTCAGTCGCTAACCACAGGCCATCAACACCTCCATTGGTGGTAGAGAATTTATACAGATAAATACCTACAGAGAGCTCAACCTACCAGGGGCGGGGAGTACACACACACATACACACCCATAATGTGTGTGTAGGTCCAAAGTGGGTCTGATTTGGGATGTAAGTATTAAAGCCTATTATCGGTATCACCCGAATAACGAAAAAATCAACCCCTTTTCGCCAGACAATAGAAATTGTTTTTGCTGGTTTGGAGCGCCACACCTAGCATCAGTTACCAGATGCTTTACCGCCCAAGTCGAATTACCCGAGAAGTGCTGCTCATGTGCTGAGTTGGTGAGGAGTGGTATCGAACCCGGAATTTTGAAATTCCTAGGTGAACCGGCCCACTATTGAAGTGTAGTGAATAAAAAAAATTCTGGCAAAATAAGATTGGTCATGAACCCTAATCTCTCCTAACAAGTCCGATAGGTCATTACCCTCCAACTCCCAGTGCTGCTCTATTGTAACAGTGTAACACAACGCATGTTACACTTGAAAGGAGATGGGCGCCGTAAAGTAAGCAACGTTACCTCTATACATGATATGAACTAGCGGTTTGGTAGGTTGCGCGAGGTGACTTGGAATAGTTAAATATTGTCATCTATACCGCGTGCATATATATATATATATATATATATATATATATATATATATAGCAAACTTCTCATCCAGACCAAGAAGGATGTGTCATAACGAAGCACATGGTTTCTGATAACCTTCCCCTCAGAAATAAATTTAAAAAATTCTTTAATACATTTTCTTGTTGGTTAGGTCGGTCACTTTTCAGTACACACGCGTCTCTCTCTCTCTCTCTCTCTCTCTCTCTCTCTCTCTTTCTCTCTCTCTCTCTCTCTCTCTCCACTAATATATATATATATATAAGACGAATCTGTGGTCTTTTATAGAGTTATCAGCTGAAATAAATTTATAATAGCCAAATGACGGCCTGCTGAGTTTTTTTTCCTTTATTGGAAGTGTAAATATTGCTCTGTATATAATCAACATACATTGAGCTCTCTTAGGGACTTGAAAGAAATCCTAATATAAATCTATAAGTGTACATCTGCATGGGCATACATTGTGAATATGAGGAGGATAAAGATCCCAAATAGAATCATCCCCAACTTACCTGTCTATTGGATATATATATATATATATATATATTTCGTAAAATCTTGGTATATGGGCAGAGTACCGATAGAGAAATCTAAGGACTGATTGAACCCTGTGTATCGCAATTCCCTTTTATGGGTAAAAACGTATGAAAAGAAAATTCACGCATCAGAATTAGCAGATTTATTTAATTATCTAGTTTTAACATAGTTTTGAACGTTGAATCAACCATTTACATTGTAACAAGAAAAAGGACGGCATTATCAATCCTTTTTCGGCATGTTTCTATCTGTCTATCTATCGATATATCTTCTCCCGGCCTGATTTCATTCATCTTTTTCAGCATCTTTTTTATCTTGTCTGGCATGTTTTAGTCTGTCTATCTTTTTTACATGTTTTTGTTTATTTATGGCATGTTTCTTTTTATTTATCTATCTCTTTTCACGGCTTTTCACTATCAATATATCTTTTTCCAGCATGTTTCTATCTGTCTATCTCTAGATATATCTTTTTTCCGGCATTTTTCTATCAATATATCCTTTCCAGCATCTGTATCTATCAATATATCTTTTTCCAGCATGTATCTATCTGTCTGTCTATCGATATATCTTTTTTCCAGCATCTTGCTATCTGTCTGTCTATCGATATATCTTTTTCCAGCATCTTGCTATCTCTATCTGTCTATCGATATATCTTTTTTCCAGCATCTTGCTATCTGTCTGTCTATCGATATATCTTTTTCCAGCATCTTGCTATCTGTCTATCGATATATATATCTTTTTTCCGCATTTTCTATCTGTCTACGATATATATATCTTTTTCCAGCATGTTTCTATCTATCTGTCTATCGATATATCTTTTTTTCCAGCATCTTTCTATCTGTCTATCGAATCTTTTTTCCAGCATCTTTCTATCTGTTATCTATTTTTCCAGCATCTATCTGTCTATCAATATATCTTTTTCCAGCATCTTTCTATCTGTCTATCGATATATCTTTTTTCCAGCATCTTTCTATCTATCTATCGATATCTTTTTTCCAGCATCTTTCTATCTATCTGTCTATCGATATATCTTTTTTCCAGCATCTTTCTATCTATCTGTCTATCGATATATCTTTTTTCCAGCATCTTCTATCTATCTGTCTATCGATATATATATCTATTTTTTCCAGCATCTTTCTATCTATCTGTCTATCGATATATCTTTTTCCCAGCATCTTTCTATCTATCTGTCTATCGATATATCTTTTTTCCAGCATCTTTCTATCTATCTGTCTATCGATATATCTTTTTTCCAGCATCTTTCTATCTATCTGTCTATCATATCTTTTTTCCAGATCTTTCTATCTATCTCTCTGTCGATATATCTTTTTTCCAGCATGTTTCTCTCTATCTCTCTATCGATATATCTTTTTCCAGCATGTTTCTCTCTATCTGTCTATCGATATATCTTTTTCCAGCATGTTTCTCTCTATCTCTCTATCTCTCTATCGATATATCTTTTTTCCAGCATGTATCTATCTGTCTATCTATTGATATATCTTTTTTCCAGCATGGTTCTATCTCTCTGTCTATCGATATATCTTTTTTCCAGCATGTTTCTATTTCTCAGTCCATCTATCGATATATCTTTTTCCAGCATGTTTCTCTCAGTCTATCTATCGATATATCTTTTTTCCCAGCATGTATCTATCTGTCTATCTATCGATATAGCTTTTTTCCAGCATGTATCTATCTGTCTATCTATCGATATAGCTTTTTCCAGCATGTTTCTCTCAGCCCATCTATCGATATATCTTTTTTCCAGCATGTTTCTCTCAGTCTATCTATCGATATATCTTTATAGCAGGTAACAAATACTTTATATTTGCCTCTAACTTATTAGATAGATATAAACATAGACATATGCATTCTATGGTCATATATGTACAAAAAGATACATACACAAACATGTCTAGAAATATTTATATTTATTTACCAATCCTTCCGCACGAGCTGGATGTGACTCAAGATCTCTTAAACGGAGATTAATAGATTTGTATTCAGTTTTCCTTCTCCTTGACTGGTTGTCATACCTAGGTGAAAAGCCCAGTCTGACCAAGTATCTATCCATAGCAGGAGGAGGAATAATTGGATTCATGCCTTTCTCAAATACATTAGAGCTATGTGAAATTCTACTAGCGTCATCCAGGAATTGAACTCGGATAGCCGTGTTCATTTCGTACAACGGTAACCGCTATACACTAGCGCCTCTAAACACAGAACTATAACTGTCACAGAGCTAGTGTGGATCGAACTCACTATCAGTTGCTTCGGAGACTTAACTACAAACACCTCCATAGGAAATTCACCCTATAATATATATATATATATATATATATATATATATATAATATATATATATATATATTAAAGTAAAAGTAAAGTCGTCGGGGTGGCCTAAAGTCGGTATCGGCCAATCAGCAAGGAAGTATATCCCCTTTTCACTAGCTTAGACCAAGGAGATTGTTTTTTACGTCTGAGGTGGAGCACCATACCTACCATCAGCTCCTTACTTTACCGCACAGATCCTTGTGCTACTCATACGCTGAGTTGGCGAGCGCCGGTATCGAACTAGGAACCTTGTGGTTTCTAGCCGAACGCTCTACCAGACAGATAATCACACGAACATCTCACACATTTATATATCACATGCAGACCACACACAATATGTGCTTGCGTGGTGTGTGTGATATATATATCTCGAATGCACACATATATATCAACACACACACATATATATATATATATATATATATATATATAACAGCAAAGCATATATGTGAATATAGAAATAAAAAAAATAAAAAATCACCCATAATTTTTATCTTCTCCCCCCCCCTTACCCACCCAATCCCATTGCCTTTATCCCCCTCTTTCACCCTCTTTATTCATATATTTATATATATATATATATATATATATATATATACTTTCATATGTTGGTCTGTATGTTGTATACTCATGTGTATGTATGTGCGTTTATGTATATGTATGTTTACGTATATGTATATTTGTGTTCATATGTTCCACGTATGAGGTTACATGTGTATGTGTATTTATGTGTGTATGTACTCATGTACGTATATATTCATGTTTTTATATGTATGTATATGCAGCTATACATATGTATGTATATATATATATATATTATGTATATATATGCGAGATGAATTATTTCTAATCCACCGTATGCTGAAATACATGTGTTTAAAGATGACAATGTCGATGAATATGTTCAAATATCTTCGTAAAAGTATTTAGACTTTCATTCATATATATGTATGAATGGAAGCCTATATTCTTTTACCTAGATAGTTTAGATTAGGAACATGCTGATATGTGTAAGTGTGTTTTAATCATGTGTATACATACGAATTGGTTTTGAAATGTGAATTGTGCGTGTGTGAGCGTGTTTTTAATTCTAAACTCAACTTTGTGAATCAAGATACAGTCACTTGTGTTAAGGCGTATATCTACACCTGCAGATAGAGAGACAGAGAGATGTTAGTTAACAGAGATGGATAGGAAGAGAAAACGGGTCAATTGAGAGGGAGAGAGAGAGAGAGCGGGGGATGACAGGAATTGCATATGCCTTGGCCCGTGTGTTCGTCTGTCGCCTGACCGATGCCTGTCTCCATCATCGACGCTAATAGCAACATGGAAGGCAAAGAAAACGGATCAAACGACAACACACGTACACACACACACACACACACGTGTACACACATACGTGTGTATGTGTGTGTGTACGTGTGTATTGACAGTATTGTGCCTGTTTGTCACTGCACAGCTTTTCTTGGTGATCGATTTTCAAAAACATTCTCTCTCTTTCTCTCGTCCTCTTCCACTCTCTCTCTCTCTCTCTCACTCTCTCACTCTCTCTCTCTCTCTCTCTCTCTCTTGACCTCTTTTTTTCCTTTCTCTCTCACTTTCCACCTTCTTGTCCTTGTTTTCTTCTCTCTCTGTCCTCTTTTCTTTAACCTCTCTGTCTCTGTCTCGCTTCCTACCTCCCACTTTTTTATCCTCTCCTCTTTTATATCTCTATTGTCTCTCTTCTCTTTTATTCTGCTCTCTCTCTCTCTCTCTCTTTCTGTCTCTCTCTCTCTCTCCTTTCTATCTCTCTCTCTCTCTCTCTCTCTCTCTCTCTCTCTCTCTCTCTCTCTCTCTTATCTCTCTTCTCTCTCTCTTTCTGTCTCTCTTCTCTCTCTCTCTCTCTTCTCTCTCTCTTTCTGTCTCTCTGTCTCTCTCTTCCTCTCTTTTCTGTCCTCTCTCTCTCTCTCTCTCTCTCTCTCTCTGTTCTATTCTCTCTTCTCTCTCTCCGTTTCTCCCCTCTCCCTACCTCCCTCCCTCTCTCTATCTCTCCTCTCTATCGCTCTCTGTCCATTCTTCTCTCTCTCTCTCTCTTCTCTCTCTCTCTCTCTCTCTCTGTCTCTCTCTCTCTCTCTCTCTCTATTATCTATCTATCTATCTATCTATATATATATAAAAATGATGAGAATCTTTCTCCTCTTCCCACTCTGTGAGTCTGGCGGCGCCTCACACTCCATAAAATCCCAACTGCTTCCCTCTCAGACACATTGTTGCTGTTGCTTGCTTTTTCCTTTGTTCGTATTTTTCGGTGCATATCTTTCACACAAGCCCAACACACGGCTCTTTATTGATGGATCTGTGTCTACAACACACACACACACACACACACACACGCTCCTGCACATGCAGACATGTGCGGCGGAATGCTCTGTCTGTCTAGGCGTCTGTGTATGTGTGTGTGTGTGTGTGTGTGTGCGCGCGCCTTTATCCCAGCCGCTTAAAATGTCGACGCTTTTTAAAATGAATACGTGTATATTCATGATAATTCAAATATTTTAAAGTTTAAATTCATTATTATTAAATAATCAATATTAATAATAAACTATCAAATGGCGAATTAAACTTTGACCCCAATTTCTTCACGAGGTGTCTGTCATTTGGGCTATCTGTAAAAATTGACTTTACATTTCAGAATCTCTCGCTTTTCCTCTCTTATATATATATGAGGAGTACTGAAAAATTCGCGGTCCAACCAAGACGAGATAAACCTAGATACATGTTATTGTACATATTCATCCCCCAGTTCAAAACACTTGTCACATTGTCTTTTTAATCCAACAAAATCCTATAATTCCTTTTTTAAAAAAATGGGGATTCTCTTCTTGGTGAGATCGAGAGCTTTTCGGGCGGTACCTCCTTGTGTGCGTGCATGTATAATGTGTGTGTAGAATGTATATAGATGTGTGTGTGATATATGTCTACTTGTGTGTGTGAGTGATTTTTGGGAGGAGTATACGTGTGTTTGTGGAGGCGCGTGGTGTAATTGTTAGTCGTAGGAAATAGACTTGTCGATTCCAGTTCAAATCCTGGACGAAGCTGCTTGCATTTCACGTAGCGCTTATACCGTTGGGAAAGGTATGAATCCAACATGCTCTTTCCAGCTAGGGGTAAATAGTAGGGCAGTCTGAGCTCTAACACATTGGCTAGGTAACCAGTGTAGAAGAAGGAAAACAATGAATTCAAACCTGTTAAACTCCACTTAATAAATTGATATTGTGTCACATCCTGCTCGTGCGGAGGGTTGGTAATATATATATATATGTGTGTGTGTGTGTGTGTGTCTGTCTGTGTTGGTTTGTCAGGTGTGTGGGTGCAATGTTGGGTTTCGGGGGAGGGGCGATATATGTGTGCGTTTGTAAGGTGTGTATGATTATGCGTATTTTTGATATATACATTTGTGTGTTTGTGAGGTGTATGTGTGGGATATATATTGGTGTGTTTGTGAGGTGTATGATATGTGGATGTGTTTGTGATATATATGTGAGGTGTGTGATATGTGTTTGTAATATATATATATATATTATATATATATATATATATGAGTGTGGATGTGTTTGTGATATATATAGAGTGTGGATGTGTTTGTATATATATATATGAGTGTGGATGTGTTTTGTGATATATATATATATATATATGAGTGTGGATGTGTTTGTGATATATATTATATATATATGAGTGTGGATGTGTTTGTGATATATATATATATATATGAGTGTGGATGTGTTTGTGATATATATATATATATATGAGTGTGGATGTGTTTGTGATATATATATATATGAGTGTGGATGTGTTTGTGATATATATATATATGATGTGTGATGTTGTTTGTTATATATATATATATATACAGTGTGTGTGTGTGTTTGATATACATTAAGTGTGTGTGTGTGTGTGTTTGATATACATTAAGTGTGTTTGTGAGGTGTATGCGATATACATTTGTGTGTGAGGTGTGTATGTTATATACATAGTGTATGTGTGAGTGTGAAATGAGTGCGTATGTTTGTGATGTCCATAGTGTGTGTTTATGAGGTGTGATATATATATATATGTGTGTGTGTATGATATACATGTGTTTTTTGTGGCGTGCGTATGTGTATGTTTGTGATGTACATAGTGTGAGTGTGTGTTTATGAGGTGTGATATATATATATTATATATATTATATATATATATATATATATATATGCGTGTGTGTACTAGAGACAGACAGATGAGATGTGTGTGTGCGCGTGTGATTTGTGTATGTGTGTGTGCAAAAGTAAATTGTTTACATGCACATACGGAAACACTCATTGATGTGCATCCATATGAGTGTTTCCATAGGTGTATGTAGACAATGTACTAAACTCTACATTATCCGGCACTAGGCTATATGCCGCAATATCGAAATAAGAACATGTTGCGCCATGTTTCTGTCTGAGAAAACATCTACATCTATACAGAAAACATTGGTATGAATCCATATAACTCACATAGGTGCACACACACATACACATAAATTCACACACACACACACAGGTGTGCTTATGTTTCTTGCGAGAGCAGATGAGTGTGTATGAGCATACAATATAATATATATATATATATATAATATATATATATATATATATATAAAATGATGAAATGAAAAATAAAGAAAGAAAATGTTGAATGGATAAAATAGATTTATTTTACTGACACGTGTTTCTAAATATTTTTAAAATAAATTCTATTTTATCCATTCAACATTTTCCTTCCTTTATTTTTCATTTCAACATACCGTCGGTTTCGCTTCTATTTTCAACTTATATATGTTAGTAGAGGAAAAGAGTTAAGGATCTACCATGGTTTCAATCCAAAAGATTTCATCAGGACCCTACCCTATACTCAAGTACGTCGATGTAATTCCTTAGTTAAACTTAAAGTATAGGGTAGTGTCCCAAAGAAATCATTTGGGATTGAAACCATGGTAAACCCTTAACTCTTTTCCTCTACTACTATTACTAATATTATCATTATTATTGCCCTATATTTGTGTGCGTGTTTTTAATATATTGAGCACGTTTTCGATAATTTACCTATGCCACTGCAATGGAAAGGTTAAAGCGGCAGTTGAATAGTACCTGTTTTGAAATTCGTATCGTAGCCGAGTTCGTGTCGTGAGTTCGATCCCCATTGGTTTTACTATAATTTTTGAATTTTTTTTTTTTTTTTGCCTTGTGCAAGCCTAAGACAAACATTGTAAAGGGCGCTGCCTATAGAGCGACGGCTAACAAGTTGCTTTCAAAATCCATTTCGTTAATAATGAATTTGGTTCTCACTAAATCTCCCAGCCCTTGTACCATATTTACCTTAAGTGATAGGAAGGAACGGGCGGATAGTGAAAAGGATATATAAATGGAAACAAGCCGAAAAATATAGAAAGGAACATGAAAAAAGATATGTAGGTAGATAGATAGAAATGTCGAAAAAAAAGATATAGATAGAAACATGCCGGGAAAATATGTATCGATAGATAGATAGAAATGTGCCGGGAAAATATGTAGCGATAGATAGATAGAAACATGCCGGGAAAATATATACTGATAGATAGATGGAAACATGCCGGGAAAATATGTACTGATAGATAGATAGAAATGTGCCGGAAAATATGTAGTGATAGATAGATGGAAACATGCCGGGAAAATTTGTAGCGATAGATAGATGGAAACATGCCGGAAAATTTGTAGCGATAGATAGATGGAAACATGCCGGGAAAATATATACTGATAGATAGATAGAAATGTGCCGGGAAAATATGTAGCGATAGATAGAAATGTGCCGGGAAAATATGTAACGATAGATAGATAGAAATGTGCCGGAAAATATGTAGCGATAGATAGATAGAAATGTGCCGGGAAAATATGTAGCGATAGATAGATAGAAATGTGCCGGGAAAATATGTAGCGATAGATAGATAGAAACATGCCGGGAAAATATATACTGATAGATAGATGGAAACATGCCGGAAAATATGTACTGATAGATAGATAGAAATGTGCCGGGAAAATATGTAGTGATAGATAGATGGAAACATGCCGGGAAAATTTGTAGCGATAGATAGATGGAAACATGCCGGGAAAATTTGTAGCGATAGATAGATGGAAACATGCCGGGAAAATATATACTGATAGATAGATAGAAATGTATAGATAGATAGAAATGTGCCGGGAAAATATGTAGCGATAGATAGATAGAAATGTGCCGGGAAAATATGTAGCGATAGATGGAAACATGCCGGGAAAATATGTAGCGATAGATAGATGGAAACATGCCGGGAAAATATGTAGCGATAGATAGAAATGTGCGGGAAAATATGTAACGATAGATAGATAGAAATGTGCGGGAAAATATGTAGCGATAGATAGATAGAAATGTGCCGGGAAAATATGTAGCGATAGATAGAAACATGCCGGAAAATATGTAACGATAGATAGATTGACACATGCGGGAAAATATGTAACGATAGATAGATAGATGGAAACATGCGGGAAAATATGTAGTGATAGATAGATAGAAATGTGCCGGGAAAATATGTAGCGATAGATAGATAGAAATGTGCCGGGAAAATATGTAGCGATAGATAGAAACATGCCGGGAAAATATGTAACGATAGATAGATTGACACATGCCGGGAAAATATGTAACGATAGATAGATAGACGGAAACATGCCGGGAAAATATGTAGCGATAGATAGATAGAAATGTGCCGGGAAAATATGTAGCGATAGATAGATGGAAACATGCCGGGAAAATATGAAACGATAGATAGATAGAAACGTGCCGGGAAAATATGTAACGATAGATAGATGGAAACATGCTGGGAAAATATATACTGATAGATAGATAGAAATGTGCCGGGAAAATATGTAACGATAGATAGATAGATGGAAACATGCCGGGAAAATATGAAACGATAGATAGATAGAAATATGCCGGGAAAATATGTAGTGATAGATAGATAGATGGAAACATGCCGGGAAAATATGAAGCGATAGATAGATAGATAGAAACATGCCGGGAAAATATGTAGCGATAGATAAAAAGATATAGATAGAAACATGCCGAAAAGATAGAAAGATACTGGAGAAATTTTAAAAAACAAAAAACAGAGAAACATGCAAAAAGATAGATGAAAACATGCCGGAGAAGATAGATAGAAATATGCTGAAAAAGATGAATGAAATCAGGCCGGGAGAAGATATATCGATAGATAGACAGATAGAAACATGCCGAAAAAGGATTGATAATGCCGTCCTTTTTCTTGTTACAATGTAAATGGTTGATTCAACGTTCAAAACGATGCTAAAACTAAATAATTAAATAATAAATCTATTAATTCTGATGCAGGAATTTTCTTTTCATACGTTTTTACCTATAAAAGAGAATTGCGATACACAGGGTTCAATCAGTCCTTAGATTTCTCTAATCTTATATATACACACACACATAGTCTTTATTATTTCTCCACACCTCACTCTCTGATAGAGGATATTCATTTTATTTCTACACAAAATAAACGTAAAATACACAAGTATAAAGTGAGGGTATATTTTGTCTTATTATATCTCATTTCCCTCCTTTAAGAATTAAGAGTGGACACGTGTACGTATCTTGAAACAATATCATACTTTCTTAATCTTTTGTTCCCTTCGTCCCAATGTGTGTACATATGTATGTGTGCACCTATGTATGTGTGCGTTTGTGTTTATGCATCTTGGTCTGAATGTCTGTGAGTGACATGTGTGCGTGTGATATATAGTCTGTGTAATATATCATCTGCATGTTGTTGTATGTGTGTAATATATAATGTGCGTGTTGGGGTGTGCGTATGTGTGTAATATATAATGTGTGTGTTTTGGGGTGTGTGTATGTGTGTAATACATAATGTGTGTTTGTTGGGGTGTGTGTATGTGTGTAATATATAATGTGTGTTTGTTGGGGTGTGTGTATGTGTGTAATACATAATGTGTGTGTGTTGGGGTGTGTATGTGTGTGTGTTGGGTGTGTATGTGTGTAATACATAATGTGTGTGTGTTGGGGTGTGTGTATGTGTGTAATATATAATGTGTGTGTTGGGGTGTGTGTATGTGTGTAATATATAATGTGTGTGTTGGGGTGTGTGTATATGCGTAATATATAATTGTGTGTGTGTTTGTATGTAATATATAATCTGCGTGTTGTGGTATGTGTGTGTGTATATGATATAATCTGCGTGTTGTGGTATGTGTGTGTGTATATGATATATAATCTGCGTGTTGTGATGTGTGTGTAATACATAATCTGCGTTTTGTGATGTGTGTGTAATACATAATCTGCGTGTTGTGGTGTGTGTGTAATACATAATCTGCGTGTTGTGGTGTGTGTGTGTAATACATAATCTGCGTGTTGTGGTGTGTGTGTGTAATACATAATCTGCGTGTTTGTGGTGTGTGTGTGTAATACATAATCTGCGTGTAGTAGTGTGTGTGTAATCTGCGTGTAGTAGTGTGTGTGTGTAATACATAATCTGCGTGGTATGTGTGTGTGGTGTGTAATACATAATCTGCGTGGTGCGTGTGTGCGTGTATATTTATGTGTTTGTGTAAGAGCGGATCTGTGTGTGTGTCTGTAAAAGTGAGTCTGTCTGTCTGTCTCTGTCTCTGTCTCTCTCTCTCTGTGTCTCTGTCTGTCTGTCTCATTGAGAGTCTGAGTGGGTCTGTGTGTGTGTGTGCCCGTGTGTGTGTCTTTCTATCTCTGTTCTTATGTCTGTTTTTGTATGTTTACCTGTCACAGTTTTAAATGTGATCCCTTTTCTTTTTCTTTTAAATATATCAATGATAATTTAAATAAATATTCTTAAGGTCTAAATAAATATGTAATTGTGTACGCGATTTTATGTGGCGTGTGGTTGTGTTTGCACGGGATTGTGCGGCACACTGTGTGTACCTGTGTGTTTGGGGAGGGGAGGTGGATAAATGTGTGTTAGTAGTGTCTGTGTGTGCGTTTGCCTAGATCGGTGTGTTCGTGTGTGTGTGTGTGTGTGTGTGTGTGCGTTTTCAGGTTCTATTCTCTCCTTTAAGACGTTTCTTTTGTCTTAAAATTTTGATTAAACTGTTTCTCGCACTGCTTTTTACCCTTTTTTTTTCTTCCTTTTTGTTTTTCTTTTTTATTTCATTTTATCGATTCTTCAGACTTTTCTTCCAGCGATTTATGCCGGCGTTCCTTTCTTTTCTTTTCTTTTCTTTCTTCTTTCATTCCTTTTCCCTTAGCTTATTTGTATTTTTATTTTTATTTTATTCATTCTCTATTTTCCCTTTTTTTTTGTCCGTTATTTCTCTGTACACACCTAAAAGCCTTTTATCGTGAACGCGAAAGGGAAAACTCAGCTTAGTAGTTCTTGTGTCTGGGGTGAATTATAGAAAATCTCAAAGTGGGGATGTCACGAATTTAAAAAAGAAAAAAGAAAGAAAACCTTGTCTCACTCGTATAACCTTTTTTTTTTTTTTTTTTTTTTTTTCACTTGTTAAACTACCTTTTTATACTTATATCGCTTGATATACTATCTTTTCAAATTTCATACAAATCAGACGGCATGTAGTTAGATTCAGTTGAAAACACCTATTCTCTTCATCCTTACTCTCCACTTCCCCCCTCCCCCCTCTCTCTCTCTCTCTCTCTCTCTCTCTCTCTCTCTCTCTCTCTCTCAAAATGCGTACTTGTGTATGAAATGCGTGTCTATAAACACATGTACACGCACGCGTGTGTATATATATATATATATATATATATATATAAACTTACATACACAAGCGTGTGTGTATGTATATATTTAGACGCACGTGTATGTATGTGTGAATATATATGTATATATTCACACATACACGCGCGTGTTTTTAAAGATATAATTGTGTGTATGTTTATGCAGGCACGCACATTTAATTTTCATTGTGCGTGTTTATATATAGTCTGTACGACATTCTACACACCGAGCGATCCTTTGCCGGGATTACACTTGTCAATTTCATTTTCTATAAGAAAAAGTATCGAATTTTATGCGATACATGCGTTGTAAGTGCCTTCAAGTAAAAATTTAATATATATATATATATATACACACACACACACACAAGCGCGTGTGTATGTATATATTTAGACGTGTGTGTGTATATATATATATACATATACACGCGCGTGTGTATGAAGATATGATTGTGTGTATGTTTATGCAGGTACACACACATTTAATTTTCATTATTTATATATATATATATATATATATATATATAATGTGTGTGTATGAGATTTTTATCAGAGCAATATTACACTTTTAATGATCTTACTAAAAATGAATGAAGCAATTTCCAATCTAATTTGTAACTGAAGGAAAATTTTGTACGAACAACTTAAAATTATTCAAATTATCGATATAACGAAATAACTTTAAAAATCAGGAACCGTTGTTATAACAGTGACCCAACAGGTTCAGGGGTCGTCTTGTATGTGTGCGTGCATATATATATATATATATATGTGTGTGGTGCGTGCATATATATATATATATATATATATATAATATATATGATGAAACAGTGAAACCCACATTTGTCGGATTTTTCCTCATCTGTTATTTTCTTCATATATATATATATATATATATATATATATTTATAATTGTAGTCCCCATTTGTTTGTTCGCGATCTCCTCCTCGGGTTTTGGTGACAGACCCCTATAACCATATATATTTTGAATCAACATTACCCAGGGTACTTGGATAAATATATTTCATTTTTTTATCAAAAGGAGCCCGGAGGCATATATCTCTTACTCATTGTTTCCCTATAATTTTAAACCATAGCTAAAAGGATCAGAAATGATGCCTATTCACAAAATTACAGCAAATTTCAATATCCTTATGATATCCTAATGGGAGCTACACCGCCCGATAGTGAACATTTTAGAAGCCCATAACTTGAGTATTGGAACCTATTATCCAGGGGTGGGGGGTTCTATTAATTAAACGTAAATTAATTAAAAAATGACCTTTTGTAAAATTTGGCTAATTTAAATATTGTCACTAAAGGGCCGGTTTAGCTCAGTCGGTAGAGCGTTCGGCTAGAAACCACAAGGGTCCTTGTTCGATACCGACCCTCGCCAACTCAGCGTATGAGTAGCATAGGGATCTGTGCGGTAAAGTGAGGAGCTGATGGTGGGTGTGGCGCTCCACATCATACGCAAAAAGCAAAACAATCTCCTATGTCTAGCGCTAGTGAAAAGGGGAGAGACTCCCTCACTGATTGGCTGATACCGACTTTAGGCCACCCCGACGACTTTACTTACTTACTTTACTATTCCATAACCTAATATTTAATTCTTGAGGTTTATCACTATATTATATATTTTAATTAAACTTGTATTATTTATATACTTATATATGATAAAACATCACAATAATTATGGCAACAAAAGTGATAAGTTAACTGGCTTTAAAACCATCCACACGTGCGTGAATTAAGATAGTATAAAGTTGGTGGAGTGGCCTAGGGTCTAGCGGGTGGGGCGGTCCCCTTTTCATTACCGCTAGACCAGAGAGATTGTTTTGTTTTTTTGTTGTTGTTTTTTGCGTCTGTGCTTGAGCGCCACACCTACCATCTGCTCCCCCACATTGTCACACAGATCCAAACTGTGCAACTAGTACGCTGAGTTGGTGAGGGTCGGCATCGAACCCGGAACCTTGTGGCTCTTAGGCGGATGCTCTAACACCTGAGCTAAATCGAATGCGCGCATGCAATGCGAACATCTTTGTTTGCAATGAGCAAAATACTCAATACATGCAAATCACAGTACTATACATTGACTAGTTGATGCGTGTGTGTGTGTGTGTGTGTGTGTGTGTGTGTGTGAATAAAGAGATACACCTGTGTTTGTGTGAGTATATACGTACGTATGTTTGTGTATCTAACACGTGTGTGATGTGTGTGTGTGTGTTTTTTCCAATAAACACCGTATTCAATGATTTGAAGATACTAAGGCGAAAAACCCTGGCGTAAAATAGAATTTAAATAGAATTAGACATCTGCTTATCAGCCAATATACTCAATTCCATCTCTCTCTCTCTCTCTCTCTCTCTCTCTCTCTCTCTCTCTGCAAGAAGACAATAAACATGTGCACATGTTTACGTCTTTCTTTCTTTTTCTCTCTTTCTCTCTCTGTCGGTTCTCTTTTTGTGCCTTTTTTTCCTTTTCTTTCTCTCGCTCTCACTGCCTACCCCTCTCTTACTCCTTCCTCATCTCTTCCTTTCTTTCTTTCTTTCTTTCCTCCCTCCCTCATCTCTTTCTTTTCTTTCTTCTTCTTTCTTTCCTCCTCCCTCATCTCTTTCCTTTCTTTCTTTCTCCCTCCCTCATCTCTTTCTTTCTTTTCTCCCCTCCTCATCTCTTTCTTTCCTTCCTCCCTCCCTCATCTCTTCTTTCTTTCCTCCCTCCCTCATCTCTTTCTCTTTCTTTCCTCCCTCCTCATCTTTCCTCCTCATCTCTTTCTTTTCTCCCTCCCTGCCCCCTCATTCTCTTTCCTCCCTCCCGCATCTCTTTCTTTCCTCCCTCTCTCATCTCTTTCTTTCCTCCCTCCCTCATCTCTTTCTTTTCCTCCCTCCCTCATCTCTTTCTTCCTTTCTTTTCCTCCCTCCCTCATCTCTTTCTTTCTTTCTTTCTCCCTCCCTCATCTCTTTCTTTCTTTCCTCCCTCCCTCATCTCTCCTTCCTCCCTCCCTCATCTCTTTCTTTCCTCCCTCCCACCCTCCCTCATCTCTTTCTTTCTCCCTCCTCTCTTTCCTCCTCCCTCATCTATTTCTTTCTCCATCCCTCATCTCTTTCTTTCCTCCATCCTCATCTCTTCTTTCCTCCATCCCTCATTCTTTCTTTTCCCATCCCTCATCTCTTTCTTCTCCCCCCCACTCTTTCTTTCTCCCTCCCACTCTTTCTTTCTCTCCCCCCCATATCTCTTTCTTTCTCTCCCCCCCCATATCTCTTCTTTCTCCTCCCCCCCCATATCTTCTTTCTTTCTCCCCGCCCATATCTCTTTCTTTCTCTCCCCCCATATCTCTTTCTTTCTCCCCCCTTCTCTTTCTTTCTCCCCCCCATATCTCTTTCTTTCTCCCCCCCCATATCTTTTTCTTTCTCTCCCCCCAATCTCTTTCTTTCTCCCCCCCCCATCTCTTTCTTTCTCTCCCCCCCCCATATCTCTTTCTTTCTCCCACACCACCCCACTCTTTCTTTTCCTCAATTTATTTTTCAATTGTCACTTTCCTCTCCATAATAAAAAAAAAAATATTTCCTGCACCACATCACAAAGGTTTTAATTTTTATTTATTTCGATTTTTTTCTCCTTTTCTATATAGATAGAACGATGCCTATTTAAATAGGACCACCACACTGTCACAATTCCCCAAGTTCTGTTTTTAGGGGGAGGGATTCAAAGTTTACGCGCAAAAATGAGGATCACCTGAGGAATTGAACAACCGCCTCCGGCTTCACAATCCAAGTCCTCTTTGGACTACGGTTTACAGATAAAGCCGCTGGAGACAGTTGGAGATTTCTGACCATAATAGAAGTATCGATGTTTCATAAACTCGACATTATTATCTTTAGAAGGCGCTCTTAGCGTAACGATTATCGTCATTGGAAATTAAATCGGTGACTCGAGTTCAAATCCTGGTCGAGAATATTTACGTTTCCCTTAGTGATAATGCCTTTCGGAAAGGCATAAATCAATCAGCTATACGCCCCCCACCAACACCAGCTATGGGTAAATAGTAAGTCAGACAGAATTATTTAGTATTGATTAGGCAAGCTGTATACATATTTACTAACCCCTCTGCACGAGCAGGATGTGACACAAGGTCAATTTCTTAAGCGGAGTTTAACAGGTTTGAATTCAGAGTTTTCCTTCTCCTATACTGGTTACTTAGCCATGGTTAAGAGCCCAGTCTTCCCTGCTATTTACCCATAGCTGGAGGGAGAATTGGATTCATACCTTTCCCAAGGGTATTAGCGCCATGTGAAATACAAACAGCTTCGTCCAGGCAAGCTGTATATGAGAACGAAAACTCTGAATTCAAACTAGCTCTTCTCCGTTTACAAATTGACCTTGTGTCGCATCCTGTCTATAGTAGAGGAGGAGGAGTTAGTTTGGTTTCTTTGTTTAATGGCATATCAAGCTTCATGGGTTATTTAATGCCATAAGCTATTCTTCGAGAATAGTGTCCTAGATGCATCTAATGGTGAAGTTCCAATTTTGGAGCCCTGGGGAGAATAGTGTCCTAGATGGTGAAGTTCCAATTTTGGAGCCCTGGGGAGTGTGGAGTACCCTTTCATCGCCATTACTTTCAGGTGTACCCTGACCCACAGTTGTAGTACCTGTTAGAGTTCCATCTATGGGTTAGATAAAAAAAAAAACTAGTTTAAAAATTGAGTTTAGATATTTTTTTAACTGTATATTCATCAAGAATGAATAAACAAAAATTCTTCTGCATAAAATAATCCAACAAGGGTTGACATGCCGTAAAATCAAACCAATCAGCTAGGAGAATAACAGTAGGGCTACTATTTAACCAATAGCTGAGGGATGAGGGGTTTCATACCTTTTCCAAGGATATTAATCCGAAAGTCAACATAGTACGGCTATCTGGAATTTGAACTCGCTTACTACGATTTCGCAGTCCAGCACGTTAGCTACGATGACATGGGAACTCTTGGTGGAACTCTTGGTGGAGGAGTTTGGTAAATACCGACATTTATTTCGTTATACTTTCCTAGTGAGAGCATCCAGCATATCATGTTGTGGCCCGAATATAGTCGATTGTTTATATTTACTAATAAAGCAAATAAGAGGCATAGGGACAGGTATAGTGTGTACCACCACTTTTTCAACTGAACAGGGCTTTGGTGATACACGTTTGAAAACAAGAATAGTAGAGTTTGGTTTGTTTTGTTTTACGGCATATTTTTGAATATAAATGAAATAAATCAATTCTTAATGGATAATACCATTTTTTTATAAATACATTTTTCTATTTAACCCATAGATGGGACCCTAACAGGTATCCACTCGGGTCAGTGGACAGGGAGCAATGGTGATGAAGGGGTGCTCCACATTCCCCAAACCTCCAAAACTGGAACCTCACCATCAGATAGAGTTTAACGTCATTCCCAGGACATGTAGACCCGCAGCCACCGCCTTCTAGCACCCATATGATAAAAAGGGGTTGGGGCTTGCCATAAAGGCAATAGGGTTGGGAAAATCATATAGGTGCTAGGGCTTGACGTGACCAGCCGATTGATCAAAGGGGGCCTCTCCGACCGACCGTCTAGCCCAAGATAGGGCCAAAGTGGAGTATTGCATGTCATGAACTGCTCATCCACTGGCTCTATCCTTAAACATCACGGGTCGCCACCCACGGTCAACAAGTGGCCTCTCATTGGGGAGTCTTACCCCTCTGCAGAGGTGCAGTCGGTGCATTCTAACGCCCCTGCGACAGGGCGGGAGAGTAGTAGAAGCGGTTAGGATCCCCTCTATGGGTTAAATAGAATGAGTTTTTAAATGTTTTTCAAAATTTGAGTTTGACAAAATTAAAATACCCCTCAAGCAAAATAGATCAAAACCTCTTCGACATAACCCAACAAGGGTTGATATACCGTAAAATGTAACAAACTATAGCCACATTTGAAAACACTGCATTTACCCGGGCGCGAACACTGGTTTCTGATACCGGCGAGAAATACACGCAGCATACTTTCTAATATATTCATAATTGTAAAGGCGCGTGGCATAATGGTTACAGTCATAGGAAATGAAGTCGTCGACCCGAGTTCAAATCATGGGCAAGGGTGTTTTCATTTCACATAGCGCTAATACCTTTGGCAAAGGTATGAATTAAACTATACTCCCTCCAGCTATGGGTAAATAGTAGGACTGTCTGGGATCTTTAGCCTTGGTTAAGCAACCAATCTAGGAGAAGGAAAATTCTGAATTTAAACCAATTAAACTCCGTTTGAGAAATTGACTTTATGTCACATCCTGCTCGTGCGGAGATGTTGGTATATATATATATATATATATATATATATATAATATATATATTATATAGTAATACAGGTACAAGTGATAACCTACTCGAGTTTCACCATAAGGATCTTCAGGTTAATCCCTGGATTAATCAAGATATTGATTAATTGCAGTCGATTACACGTGTGTGTCTTTCGCCATAAACGGTTCGTTATGGATCTATTAAGCATTTTTTATTCATTATATCGCTGTCTTTACTTTTCTGAATTTTGGATCAACTAACCATTGTGACCATAATTCACGGTAAGTCACCTTTTACAATATATATATATATAATATATATATATAATTATATATATATATATATATATAGAAAGTCTTCCACCATTTGACTTTTTGGCGATGTGACAACATTATTGTGTCACATAAAAATGTATAGAAGAGAAAATAAAAATAGAAAGATCATGTTGCGCCTATATTCCAAGTGAAATATCCTTATGCTGCATAACGGGTTAGATTGAAAGGAGTTGGGGGCAATAGTAATCATTCTACACTTATCTTCTAACTCAGGGGTCACCAAACTACGGCCCGCGGGCTGGATCCGGTCCGCGAAGGCATTTTATCTGGCCCACCGACGGTACTTAAATTTGTTTGTTAAAACGTACGAACGCGAGACGTTCTGATACCATTTAGATTTAAATATGTTAAGCTTACTAAATCTTCAAGAACTTCACTACTGTAGGTAGGTTACAAAATTTTATGCATGAGAGCATTCCACTTGTCACTTATGCGATCCCGAATTTTCACTTGTTAGAATAATAATGTGGCCCGCGCTCGTTATTTTTTCAATTATCCGGCCCACCGGGGAAAAAAAATTTGGTGATCCCTGTTCTAACTGATCAACTATTTTCTTGGTTGGATCTAGTCTTAGGGCTCTTCTATTCTGGATCGGAGTAGCTGGGTCTGTGTCCGTTTGTGGATCTGTTGTTGGACTAGATGGCTTTCTCGCTGTCTTCGAGTAGTCTGAAACTACTTGGGTTATTTGTCTTGTGTCCTTGATAGCTCTTAATAATAAAGACAAGATGTTCTTTTTTTTCTGAGCTCATTTATTTTATCCCCAAGTAAAAATGCCTTTGGAGAACAGACGTATTGGGTCTGCTCTCTTCTAACAGCCCAGACTGCCAATTCTTCACTCTCTTTCTTTTCCACTCCTCGCCTGTTGGTATCAATGGACCAATCAGAGATCGACAGGTAGCCTTTCATTCGTCATCCCCAAAATTCTGGTAACTAACTTTCCACTCTAATCTACAGTTTTTGGTTTTTCCGTCTCATTATTTTACACTTACATTGAAAATCAGCTTCCGAAATCCTAGCTTATCTATCTAGATCGGATTCTTTTCAGCAACAGTCTTTAATACTCATTATTAATTGGCCTTGTGCTGAACTCAGACATAATCAATGAATTTTTAAAAAAATAAATGACATACCTTGTGGCATATTATCTCGGCAGGTTTATGTTCCAGGTTTTCTAATACAGATTTTAAAGGATATCTGGAAAATTAGTGTAACATGACTTTTATTCTAATCACTCCCCTTGTCCCTTTGTCTTACTTGGAAAATGATTTATGCTGCATCAGCATGTTTATTAGCTCATCTGATTATTATACATATTTATCAACCAACTCCTCCGTACGAGTAGGATGTGACAGAAAATCAATTTTTTAAAGCGGTGTTTAATAGGTCTGAATTCAGAATTTTCTTTCTCCTAGACTGGTTGCTTAACCAAGGTTAAAGAGCCCTGTCAGCCCTATTATTTATCCATAGCTGGAGGAATAATAGTTGGATTCATATCTTTCCAATGGTATTAATGGCGCTTATGGTGAAATTGTCTTACAGAGTTCATTTTCTATGATAACATTACACAGGCGCCTCTGATTATTATAAGTAATAAATTGAAAGAGAGTGAATCAAGATAAAGAAAAGTCGGGGAGGGGGTGTTTCAAGTAAGAATTTTTTACCCAGGGCTCGAACACGGGATCCTGGTGTCGGCAGAAAATCTGCATGTCTCTATTTCTGTCGCGGGGGGCAGATATCTTTATAGTTCAGTCTGAGTTACATAGCACAAGCTTCGAATATGTTTACCCTTTGGCCTTTTTTGACTCCTAGAGATTTCTAATTCCATTTCCAGAGATATATCCTATGTACAGTAGTTGGAATAAAGGAAGGGGGTCATTGACGAGGAAGAAAGCGCCGGGGAGCAGCTTCGGGAGATAGCGCCAAATCGCTCTAAACGCCAAAAAGCCTCATAGAGTGTGCAGTTTTCACTCTAGATCAGAAAAAAATATTTCAACCTGAAATAATGACCGGATCTGTTTGATAATACTCAATGGATGACATTTTATCCTTCCTGAGAGAAATAGAAATAAAGTAATCGAAAATCATGAAGTCAGATAGATATAAAAGTGAGGGATCCGCGAAAAAAATACACCCTTATAAGAAAACTTGAGTACCAAATTTTATTCACAGTTTTTTTCTTGGTTTTCTTTTGCATTAGATAAACCCACAGGGGTTATAATAAGTACCATTAACAAACCAATCCGAACACATAACCAAATAAAGTTAATGAAAATTATTTATACAAATTTGAAGATATTAAGAACTTGAAACATGGAAACTTTTATCAAAATGAATTATTTCAGCATTATATGACCCAAAAAGGGTTGATATGCCATAAAACAAACAAACCAAATCAAATGAAGTTAATGAAAATTATTTATACCAATTTGAAGATATTAAGAACAGGAAACACACAAACTTTTATCAAAATAACTTTTTCGTCATTAAATTACCCGGAAAAGAGTTGATATGCCGTTTAAATAACAAAATCAGATTTGCGTTGATATAACATTGAAATATATTGCCTAACTTTGCCTCTATACTCGTGAACTATGAATGCGAAATCGATAAGGTGAAGCTTCAAAGAATCTGAATCGGTATTTATCGAAATCAATGGAGGGGTCGCAGGCTGAACTCTTACGCCCCCATTCCGAATACGACGGTGGCATGCCACTGCTTGTTTCACATACACAACGCATGTACAACACAAGGTAGAGGCCTCAATAAATATATCGATACTGAAGGTCGTATTTTTACCAACACAAAAATGAACAATGAATTAATGTTTCTTTAAAATAGTCCCTTTGGTATGCAATCAATTACACTTATTCAGTGAGTTTTTTTCATTGGTCGAAGCATCTTGTGAACCTTCTCTTTTGATATGGTGTGAAGTTTTACTGTTATAGTTTTTAAAAGGTCCTCATAGCCTCAAAGTGTCCTGAGGATGGCATTAAACTGCATCTAATGGTAAGTTTTTAATTCTGGAATACCTGTCCATTGCCATGCGCTCCAGGTCCACCCTGATTCGGAGTGGTAGTACCTTTAGGTTAAATAGATAGAAAATGTTTAAAAATTTGAATACCCATATTGAAATAAACAAATGTCTTTCGGCATTAAAAAACCCAACTATGGTTGAATGCCGTAAAATTCCACCAACCAACCAGTTTTAAACTAAGCTTTTGTACATTACAGGACCATTCTAATCTTTTGGTTTTTTTTTATGCAGGGCTCACATGAGACAGAATGAAGATTTTGAAGATTGTGTTGCGTCAAATCTCCAAATCAATCTCGGTCTTATAGCTCGTCAAGGCAACTATTTTTATTGTAATTTTATAGTCATGGACAATCTGGCGTATCTTTTCTCCATCTTAATACAGAGATATCCGCATTCAACAAATATTGTTTCTGAAAGCGAGAGAGAGAGAAGAGTAAAGTACATTCATGCTCACTTGCTAATTCTATTCATGACCCATAAATTCACACAGGATCCACACGAAGATGAAATCCGCTCAGGATGCGCTCGCCGCTCGCTCGCTCGCGTCGCCTCATAGCAGTAAGATCGGCATAGTGTACGCATCGCCATATTATTGTTTTTTTTCGTTATCTTCTTTTCTCGCCCCAGTTTTCTTTTTAGGCAACCATTTCTTTTTTTCTTTTTAATTAATTTTTCTAATTTCTCGTATCTTTTTTTTTATATAAATTTTATAGTTTTAATTTCTCTCTCTCTCTCTCTCTCTCTCTCTCTCTTTCTCTCTCTCTCTCTCTCTCTCTCTCCTTCTCTCTCTCTCTCTCAGCTTTTGATTTATTAATTCTCTGATAATATTTTTCTTTTTCTTTTGTTCTTCCTTCCTCCCTTGATTTTCTTTGTTTTAACTCCCATCATTTGTACCTTCCTGTCTTCATTAAGCCGAATCTCTAATTAATAAAGAAGCCAGACATTAAATTTAAGGTTTCAAAGATTACTACCTGGCGCTTTCATCTTGCCCTGTAGATTGCTGGTTAGTTGGATTTTACGGCATGTCAATCCTTATTGGTTATTTAGATGCCGAAGACGTTCAATTAGGTTTTAAAACTCAGTTTTCTTTAACTCGTTTTTTTTAAACACATTTTTTAAATTTAGTTTTTGATCAATTTAACCCCATAGGAAGGGACACTAGTAGGTATACCTCTCCGATCGTATGGACCTCGGAGTAATGGTGATAATGGGGTACTCCATCTCCAACAGCCTCCAGAATTGGAACTTCACTATTTTCTCACAAAGCACAATCTTATACCTAGTATTTGTTTGATTGTAATGTTCTACAAGAATGAGATTCTGGCCAGTTTTTTTAATTCCGTACACAATTCCCAGTGGTCACCTTTCTCCCTCAGTTGTATCTAGTCTTGCATTCCTTCTGTGCCACTTAGTGAGGTTCCAATTCTGGAGCTCTTGGAAGAGTTGACTACTTCTTCATTGCCATTACACCCAGGTCCACTCTGATCCAGACTGATGATACCTGTCCGATCTATGTATTAAATAGATCAAACATGAATTTTAGATTTAATTCTGAATACCCAACACTGAATAAAACAATCGTTTTCAGTTTATATATCTCAACAAGGATTGACATGCCGTAGAATCCAACCTATTGTCCCAGTTTATTGGATTTGCATGTTATGTAATTAACTGTTTCATCGCTGTCATCACATAACCTATACAAACAAGTCTTCGCTCTCCTATATAAGGGATGGAGCACTATATGGCGGTCTATACATACATAGGGATGTGTGTATTAAAAACAGTTAAAATCCCCTTCGCATTCTGTAAGTGACTATAGCCTAGCGGTTAAGGTGTCTGACTGATGCTGAACCGATTGGATTTCAATCCCGGCTGTAGGTAGTTTACAAATGTCTAGCCACACTGAAGAGACTTAATAAGTCGGAACACGTCTGTGGATGACTATATAATGTGTGTGTGTGTGTGTGCGTGAAGAAAAAGTTGAAGTGAATCCGACAGTATGTAATATTGTAAAAAATTGAAAAAAAAAAACAGTTTATAAACATTATTCGTTTTAATAAACTAGTATTTTTCAATTTTTTACCATATTACACAACACTACAACCACACACATTATATATATATATAGTAATATATTATATATATAATATTATATTAATACCGACTCCCCGAGGAATAGGGCATCGACCGCCGATACAATTATCACCGAATAAGTTGGGTTTATAAAGAATATAAAAGTGCTCAATACGTTATTAGAGCGGATTTAGTAGAAAGAAATAGATGGATAACCTACTTAATTTTCACCAAAAATTGATCATTGGGTTTAATCGTAATGAATTAATCAAAATAATTGATTAATTAAGGACAACCGCGGTAGTGAATAATACAATTGTAGCCTCGAACAAAAAAAATTACGAGTCTTACTGAATGTAACGAACAAGGAACACATTGAATCTTTTTTATTCAACCTTTTCTTGTTTCTTTGTAAAGAATTTTATATGGGTATTAAGGGAAGTGTAAAAACGTTATGAGTGTTAAGGGTTGGTTGGTTGGATTTTACGGCATGTCAATCCTTTTTCTTTGAATTTTTGAAATGAGGTTTGAATTTCTATTATTTGGATTATTCGGACTATTGTCCTCATCGTAATTGTTATATACACAACGTCTCGATTGATGTGCTTCCCCGGCCTTATTCAGGTGTTTGTTGTCGGAACCTTCTTGAACTCCAGTTCAGTTGGATACATGGAGCAATGGATATTGTTGTAGGATTAATACAGTTCTAAGTGACAATCATCTCTAGGCTGTAGGTTCAATCCTGGCCAAGGGCGATAGTAACATAAAGTACTTAACACAGCTCAACACTTGTACCCGGCCATAGTTAACGGAACGAGAACTGTCTACCCCAGTGGATTGAATAAAGGGTTCGATTCGAATGTTCTGTGAAGGCTCTCGATTAAGACAAGCAGGTTCCCGGATTCGACAAGAAATACCTGAAGAAGGCCGGAGGGCACATCAGCCGAAATGTTGTGTAAATAACAATGAAGATGGGGACAATAATCCAAATGATACATGTCTACACTTGTTGGGTTATTTTATTCATATTTGATGGTTACTGAAAATTTTTCAAAGTCAATTTTTTAAACACATTTCTCTTAGCTCATTTTCTTCCATTTTTTACTTCTCATTATTTAACATTTAAGCCAGAGATGGGACCCTCACAGGTACTGCCACTCTGGGTCAGGGTGGACCTGGGAGTATTAACGACGGGATACTCCACACTCCCTAGAGCTCCAGAATTGGAAATTCACCATGAGATGCAATTTAACGTCATGCCCAGGGCACTAAGACACAAGCCACCACTTCTAACACATATATGACAGAGGGTTGGGCTTGCCATAAGACCAATAGGATCGGGACAATCATATAGGTGCTAGAGTTTGATATGACCAACCGATTGGTCGGAGTGGGCCTCTTCGTCCGCCCGTCTAGCCTAAAGTTAGGGCCAGCAAGGTGTCATGTCATGTACTGCTCAGCTATCAGGATTCAGGGCCACATTGGCGTGATTTTACCCCTCTGCAGAGGTGCAATCGGTATATTTTTCAGTACCAGCCGACAGTCTGGTCCTAGACCTTTGTGACATTAGCCTAAATTTAATCTCTTCGGCTTAATCTTGATCTTCGCACCGGTAAACCGGGGTGGGGATAAGATTACCACTAGTATAACCGTCCTATTGAGGTCAGTCAGTCAGTATACTGTTGGGATGGACAACAGCAACTGACTAAGCACAACTGAACTAGTGCCCAAGATAGCTGGTACTTATGGGACTAAAGAATAGTCCATTCATGTATTTGGGTGATCCCATTCCTTAGATCCTGATTGGCTGCTTGGTTTCTATGATGTTATGAGGCTTCATAAATACTCTGGCATTCTGTAGTAAGATGTAGCAAGGTTAGATCTGTATTGAGTTACAGCTACTTGTTGCATTGTCTTACCAATTCGACGGTAATTGGAACTTAGTATGATTATTCTACATGCCCCTTGTTTACTAAGGATCATTATTATTGAGTCAGTCAGTCTACTGTTGGTTTGAACAACAGCAACTGGCTAAGCACAACTGAAGCAGTGTCCAAGGCAGTTGGTATTTATGGAAATCAAGAATAGTCCATTCATGTATTTGGGTGATTCCATACCTTGAGTTCTGATTGGCTGCTTGGTTTCTATGATATTGTGGAGTTTCATAAATAACCTGTCATTCTGCAGTAGTATTGAAGCAAGGCAGGTTCGTATTAAGTTACGACTGCTTGTTGTGTCTTACCAATTCGACGGTAATTGGAACTTAGCTTGATTATTCTATAATTATTTGTTATCTTACACCAACAAATGATTATTAATAAATAAAAACAGTTACTTGAAACCATAAAATTATCAGTGACAATCCATAATATTGAGTGCAAATTATTTGTATTAGATATTATAGAATTGTATACAAAAACTCTTAAGAAATAACTGCACGAATGTCAATATGAATGTACAATGATCGTGATTACCTAACTGTGAAGTATAAAATAACTCTAGACAGTTTGACATGCCATTAAAATAAATCAATTGGACTTAAGGGTTGTTACTTACAACTATCTGGTGTAAACAAATGATTATTATTCAATAGAAATAAATACGTGAAGCCATTCAATTATTAGTATTAGATAGGAATACTTGAAACCATACAAGTGTGTGGAACTTATCAAGCATTCCTATATAATAAAAATGTAACCGTGTGCATAAAAAAAACTTGAACTACACAAAAAATGCACAATGAACGCAATTCCCTAACCTCTAGACATAAAATAACTTTATACTGATTGACAAGCTGTTAAAATCAATCTAGTTGCATTATAAGTTCAGGTTGATAAAATACAGAAAATTTCCTTGATATCGACAAGGAAAATACAATAGTCATTTCATATTTTCCTGTTGATTTTTTCCGGTGCTTTAGTTATTTACTAAGCTTAGCTTAGTTTTTCAAAAAGGCGGAAGTATGGAGCAACCAAAGGGAATTGTGACGTCGGTGGAGACGCAATTTCGGTTACAGACAGGTATAATCTCCATTATAATAAGAGATGAAATAAGACAAGAATAAGATTTAAAGCATGTTTGTTTGTTTGTTGTTTTTCTTTTTTTTTTTTTTTGGTTTTTTTTTCGGTAGAATTAAAAAAGAATTATTTGGATAATGCTATTGAAGAAGGTGGTTAAGAACTTGGGTTTAAAATCTCAGCATCAAATAGTTCAGCATCTCAGTTCTTGTCTTGCATAATAGCCACGTAAAGATTCTTGCACTTCTCTTAATCACGTAAAGATTCTGCACTTTCTCTAGCCACGTAAAATTCTTTGCACTTCTCTTAATAGCCACGTAAAGAATCTCTTGACTTGCACTTCTCTTAATAGCCACGTAAAGAGCATTTCTTGCACTTCTCTTAATAGCCACATGCCACGTAAAATTCTTTAGCCACTTCTCTTAATAGCCACGTAAAGATTTTTGCACTCTCTTAATAGCCACGTTTGCACTTCTCTTAATAGCCACGTAAAGCATTCTTAATGCACTTCTCTTAATAGCCACGTAAAGATTTTGCACTTCTCTTAATAGCCACGTAAAGATTCTTGCACTTCTCTTAATACCCTCGCCCTTTTGATCGGGACATAAGAATACACCGACTGCACCTTTGTAGAGGGTAATATCCCACAAATGGGGGCCACCTGTTGGCCGTGGGTGGCGACACTTGGGATCCTGGTGGCTGAATGCTTCTGGGAATACAAGCAACGTATTCTAACCCCTGCCGACAACTAAAGAAATATCAATTACGAAGAATATATTTTCAAATATGGAAGATGAAAACAAGAAATTTATCAAATATTTTTCCGAAAAAAAATCTGATAGGAAAACTCCACCTCAATAAATCTAATGGAATCTCATCTTCCAATGTCACGCATGCGCGTAATTACGGGAATTTGATATACCTATTCCCTGGTGTATGCGTAAGCTTGCTGTGCTGTTGTATGTTTGTGATATTACTGAAATTGTGGGACAGAAGAAGGGGAAAGAGTGAGTTAAAGGGAGAGTGAAAGCGAATTAATGAGAGAGTTAAAGATAGAGAGAGAGAGAGAGCGATAGTTAAAATGTCATGAACTATCGACTCTGACATTTTCATTGATAGATTTTTTTTTTTTTTTTTTTTTTTTGGTTGATTTTTTTAAAAACCATTTTTTTCTTCTTTTTTTTTAAGTGAGGGTTAGGGGCTGGAATATGCGGTAAGAACGAAATGCTTGTTTATTTCAAACAAATCAAATATCATACACGACGTTTTTACTAGGACACCTCGCCGTGGTGTAGTGGTTAACGAGCTTGTGTGTCGTAAGTTCGATCACCTGTGGCTTTTGTGTCAACTAGGTTTAACCTAATAAATACATTGGGGAACCTTGTCATCGGGTAATGGTTGACGAGCTCGCTTAGCCAACTCTTACTACTGTTTGTCTGAATTCTTGCGATGAGGTTTGATAATTTGGATTTGGATTTTTCGGATTGTTGTCCTTATCTTTATTGTTATTGTAGAATAATCATACTAGTTCCAATTACTGTCGAATTGGTAAGACAAGACAAGACAACAAGTAGTCGTAACTTAATACGAATCTATCTTGCTGCGAATACTACTGCAAAATGCCAGGTTATTCATGAAGCCTCATATCATCATAGAAACTAAGCAGCCAATCAGGACTCAAGGAGTGGAATCACCCAAATGCATGAGTGGACTATTCTTGATTCCCATAAGTACCAATTGTCTTGGCACTGGTTCAGTTGCGCTTAGCTAGTTGCTGTTGTTCAAACAAACAGTACACTAATTCACTTCAACAGTTATATACACATTGAAGAAGACTGGAGTGCACATCAACCGAAACGTTGTTCCTATAACAATGAAGATGAGAACAACAGTCCGAAAAATGCAAATAATACAGGTTACTACTGTGTTAGTTCGATCTTCACTAGTGTTTCGTAAGTGTGACCTTGTGTCAGTGAATCTAAAATACATCTATTACCACAATCAGTCTAGTTTTCACTAATTGCGCCACATACATGGCCTTGTGTCAGACTAAAGTTCTGTAAATAAACATTCAACGCTAAACTGTCTTTTGGTATGCAGGTAAATACTTGTTTCAACCATTCTTAACCAGATTCTCTCAATTCTTATTCTTGTCTGTATTGAAGTCAGTAAGTCTACTGTTGGTTTGAATAACAGCAGCTAACTAAGTACCACTTAAGCAGTGTCCAAGACAGTTGGTATATATAGAAATCAATAATGACCCATTCATGAATTTGGGTGATTTGGGTCATTCCATTCCTTGAGTTCTGATTGGCTGCTTGACTGCTTGATTTGAATGACATTGTGGAGTCTTATCCTGTCATTCTGCAGTAGACTTTGTGACATTCGGGTTTGTATTTCAGTTACAACCGTTTGTTGCCTTGTCTTCCCAGTTCGACGGTAATTGGAACTTTAATTCTTCAATCTGGAATATGTCTCTCAGTATTTTCCTTGTATGGAACGCGTTTCCTCTTTTTCTTTTTCTTTCTTTTTTTGTATGGAACATGTTTATGATTTGTCTTCATGTTTATGTGTTGAATGTGCTTATTATTCATCGTCTGCTTGGGGTGAACATGTTTACCAGAATTTTACTTGTGTTGAGCGTGTATTCGTATGTTGTTGAACGTGTTTAATCTTCTACTTCCTCGTCTTGTGTTGAATGTGTTTATCATCCTTCCTGCGTTGTTCGACGATGAACGTGTTTTACCTCCTGCTTTTTTCTTTTTATTCATCTGTTGAACGTGTTTATCCTCCTTCTTCATCTTCTTGTTCGTGTGTTAAACGTGTTTATCATTCTTCTTGTTCGTGTACTGAATATGTTTACCAGAATTCTTCTTGTGTTGAACGTGTTTATCCTTCGACTTCTTCGTCTTGTGTTGAATGTCTTCATCATCCTTCCTCTTCAATTCCAAAAAAAGTAATGTTGTTCATTCTAATATGGGAACTTGCACTCTATAACCGTTTCTGGACGCACTACCGAAAAAATAAGTTAAAATTAGTCATCGCCTCCTCATTAAAGATTGTTCGGGTGAAAAATATGACGAGAAAGATCGAAAGTTGGAAAAGAGTCGATGCTCTAACAGACTGTGCGTTTGTGTAGCGAGTGCAGGCGAAAGGTTGCACCGAAAACCATTTGAAATAGGACCACCGAAACATTGCCTCTAGCCTGTCTTTCAAATCTTAACGTGATCGTTACTGATGCAAGTCATGGTGGCGATGGTGTCGGTCGTGGTGGATACTTGTGAGGAAAAATGCCAAGACATAAAGGATCGGTGGTAATTACAGTCTAACACCGATAACTTTCAGGCGGAAATACCTTCCACTTGATATCACATACTTTTTATCACATACTTGATATCACATATTTTTTATCACATAGGCCTTTAGATACCATTTCATCTTTATTTTTTTTAAATTAACGAACACTTTTGGTATTAGAATTTATGATTCAGGATTTGTAAAATGATTTCCCCCTACTTCTGTATTTCTTATTTCTGACATTTGCTTCTATTTATCGATATCACTCTGTCGACAGGGTTTAGACTACACCAACTGTATCCTCTGCATAGGAGTAAAACGACCCGCAAAAAGGGTAAAACATTAAACTGTATGCCTTGTCAGTTTGAGTTCTACTCCGACTCCACCTCTGCAAAGGGGAAAGCTCCCCCCCCCCAATAGGGCCACCACTTAGCCGTGAGTGACAATCCGTGATGCTTAAGGACGGAATCGTGGTGACCGAGTAGTCCATAACATGCAACAGTCCTCTTTGGCCCTTAGGCTGGACGGTCGGTCGGAGACGCCCCCTACGATCAATCGGCTGATCACATCAAGCTCTAGCACCTACATGATTGTCCCGACTCTATTGCTCTTATCGTAAACCCCAGCCCTTTGTAATCATATGTGCTAGAAGGCGGTGACTAAGGGTCTTATATCCTGGGTATGATGTTAAATTCTATCTAATGGTGAAGTTCCAGTTCTGGAGCTCTGGGGAATGTGGAGTACCCTTTCATCACCATTACTCTCATGTCTACTCTGACCCGGTCTGGTGGTGGTGGTGGTACCTGTTAAGGTCCCATCTATGGGCTAAATATATAAAAAATGAATCTTAAAAAATCGAACCCTTCAAGAATAAATGAAACAAAATATCTTCGGCAAAAAATAACACAACAAGGGTTGATGTGCCCCAAAAATCCAACCAACCAACAATCTGTTATTTCTTAAATTCGTTTCTACCTATCTATATCACCCTGTCGACAAGGCCTACACCAACTGTATCCTCTGCACAATGTTTTTTTTCTGGGTATGATACTAAACTACATCCCGTGGTGAGGCTCAAGTTCTGACCCGGAGTGGGAGTACCAGTTACGGTTCCTTCAAAGAGATCTGTTTGAAAATTATTAGTATTTCATAAGAACATATGAATGATTGATTTAAACTGTCTAGTGTTATTTTGTGCCGAGAGGTTAGAAAATTGAGCACATTGTACGCTTATATTTACATTTTTTTGTGTAATTTTTTTTGGAGTGGGGGCTATGATATCAATTATTACTATCTCATACAAATGATTTGCATACAGATCCATGTTCCATAGATGGGGTCCTAACTGGTACTATCAATCAAGGTTAGAGTGGACAAGGGAGTAATGACAATGAAGGGATGCTCCACACTCTCCAGATCTGGAACTTCATCACTAGATACAGTTAAGTGTATTACCTCTGACTCCCTTTTTCGGTGGTGTTGTTGGGGGGAGGCCCCAACACCACCACCGAAAAAGGGAGTCAGAGGTAATACACCTATCTACAGAGGATACAGTCTGCGTATTCTAAGCCCCTACTGACAGGGTCTAGTCTGCTAGCCTAGATGATTAACCATTATTTTTTACACTTTATTTCTATTTTTATTTACTAACCTTAACTTAGTTTGGCACAAGGCAAAATTAAATGGCACCTGGTGAAAATTGGGCACTAAGTTGTCTGCTAACCTAGCTCTTTAAACATTACACCACGTGAAACCCAAAACAAGCGTACCTCCCCACCCACCCCCCAAAAAAATGAACACTCCCCAAAAAAAAACAAGCGAACTTAGGTGCACCCCCTCAAAAAAAGGCGAACTTAAGCCCCCCCAAGGCGAACTTAGCGCACCCCAATAAAAACAAGCGAACGTAGGCATACTCCCCCCAAAAAGGGAGAACTTAGGCACCCCCCCAAAAAAAAGGGTGAACTTAGGCGTAGGCACACTCCCCCCAAAAAGGTGAACTTCGGCGTAGCCCCCCACCCCCATAAAAACACAAGAACTAAGACGTAAGGGGGTTACGTCTTAGTTCTTGTGTTTTTATGGGGGGGGCTACGCCGAATAAAAAGACGAACTTAGGCATAACCCCCCTCCTCCTCACCACCATCACCACCACCACCACAAAAAAAACAGCAAGTAGCTTAGACTTAACACAAATAAAAATGTATGGGGCACATATTGCGGTTCGAACTCACTATTCGGTAAAGGCGCACTTGGTTCTGTAGAAGAATTCGGTCTGTGAACTGGATGAAGCATAAATCTCGAACGGTTGAGCAGAGAGACAAGTCGGCTTTCCAAGAAAGAACTGACGGATACAAGTTCTGAAGAACACCAACATGACAGGTTTTCGAATAGGAATATACATCCGTGGATCAAAACGAAAGTTTCCATTCGACTTCCCCGGAAATGTATCAATGCGACAAGATACCTGAGGAAGGACAAGTGGAGTGACTGAAGCGTTGTGATAAAAACCGCAAAGAAAATGAAACTTGGGGGCCACTCTTTCTTGTCCAAATATATGATGAAGCAAATAGTTATTTATTCAAACACTGCCACCGAGTCACTGTAGGTGTGATAAAGTTCTCAGGCGCAGTTTTTGAAATTTTAGACGAGCTTTTTTTTCCCCTTAGGAAAGGCATGTATCTTTTCCTTCACCCCCCCCCCCAACTATGGGTAAAATAATAGAACAAGCTGGGTTTTTTGTTGTTTTTTATTTTTGCTTTTAGCAAGACAAACAGAGAAGGAAAATCTGAATTGAATATTCGGAAGAGTGCATATATTTAACAAACGCTCCACACGAGCAGGATGTGACTCAAGGTCAATTTCAATGCGGATTTTTCCTCAAAGTCCTATTGTCATATCAAGGTTAGTGCCCAGTCTGCCCTACTATTTACAAATAGATGGTGGGATACAGTTGGATTCATACCTTTCCCAAGAATATTAGTACTATGAAATGCAGGATTTGAACTCAATGTCCATTTCCTACGACGGCACCACATTAGTGCACCATTATTTTGTTATCAGTTTATCCTAAAAGTGTGGCTGGTTCTACACGAACCTCTCATCACTATAAACAAAAAATACAACTGTGTATGTAGTCCAGCGGTTTACAGCTTTAACTGAAAAATGTTCCTTCATACGTCGAACTCGACAGAAGAGTCTATATAGTATGCAATTGTCACTTTCACTTTTCCATTGCAGTGGCATTAGTAAATCATCCCAAAGTGCTCAATTATATATATATATATATATATATATATATATATATATATTTAAACCTAGAGCAATAATATTAGTAATAGTAATAGCGGGAAAGAAACCTCAGTGTGTCATTTACCATGGTTTCTATCTAAATGAACTCCTCAGTATCCTATCTTATATCGAAATTATATATGGAACTGGATCAGTATATATAATAAATTTATATATCCGCCCTGTCGGCTGGGGCGTTAGAATGCACCGACTGCAGAGGGGTAGACTCCCCCCAATGGGGCCATCTGTTGGCCGTGGGTGGCGACCCGTGATGCTTAAGGATAGAACCCAGGTGGATGAGCAGTTTCATGACATGCAATACTCCACTTTGGCCCTCTCTTGGGCTAGACGGGCGGTCCGGAGGCCCCCTGCGATAATCCAGCTGGTCACGTCAGCCTAGCCACCTATATGATTTTCCAACCCTATTGCCCTTATGGTAAGCCGCCCAACCCTTTTTATCATATGGGTGCTAGAAGGCGGTGCTGAGGGTCTACATGTTCTGGGAAGACGTTAAACTCTATTTGATGGTGAGGTTCAGTTTTGGAGGTTTGGGGAATGTGAAGCACCCCTTCATCACCATTGCTCCCTGGTCCACTCTGACCCGAAGTGGTAGTACCTGTTAGGGTCCCATCTATGGGTTAAATAGAAAATGTATCTATAAAAAATTGTAATTATCCATTAAGAATTGATTTTATTTCAAAAACTTTATCGCATTAAATGACCCCACTGAAGTTTATATGCCGTAAAACAAAACAAACCAAACCAAAAATTTATATATATCATAAAATTTTATATACATTATCATTCAAATTTTCTACGCAGTGGTTTTTTTTAAACCATATGATAAATGTGGGTATAATTATTTAAAATGGGTCGCATCAATTATTCTTATCAATTCATTTCTAATCTAACAATTGCTTTTCGATTTTTTTTTTTTTTTTTTTTTTTTGATAGGGGCGCATATGCAGTTGATTAGGCTGCCTATTTTGCTCTTCTTTAAAAGGACTATTTTTAACAAACACCGCAGGATGCTATTTAATTTAAGTTTTTTCTAATGACACAAATTAATACGTAGTTTTCCTTTTGTTGTCTTTTGAGAGATACGGATTTTTTTTTAAGAAGGAAAAACAGAAAGAATTGAATCGAGAAAAAATAATTTAAATAAAATGATTTTTTTAATACAGACAACCAATGCACAATTTGATTTCATTTGGTTATTATTTTTCTTTCAAATAATTTCCTGTATTTCAATCATTTGTTAAAAATTTTACCATCAAAATTTTGTACAAACAGAACTTCGTCCATGTCAAATTGTATTTAAATTTTGAATAGTTTAAATTTTCAGAAAATATTTTCTAACCAAATAAGCAACGATTTCTTGAAATAATTTCATGATAACAATTAGGTTGATTTATAGAAGAGAACTAAACATAATACCGTAATCTGGATCCATGTGAGGTAATACAATTGAAACGGAAGATACTCAAAATTTATTTTTGAGGTTGAGAAGATAGGTGGGTTTTTCTCATTAGCTTGCACTGACGGAGGTTTTTCAATTTAGAATGGAGTTTTTGTAGTTTTTATCATTTGAGTTTTGCAATGTCAAGACTAGTAGTATGGTGCTTTCAGAAAGGCGAGTCGATCGAGGTTGCTAAAAATTGGAGCCATATGATGTTTTGAAAAACCCGAAATTTGGCTATAATAATAGTGTAATCACTGGAATGAGCTCCCTTATTCATTTAAAAGATGTATTATCTTGACTCGACTTAAGTTGTTTTAAATTCACTTTTTATAAAAAATAAATTTTCTTATCGAAACAGACAGCAGATATTTTTTTAATAACTTTTCTATTGAAATGTTGTGCACAGAACATCGCTTTCAAAATGACTTGGTTGACTCTTTGAATATGCATTTTTTTTAGGTTTCTTACGAATAGGGAGCACATTTAAAATAAAAAAAAGAATTTCACGGGTTAAAATTTTGCGTTTCTAAATAATTTTAAACATACTAATGTTTTGATTCTAAATAATTTAATTTTAATCAAAAACTCTGGCTATAACAGCACAAATACATACGTAAATGATCACTTATTTCAAAAGTAATATATATATAATATATATATATATATATATATATATATATATATATATATATATATATATATAATATAATCAAACAACTCCCAAAATCTAATTGAGATTTATCAGCCAGGTGCCCACATACATTTTAAAAAATACTTCTGATTATATGTATTTCAAATGAATTTAAATCAAAAGATGTTTTTCACTGAACAGGTGGACTCGCCACTTCTAATTACATTTCTCTGCCCGGATTATTATAAGCTTGTCACAGCACTTAGAAAACTTTTAAACTTTCTAAAAACAATTTCCTCCATAATTTTTTATCTGGCGATGACCTAAAGGTCGAAACTAGTTGAGAACAATCATAAAGAAATATAAAGAAATATTCCTGTTTGTCATAAATTCACTTTTTGTTCATCTTATATATAATTAGATAATTAGGTGGCGACCCGTGATGCTTAAGGATAGAACCAGGTGGCTGGCGCCAGCGGGCGGTCGGAGAGGCCCCCTCCGATCAATCGGCTGGCCACGTCAGCCCTAGCACCTATATGGTTGCCCAACCTATTGCCCTTATGGCAACCACCCAATCCTTCTTATCATATGATGCTAGAAGGCCGATTGCCTGAGGGTCCTACTTCCTGGGAAATGACGTTAACTCTATCTGATGGTGAGGTTCCAGTTCTTTGGAGGTTTTGGGGATGTGGAGCACCCCTTCATGCACCATTGCCCCTGGTCCACTCGATCCGGAGTAGTAGTACCTGTTAGGGTCCATCTATGGGTTGAATAGGAAAAACATGAGTTTATAAACAAAATTGTATTAATGCATTAAAGAATGAATTATTTCAGCAACTTTGTCGGCATTAAATGACACCACAGAGATTGTATGGGCCCATAAAACCATAACGTATTTTTGAGTTTTTTTTAAACTTTAGGTTTTAAACTTGCAATTGTGGTTGTTTTTCATCACTATAACAATAAAATAGAATGTAATGATGATTTGCTGTAATGTTTTTGTTTACCTTTTCTTTGGGGTTAAATTTGGAACTTCAAATGTTTTATGGAACTTATCACGTAGGGTCTGGTTTAAGCCAGTCCGGTAGAGCATCCGCCTAGGAATCACAAGGTTTCCGGGCCTCGATATCAGGCCACGTCAACTTAGCGCATAAGTAGCACAGATTTGGGTAACTCTGATCAGTGCGGTAAAGTGTTAGAGCCGCTAGTTGAGTGGCGGGCTCCACAATCAACAAAACAACTCCCTGGACTAGTGCTAGAGAAAAGGAGATAGAATCCCTCGCTGTTCGGTACTGATAACCGACAATAGGCCACTCCAACCAACTTTACTTTTTCTTTTTTTTAAACTTTTTTAACATAAGCGTATCTCTGAAGCTGGCTGCTTACGTCAAATTTTGGCTCTGAACACAAAGCAAAAAATATCGATCGAGTGACAACGTAACCATAGGAAAACTGTAAGTCAAGGTACCACTAATATATATATATATTTCATTCGTGGTCATGAGGTCATTCATGTGTACTTTAACCGAGGTGAGAGCTCGATATGTCTAGTGCCAGTTCCAATGGACACGGACAGAGCAATGTATTGAAAACACACACACACACACACACAACACACACACACAACACACACACACACACACACTCTCTCTCTCTCTCTCTCTCTCTCCTCTCTCTCCTCTCTCTCTATATATATATATATATATATATTATTTATATATATATATATATATATTATATATATATATATATATATATATCTTATTATAATGGAGATTGTTGTTTTTCTGTCTGTAAACTCGAAACTATATTACTACTCAACCGTCACAATGTCCTTAGTTATATTACGTCACTTCTCCATTATTCCCTATTTCTATTTGATAAACTCAATTAATAATAAAACTGTTTGACATTATTAATACTGTTGGCCCTTAAACCTAAGATACTAATACATGCCAATTGTTTTTATATCTACACAAAATATACAGTTTCGTGTAAACGTATAGCTAATTTGTATATTGATATTAAAAAAACTGATTTTAAAATAAAAAATGGTGCTTGGTACTTATTGATTTCTAATTGTTTGGTTTTTTATCTTCTTAATGAATATGAGTAAAAATCTCTTCAATGAATCTAAAAGAAATTCATTAACAAGAAGAAATAACTGTAATTTTCCTTCTGCTTACTTCCTATTTTTAACTAAATAGTTAATTAGGCAAAATTTAGCATTGAAAACACGGAAGTGATGAAAGAGTAACGTTTCAGTTGTTCGTATTTCCGATTATAAATCCCCCTCCGTTTCAAATATTTTTAATCTGAATTCTTAAAATTAGTTTCATTAGCCTGTTCTGATTTAATCTAATATTTTTAATTACATTTAACTTAAAGCTTGCAACCCGGAGGGTGCAATATATGCTAGTATATATAAATGAAGGAAAAAAACTTATTTCAACTACATTAACCACAGCCCTCATCGACATGACAAAAACCTGGT
>CM042142.1:54158144-54258144 GCA_023376005.1 Doryteuthis pealeii
TCTGAAATGTACAGAGTCAATTTTTACAGATCAGCCAATGACATGACACCTCTGAAGAATATTGGGGGTCAAGTTTAATTCGGGCCATTTGATAGTTTGATTATTAAATATTGATTATTTAATATATGAATTTTAAACTTTAAATATTGAATTATGCAATGAATATTACCGTATTCATTTTAAACAAAGGTCGACATTTTTTAAGCGGCTGGGATAAAGGCCGCGCACACCACACACACACACACACACATAATCAGGACGCCTAGACAGACAGAGCATTCCGCCGCACCACTGTCTGCATGTGCAGGAGCGTGTGTGTGTGTGTGTGTGTGTGTGTTTGTAGACACAGATCATCAATAAAGAGCCGTGTGTGGCTTGTGTTTGTTAAAGATATGCACGCGAAACATACGAACAAAGGAAAAGCAAAGCAACAGCAACATGTGTCTGAGAGGGAAGCAGTTTGGGATTTTTATTGGAGTGTGAGGCGCGCCAGAACTCAACAGAGTGGGAAGAGGAGAAAGTTCTCATCCATTTTTATATATATATTAGATAGATAGTAGATAGATAGAATAGGAGAGAGGAGAGAGAGAGAGACAGAGAGGAGAGAGAGAAGAAAGAGAACGAGAGAGTTAGAGAGAGAGAGAGAGAAATGGACAGAGAGCGATATAGAGAGAGGAGAGATGGAGAGAGGGAGAGAGGTAGGGGAGAGGGGAGAAACGGAGAGAGAGAAAGAGAAATAGACAGAGAGAGAGAAGAGAGAGAGAGAGAGAAAGAGAGACAGAAAGAGAGACAGAAAGGAGGAGAGACAGAGAGAAGAAGAGAGACAGAAAGAGAGAGAGAGAAAGAAGAGACTAGAAAGAGAGAGAGAAAGAGAGAGAGAGGAGGAAAGAGAGAGCAGAGCAGAAAGAGAAGAGAGAGAGAGAGATGAAGAGAGAGAGAGAGAGAGACAAGAAAGAAGAGAGAGAGAGAGAGACGAATAAAAGGGAAAAAAGACAATAGAGATACTATAAAGAGGAGAGGATAAAAAGTGGGAGGTAGGAAGCGAGCAGAGACAGAGAGTTAAGAAAAGAGGAACCAGGAGAGAAGAAACAAGGACAAGAAGGTGGAAAGTGAGAGAGAAAGGAAAATAAGAGGTCAAAGAGAGAGAGAGAGGATGAGGAGAGAGTGAGAGAGTGAGGAGAGAGAGAGAGTGGAAAGGGACGAGAGAAAGAGAGAGAATGTTTTTTCGCAAAATCGATCCCAAGAAAAGGCTGTGCGTGACAAACGGCACAATACCTGTTTCATACACACGTACACACACACATACCACGTATGTGTGTACGTGTGTGTGTGTGTGTGTGTGTGTGTACGTGTGTTGTCGTTGATCCCGTTTTCTTTGGCCTGCCATGTTAGCTATTAAGCGTCGATGATGGAGACAGGCATCGGTCAGCGCGACAGCGAACACACGGGCCCAAGGCATATGCAATTCCTGTCATCCCACCGCCTTTCTCCTCTCTCTCTCCTCTCAATTGACCCGTTTCTCTTCCTATCCATCTCTGTTAACTAACATCTCTCTGTCTCTCTATTGCAGGTGTAGATATAGGCCTTAACACAAAGTGGACTGGTTCTTGATTCACAAAGTTGAGTTAGAATTAAAGCACGCTCACACACAGCACAATTCACATTTCAAAACGCAATTCGTATGTTATACCACATGATTAAAACACACTTACACATATCAGCATGTTCCTAATCTAAACTATCTAGGTAAAAGAATAGGCTTCCATTTCATACATATATTGAATGAAAGTCTACAATACTTACGAAGATGATTTGAAACATATTCATCGACATTGTCATCTTTAAACAACATGTATTTCAGCCATAGCGGTGAATTAAAAATTAATTCCATCTCGCATATATATATACATACATACTGTATGTATATTATCATATATATGTAATGTATATATATATGCGAGATGAATTAATTTTTTAATTCACCGTATGCTGAAATACATGTGTTTAAAGATGACAATGTCGATTGAATATGTTCAAATATCTTCGTAAAAGTATTTAGACTTTCATTCATATATATGTATGAATGGAAGCCTATATTCTTTTTACCTAGATAGTTTAGATAGGAACATGCTGATATGTGTAAGGTGTTTTATCATGTGTATACATTACGAATTGGTTTGAAATGTGAATTGTGCGTGTGTGAGCGTGTTTTTAATTCTAAACTCAACTTTGTGAATCAAGATACAGTCACTTGTGTTAAAGGCTATATCTACACCTGCAGATAGGAGACAGAGAGATGTTAGTTAACAGAGATGGATATGAAGAGAAAACGGGTCAATTGAGAGGGGAGAGAGAGAGAGCGGGGGATGACAGGAATTGCATATGCCTTGGCCCGTGTGTTCGTCTCTGTCGCCTGACCGATGCCTGTCTCCATCATCGACGCTAATAGCAACATGGAAGGCAAAGAAAACGGATCAAACGACAACACACGACACACACACACACACACACACGTGTACACACATACGTGTGTATGTATTGTGTGTACGTGTGTATTGACAGTATTGTGCTGTTTGTCACTGCACAGCTTTTCTTGGTGATCGATTTTCAAAAACATTCTCTCTCTTTCTTCGTCCTCTTCACTCTCTCTCTCTCTCTTCACTCTCTCCTACTCTTCTCACCCTCTTCTCTCTTGACCTCTTTTTTCCTTTCTCTCTCACTTTCCACTTCCTTGTTTCTCTCTCTCTCTCTCTCTCTCTCTCTCTCTGTCCTCTTTTCTTTAACCTCTCTGTCTCTGTCTCGCTTCCTACCTCTCACTTTTTTATCCTCTCCTCTTTTATATCTCTATTGTCTTCTTTTCTCTCTTTTATTCTGTCTCTCTCTCTCTCTCTCTCTCTCTCTTCTGTCTGTCTCTCTCTCTCTCTTCTCTCTCTCTCTCTCTCTCTCTTTTCTGTCTCTCTCTCTCTTTTCTCTCTCTCCTCTCTTTTCTCTTCTCTTTCTGTCTCTCTTTCTCTCTCTCTCTTTCTGTCTCTCTTTCTGTCTCTTTCTGTCTCTCTCTCTTCTGTCTCTCTTTCTGTCTCTCTTCTCTCTCTCTCTCTCTCTCTCTCTCTCTGTCTATTTCTCTATTTCTCTTCCTCTCTCTCCGTTTCTCCCCTCTCCCTCTCCTCTCTCTATATCGCTCTCTGTCCATTCTCTCTCTCTCTCTCTCTCTCTATCTCTCTCTCAGTCTCTCTCTCTCTCTCTCTCTCTATCTATCTATCTATCTATATCTAATATATATAAAATGATGAGAATCTTTCTCCTCTTCCCACTCTGTGAGTCTGGCGGCGCCTCACACTCCATAAATCCCAACTGCTTCCCTCTCAGACACATTGTTGCTGTTGCTTGCTTTTTCCTTTGTTCGTATTTTTCGGTGCATATCTTTCACACAAGCCAACACACGGCTCTTTATTGATGGATCTGTGTCTAAACACACACACACACACACACACACACACGCTCCTGCACATGCAGACATGTGCGGCGGAAATGCTCTGTCTGTCTAGGGTCTGTGTGTGTGTGTGTGTGTGTGTGTGTGTGCGCGCGCCTTTATCCAGCCGCTTAAAATGTCGACGCTTTTAAAATGAATACGTGTATATTCATGATAATTCAAATATTTTAAAGTTTAAATTCATTATTATTAAATAATCAATATTAATATAACTATCAAATGGCGAATTAAACTTTGACCCCAATTTCTTCACGAGGTGTCTGTCATTTGGGCTATCTGTAAAAATTGACTTTACATTTCAGAATCTTTCGCTTTTCCTCTCTTATATATATATATGAGGAGTACTGAAAAATTCGCGGTCCAACAAGACGAGATAAACCTAGATACATGTTATTGTACATATTCATCCCCCAGTTCAAAACACTTGTCACATTGTCTTTTTAATCCAACAAAATCCTATAATTCCTTTTTTAAAAAAATGGGGATTCTCTTCTTGGTGAGATCGAGAGCTTTTCGGTACCTCCTTGTGTGCGTGCATGTACAATGTGTGTGTAGAATGTATATAGATGTGTGTGTGTGATATATGTCTACTTGTGTGTGTGAGAGTGATTTTTGGGAGGAGTATACGTGTGTTTGTGGAGGCGCGTGGTGTAATTGTTAGTCGTAGGAAATAGACTTGTCGATTCCAGTTCAAATCCTGGACGAAGCTGCTTGCATTTCACATAGCGCTTATACCGTTGGGAAAGGTATGAATCCAACATGCTCTTTCCAGCTAGGGGTAAATAGTAGGGCAGTCTGGGCTCTTTAACACATTGGCTAGGTAACCAGTGTAGAAGAAGGAAAACAATGAATTCAAACCTGTTAAAAACCACTTAATAAATTGATATTGTGTCACATCCTGCTCGTGCGGAGGGTTGGTAATATATATATATATATATATATATATATATATATATATATGTCTGTGTTGTTTGTCAGGTGTGTGGGTGCAGTGTTGGGTTGCGGGGGAGAGGCGATATATGTGTGCGTTTGTAAGGTGTGTATGATTATGCGTATTTTTTATATATACATTTGTGTTTGTGAGGTGTATGTGTGGGATATATATTGGTGTGTTTGTGAGGTGTATGATATGTGGGTGTGTTTGTGATATATATGTGATGTGTGTGTGTGTTTGATATACATTAAGTGGGTTTGTGAGGTGTATGCGATATACATTTGTGTGTGAGTTGTGTGTGTATGTTATATACATAGTGTGTGTGAATGTGAAATGTATAGTGCGTATGTTTGTGATGTCCATAGTGTGTGTGTTTCTGAGGTGTGATATATATATATATGTGTGTGTGTGTGTGTGTGATATACATGTGTTTTTGTGACGTGTGTGTGTGTGTGATATACATGTGTTTTGTGACGTGTGTGTGTGTGTGATATACATGTGTTTTTGTGATATCATGTGTTTTTGTGAGTGTGTGTGTGTGTGATATACATGTGTTTTTGTGACGTGTGTGTGTGTGTGTGTGTGTGACATGTGTTTTTGACGTGTGTGTGTGTGTGATATACATGTGTGGTTTTTGTGACGTGTGTGTGTGATATACATGTATTTTGTGACGTGCGTATGTGTGAGTGTGTGTTTATGAGGTGTGATATATATATATATGCGTGTGTGTACTAGAGAAACAGACAAACAGATGAGATGTGTGCGTGTGCGCGTGTGATTTGTGTATGTGTGTGTGCGCGTGCAAAAGTAAATTGTTTACATGCACATACGGAAACACTCATTGATGTGCATCCATATGAATGTTTCCGTAGGTGTATGTATACAATTTACTAAATTCTACATTATCCGGCACTAGGCTATATGCCGCAATATCGAAATAAGAACATGTTGCGCCATGTTTCTATCTGAGAAAACATGTACATATCTATACAGAAAACATTGGTATGAATCCATATACTCACATAGGTGCACACACACATACACTAAATTCACACACAACACACAGGTGTGCTTATGTTTCTTGCGAGAGCAGATGAGTGTGTATGAGCATTCAATATATATATATATATATAATATTATATATATATTATATATATAAATAAAAATGAAATGAAAAATAAAGGAAAGAAAATGTTGAATGGAAAAAAGATTTTATTTTACTGACACGTGTTTCTAAATATTTTTAAAATAAATTCTATTTTATCCATTCAACATTTTCCTTCCTTTATTTTTCATTTCAACATACCGTCGGATTCGCTTCTATTTTCAACTTATATTATATTAGTAGAGGAAAGAGTTAAGGATCTACCATGGTTTCAATCCAAAAGATTTCATCAGGATCCTACCCTATACTCAAGTACGTCGATGTAATTCCTTGTTAAACTTAAAGTATAGGGGTGGTCCCAAAGAAATCATTTGGGATTGAAACCATGGTAACTTAACTCTTTTCCTTACTACTATTACTAATATTATCATTATTATTGCCCTATATTTGTGTGCGTGTTTTTAATATATTGAGCACGTTTTGGATAATTTACCTATGCCACTGCAATGGAAAGGTTAAAGCGGCAATTGAATAGTACCTGTTTTGAAATTCGTATCGTAGCCGAGTTCGTGTCGTGAGTTCGATCCATTGGTTTTACTATAATTTTTGAATTTTTTTTTTTTTTTTTTTTGCCTTGTGCAAGCCTAAGACAAACATTGTAGTGGGCGCTGCCTATAGAGCGACGGCTAACAAGTTGCTTTCAAAATCCATTTCGTTAATAATGAATTTGGTTCTCACTAAATCTCCCAGCCCTTGTACCATATTTACCTTAAGCGATAGGAAGGAACAGGCAGATAGTGAAAAGGATAGATAAATGGAAATAAGCCGAAAAATATAGAAAGGAACATGACGAAAAAAGATATGTAGGTAGATAGATAAAAATGTCGAAAAAAAAGATATAGATAGAAACATGCCGGGAAAATATGTATCGATAGATAGAAATGTGCCGGGAAAATATGTAGTGATAGATAGATGGAAACATGCCGGGAAAATATATACTGATAGATAGATAGAAATGTGCCGGGAAATATGTAACGATAGATAGATGGAACATGCCGGGAAAATGTAGTGATAGATAGAAATGTGCCGGGAAAATATGTATCGATAGATAAACATGCTGGTAAATATGTAGCGATAGATAGATAAATGGAAACATGCCGGGAAAATATGTATCGATAGATAGATGGAAACATGCTGGGAAAATATGTACTGATAGATAGATAGAAATGTGCCGGAAAATATGTAGCGATAGATAGAAACATGCCGGGAAAATGTATCGATAGATATAAATGGAAACATGCCGGGAAAATATGTAGTGATAGATAGACAACATGCCGGGGAAAATATGTAGCGATAGATAGATAGAAATGTGCCGGAAAATATGTAACGATAGATAGATGGAAACATGCCGGGAAAATATGTAGCGATAGATAGATGGAACATGCCGGAAAAAATTGTAGCGATAGATAGATGCGGGAAGATGTAAGAGATAGATGGAAATGTGCTGGGAAAATATGTAACGATAGATAGATAGAAACGTGCCGGGAAAAATATGTAGCGATAGATAGATGGAAACGTGCCGGGAAAATATTGGTTGCGATGATAGATAGATAGATAGATGCGTAGATCCGATGAAATAATAACGATAGATAGATAGAAACATGCCGGGAAATATGTAGCGATAGATAGATAGATAGAACGTGCCGGAAAATATGTAGCGATAGATAAAAAGATATAGATAGAAACATGCCGAAAATATAGAAAGATGCTGGAGAAATTAAGAAAAAACAGAAACATGCAAAAAGATAGATGAAAACATGCCGGAGAAGATAGATAGAAATATGCTGAAAAAGATGAATGAAATCATGCCGGGAGAAGTTATATCGATAGATAGACAGATAGAAACATGCCGAAAAAGGATTGATAATGCCGTCCTTTTTCTTGTTACAATGTAAATGGTTGATTCAACGTTCAAAACGATGCTAAAACTAAATAATTAAATAATAAATCTATTAATTCTGATGCGGGAATTTTCTTTTCATACGTTTTTACCTATAAAAGAGAATTGCGATACACAGGGTTCAATGAGTCCTTAGATTTCTCTACCGGTATTTATATCTTATATACACACACACATACTGTCTTTATTATTTCTCCACACCACACTCTCTGATAGAGGATATTCATTTTATTTCTAACAAAATAAACGTAAAATAACACAAGTATAAAGTGAGGTATATTTTGTCTTATTATATCTCATTTCCCTCCTTTAGAATTGAGTGAGCACGTGTACGTATCTTGAAACAATATCATACTTTCTTAATCTTTTGTTCCCTTCGTCCCAATGTGTGTACATATATATGTGTGCACCTATGTATGTGTGCGTTTGTGTTTATGTATCTTGGTCTGCATGTCTGTGAGTGACATGTGTGCGTGTGATATATAGTCTGTGTAATATATTTATCTGCATGTTGTTGTATGTTGTAATTATATATGTGCGTGTTGGGGTTCGTATGTGTGTATACATAATGTGTGTGTTTTGGGGTGTGTGTATGTGTGTAATACATAATGTGTGTTTTTGGGTGTGTGTATGTGTGTAATACATAATGTGTGTTGGGGTGTGTGTGTGTGTATAATATAATGTGTGTGTTGGGGTGTATGTGTGTAATATATAATGTTGTGTTGGGGTGTGTGTGTATATGCGTAATATATATTGTGTGTGTGTTGTATGTAATTATAATCTGCGTGTGTGGTATGTGTGTGTATATAATATTAATCTGCGTGTTGTGGTATGTGTGTGTGTGTATATGATATATAAATATGCGTGTTGTGATGTGTGTGTAATACAAAATATGCGTGTTGTGATGTGTGTGTAATACATAATCTGCGTGTGTGTGTGTGTGTGTGTGTTGTGTGTGTACATAATCTGCGTGTTGTGTGTAATACATAATCTGCGTGTAGTAGTGTGTGTGGTGTAATACATAATCTGCGTGTAGTGTGTGTGTATACATAATTCTGTTGTAGTAGTGTGTGGTGTGTAATACATAATCTGCGTGGTATGTGTGTGTGGTGTGTAATACATAATCTGCGTGGTGTGTGTGTGCGTATATATTTGTGTTTGTGTAAGAGAGGATCTGTGTGTGTGTCTGTAAAAGTGAGTCTGTCTATCTGTCTCTCTCTCTCTCTTCTCTCTCCTCTCTCTCTCTCTCTCTCTCTCTCTCTCTCTCTCTGTGTCTGTCTGTCTGTCTGTCTGTCTCATTGAGAGTCTGAGTGGGTCTGTGTTCCCGTGTGTGTGTCTTTCTATCTCTGTTCTTATGTCTGTTTTTGTATGTTTACCTGTCACAGTTTTAAATGTGATCCCTTTTCTTTTTCTTTTAAATATATCAATGATAATTTAAATAAATATTCTTAAGGTCTAAATAAATATGTAATTGTGTACGCGATTTCATGTGGCGTGTGGTTGTGTTTGCACGGGATTGTGCGGCACACTGTGTGTACCTGTGTGTTTGGGAGGGGAGGTGTATAAATGTGTGTTAGTAGTGTCTGTGTGTGCGTTTGCCAAGATCGGTGTGTTCGTTGGTGTGTGTGCGTTTTCAGGTTCTATTCTCTCCTTTAAGACGTTTCTTTGTCTTAAAATTTTGATTAAAACTGTTTCTCGCACTGCTTTTTACCCTTTTTCTTCTTTTTTGTTTTTCTTTTTTTTTCATTTTATCGATTCTTCAGACTTTTCTTCCAGCGATTTATGCCGGCGTTCCTTTTTCTTTCTTTTCTTTTCTTTTCTTTCATTCCTTTTTCCTTAGCTTATTTGTATTTTTATTTTATTTTTATTCATTCCTATTTCCTTTTTTTGTCCGTTATTTCTCTGTACACACCTAAAAGCCTTTTATCGTGAACGCGAAAGGGAAAACTCAGCTTAGTAGTTCTTGTGTCTGGGGTGAATTATAGAAAATCTCAAAGTGGGGATGTCACGAATTTAAAAAAGAAAAAAAAAGAAAAGAACCTTGTCTCACTCATATAAATTTTTTTTTTTTTTTTTTCACTTGTTAAACTACCTTTTATACTTATATGCTTGATATACATTTTCAAATTTCATACAAATCAGACGGCATGTAGTTAGATTCAGTTGAAAACACCTATTTCTCTTCATCCTTTTCCTCCACTCACCCCCCTCTCTCTCTCTCTCTCTCTCTCTCTCTCTCTCTCTCTCTCTCTCTCCTCAATCAAAACCATCAAAATGCGTGTTGTCATAAAGATACAGCGTGTGTATACATATAATATAATTAAACTTACATACACAAGCGTGTGTGTAATATATGTAATATTTAAGACACACGTGTATGTAATGTCTGAATATATATATATATATATCACACATACACGCGCGTGTTTTTAAAGATATAATTGTGTGTATGTTATGCAGGCACGCACATTTAAGTTTTCATTGTGCGTGTTTATATATAGTCTGTACGACATTCTACACACCGAGCGATCCTTTTGCCGGGATTACACTTGTCAATTTCATTTTCTATAAGAAAAAGTATCGAATTTTATATGCGATACAATGCGTTGTAAGTGCTTCAGTAAAAATTAATATATATATATATATATATATATATACACACACAACACAAGCGCGTGTGTATGTATATATTTAGACTGTGTGTGTATAATATATAAATATATATACATACATATACACGCGCGTGTGTATGAAGATATGATTGTGTGTATGTTTATGCAGGTACACACACATTTCATTATTTATATATATATATATATATATATGTGTGTGTGTGTATGAGATTTTTATCAGAGCAATATTATACTTGTAATGATCTTACTAAAGATTAATGAAGCAATTTCCAATCTAATTTGTAACTGAAGAAAAAATTTTTACGAACAACTTAAAATTATTCAAATTATCGATATAACGGAAATAACTTTAAAAATCAGGAACCGTTGTTATAACAGGGACCCAACAGGTTCAGGGGTCGTCTTGTATGTGTGCGTGCATATATATATATTATATAATATAAAAATGATGAAACAGTGGAAACCCACATTTGTCGGATTTTTCCTCATCTCTTATTTTCTTCATATATATATATATATATATATAATTGTGGTCCACGTTTGTTTGTTCGCGATCTCCTCCTCGGCTTTTGGAGATAGACCCCTATAACCATATATATTTTGAATCAACATTACCCAGGGTACTTGAATATATTTCATTTTTATCAAAATGAGGCCCGGGGGCATATATCTCTTACTCATTGTTTCCCTATAATTTTAAACCATAGCTAAAAGGATCAGAAATTATGCCTATTCACAAAATTACAGCAAATTTCAATAACATTATGATATCCTAATGGGAGCTAAACCGGCCTATAGGGAACATTTTAGAAGCCCATAACTTGAGTATTGGAACCTATTATCTATGGGGGTTCTATTAATTAAATGAAAATCAACAAAAATGACCTTTTTATTGTAAAATTTGGCTAATTTAAACGTTGTCACTAAAGGGCCGGTTTAGCTCAGTCGGTAGAGCGTTCGGCTAGAAACCACAAGGTTCCTGGTTCGATACCGACCCTCGCCAACTCAGCGTATGAGTAGCACAGGGATCTGTGCGGTAAAGTGAGGAGCTGATGGTAGGTGTGGCGCTCCACCTCAAATGCAAAAATAAACAATCTCCTATGTCTAGGGCCACTGATTGGCTGATACCGACTTTAGGCCACCCCGACGACTGTACTTACTTACTTTACTATTCCATAACCTAATATTTAATTCTTGAGGTTTATCACTATATTATATATTTTAATTAAACTTGTATTATTTATATACTTATATACGATGAAACATCACAATAATTATTGCAACAAAAGTGATAAGTTAACTGGCTTTAAAACCATCCTCACGTGCGTGAATTAAGATAGTATAAAGTTGGTGGAGTGGCCTAGGGTCTAGCGGGTGGGGCGGTCCCCTTTTCATTACCGCTAGACCAGAGAGATTGTTTTGTTTTTTTGTTGTTGTTTTTTGCGTCTGTGCTTGAGCGCCACACCTACCATCTGCTCCCCCACATTGCCACACAGATCCAAACTGTGCAACTAGTACGCTGAGTTGGTGAGGGTCGGCATCGAACCCGGAACCTTGTGGTTCTTAGGCGGATGCTCTAACACCTGAGCTAAATCGAATGCGCGCATGCAATGCGAACATCTTTGTTTGCAATGAGCAAAATACTCAATACATGCAAATCACAGTACTATACATTGACTAGTTGATGCGTGTGTGTGTGTGTGTGTGTGTGTGTGTGAATAAAGAGATACACCTGTGTTTGTGTGAGTATATACGTACGTATGTTTGTGTATCTAACACGTGTGTGATGTGTGTGTGTTGTGTTTTTTCCATATTAACACTCGTATTCAATGATTTGAAGATACTAAGGCGAAACACCTGGCGTAAAATAGAAAATTTAAATAGAATTAGACATCTGCTTATCAGCCAAAATATACTCATCCATCTCTCTCTCTCTCTCTCTCTCTCTCTCTCTCTCTCTCTCTCTCTCTCTGCAAGAAGACAATAAAACATTGTGCACATGTTTACGTCTTTCTTTTTTTTTCTCTCTCTTCCCGCTTCTGTCGGTTCTCTTTTGTGCCCTCTTTTTCCTTTAATTTCTCTCGCTCTCACTGCCTATCCCTCTCTTTCTTTCTCCCTCCTTTCATCTCTCTTTCCTCCCTCCTTCATCTCTCTTTCCTCCCTCCTTCATCTCTCTTTCCTCCCTCCTTCATCTCTCTTTCTCCCTCCTTCATCTCTCTTCCTCCCTCCTTCATCTCTCTTTTCCTCCCTCCTTCATCTCTCTTTCCTCCCTCCTTCATCTCTTTCTTTCTTTCCTCCCTCCTTCATCTCTTTCTTCTTTCCTCCCTCCTTCATCTTCTTCTTTCCTCCCTCCTTCATCTCTTTCTTTCTTTCCTCCTCCTTCATTCCTCCCTCCTTCATCTCTTTCTTTCTTTCCTCCCTCCTTCTCTTTCTTCTTTCCCCCTCCTTCATCTCTTTCTTTCTTTCCTCCCTCCTTCATCTCTTTCTTTCTTTCCTCCCTCCTTCATCTCTTTCTTTCCTCCCTCCCTCATCTTTCTTTCTTTCCTCCCTCCCTCATCTTTCTTTCTTTCCTCCCTCCCTCATCTTCTTTCTCTCCTCTCTTCCTCATCTTCTTTTCCCAATTTATTTTTCAATTGTCACTTTCCTCATCTCTTCTTTCTTCCCCCCCCATCTCTTTCTTCCCCCCCCATCTCTTTCTTCCTCCCCATCTTTCTTTCTTCCTCCCCATCTTTCTTTCTTCCTCCCCATCTCTTTCTTTCCCCCCCCCACACTCTTTCTTTCTCCCCCCACACTCTTTCTTTCTTCCCCCACACTCTTTCTTTCTTCCCCCACACACTCTTTCTTTTCCCAATTTATTTTTCAATTGTCACTTTCCTCTCCATAATAATAAAAAATATTTCCCTGCACCACATCACAAGGTTTTAATTTTTATTCCGATTTTTTTCCTTTTCTATATAGATAGAACGGTGCCTATTTAAATAGGACCACCACCTGTCACAATCCCCAAGTTCTGTTTTTAGGGGGAGGGGATTCAAAGTTTACGCAAAAATGAGGATCACCTGAGGGAATTGAACAACCGCCTCCGGCTTCACAATCCAAGTCCTCTTTGGACTACGGTTTACAGATAAAGCCGCTGGAGACAGTTGGAGATTTCTGACCATAATAGAAGTATCGATGTGTCATAAACTCGACATTATTATCTTTAGAAGGCGCTCTTAGCGTAACGATTATCGTCATTGGAAATTAAATCGAGTTCAAATCCTGGTCGAGAATATTTACGTTTCGCTTAGTGATAATGCCTTTCGGAAAGGCATAAATTGATCAGCTCTACGCCCCCACTAACGCCAGCTATGGGTAAATAGTAGGGCAGACATAATTATTTAGTATTGATTAGGCAAGCTGTCTATGTGAACGAAAACTCTGAATTCAAACTAGCTCTTCTCCGTTTACAAATTGACCATGTGTCACATCCTGTCTGTAGTGAAGGGGTTGGTTTGGTTTCTTTGTTTAATGGCATATCAAGCTTCATGGGTTATTTAATGCCATAAGCTATTCTTCGAGAATAGTGTCCTAGATGCATCTAATGGTGAAGTTCCAATTTTGGAGCCCTGGGGAGTGTGGAGTACCCTTTCATCGCCATTACTTTCAGGTGTACCCTGACCCACAGTGGTAGTACCTGTTATAGTTCCATCTATGGGTTAGATAAAAAAAACTAGTTTAAAAATTGAGTTTAGATATTTTTTAACTGTATACTCATCAAGAATGAATAAACAAACATTCTTCTGCATAAAATAATCCAACAAGGGTTGACATGCCGTAAAATCAAACCAATTAGCTAGGAGAATAACAGTAGGGCTACTATTTAACCAATAACTGGGGGATGAGGGGTTTCATACCTTTTCTAAGGATATTAATCCGAAAGTCAACATAATAGCGCTACTGGAGTTTGAACTCGCTTACTACGATTTCGCAGTCCAGCACGTTAGCTACGATGACATGAGAACTCTCTTAGTGGAGGAGTTGGGTAAATACCGACATTTATTTCTTTATACTTTCCTACTGATAGCATCCAGCATATCATGTTGTGGCCCGAATATAGTCGATTGTTTATATTTACTAATAAAGCAAATAAGAGGCATAGGGACAGGTATAGTGTGTACCACCACTTTTTCAACTGAACAGGGCTTTGGTGATGCGCTTTTGAAAACAAGAGTAGTAGAGTTTGGTTTGTTTTTGTTTTACGGCATATCAACCTCAGTGGGTCATTTAATGCCGATAAAGTTTTGAAATAAATCAATTCTTAATGGATAATACAATTTTTTTATAAATACATTTTTCTATTTAATCCATAGATGGGACCCTAACAGGTACTACCACTCCGGGTCAGAGTGGACCAGGGAGTAATGGTGATGAAGGGGTGCTCCACATTCCCCAAACCTCCAAAACAGGAACCTCACCATCAGATAGAGTTTAACGTCATTCCCAGGACATGTAGACCTGCAGCCACCACCTTCTAGCACCCATATGATAAAAAGGGGTTGGAGCTTGCCATAAGGGCAATAGGGTTGGGAAAATCATATAGGTGCTAGGGCTTGACGTGACCAGCCGATTGATCAAAGGGGGCCTCTCCGACCGACCGTCTAACCCAAGATAGGGCCAAAGTGGAGTATTGCATGTCATGAATTGCTCATCCACCTGGGCTCTATCCTTAAACATCACGGGTCGCCACCCACGGTCAACAAGTGGCCTCATTGGGGGAGTCTTACCCCTCTGCAGAGGTGCAGTCGGTGCATTCTAACGCCCCTGCCGACAGGGCGGGAGAGTAGTAGAAGCGGTTAGGATCCCCTCTATGGGTTAAATAGAATGTGTTTTAAAAAAATGTTTTTCAAAATTTGAGTTTGACAAAAATTAAAAATACCCCTCAAGCAAAAATAGATCAAAACCTTTTCGACATAACCCAACAAGGGTTAATATACCGTAAAATGTAAAAAAAAAACATAGCCACATTTGAAAACACTGCATTTACCTGGGCGCGAACACTGGCTTCTGATACCAGTGGGAAATACACGCAGCAGACTTTCTAATATATTTATAATTGTAAAGGCGCGTGGCATAATGGTTACAGTCATAGGAAATGAAGTCGTCGACCCGAGTTCAAATCATGGGCAAGGGTGTTTTCATTTCACATAGCGCTAATACCTTTGGGAAAGGTGTGAATACAACTATACTCCCTCCAGCTATGGGTAAATAGTAGGACTGTCTGGGATCTTTAGCCTTGGTTAAGCAACCAATCTAGGAGAAGGAAAATTCTGAATTCAAATCTGTTAAACTCTGTTTGAGAAATTGACTTTGTGTCGCATCCTGCTCGTGCGGAGATGTTGGTGTAATACAGGTACAAGTGATAACCTACTCGAGTTTCACCATAAGGATATTCAGGGTTAAATCCACTGGATTAATCAAGATATTGATTAATTGCAGTTGATTACACGTGACCATATTCACCGGTAAGTCGATTACATTGTGACCATATTACACCGGTAAGTCACCTTTTCCAAAATACATATATATATATATATATATATATATATATACTGAAAGTATTACCTAGCAGAGTCTTCCACCATTTGACTTTTTTGCGATGTGACAACATTATTGTATTACATAGAAATGTATAGAAGAGAAAATAAAAATAGAAAGATTATGTTGCGCCTATCTTTCTAGTGAAATATCCTTATGTTGCATAACGGGTTAGATTGAAAGGAGTTGGGGGGGTAATAGTAATCATTCTACATTTATCTTCTAACTCAGGGGTCACCAAACTACGGTCCGCGAAGGCATTTTATCTGGCCCGCCGACGGTACTTAAATTTGTTTAAAACGTACGGACGCGAGACGTTCTGATACCATTTAAATTTAAATATCATGTTAAGCTTACTAAATCTTCATGATTTAGGTAGGTTACAAAATTTTGTGCGTGAGAGTATTTCACTTGTTAGAATAATAATGTGGCCCGTGCTCGTTATTTTTTCAATTATCCGGCCCACCGGGAGAAAAAAATTGGTGATCCCTGTTCTAACTGATCAACTATTTTCTTGGTTGGAACTAGTTGTTGGGCTCTTCTATTCTGGATCTGAGTAGCTGGGTCTGTGTCCGTTAGTGGATCTATTGTTGGGCTAGATGGCTTTCTCGCTGTTCTTCAAGTAGTCTGAAACTACTTGGGTTATTTTTCTTGTCTTTGATAGCTCTTAATAATAAAGACAAGATGTTCTTTTTTTTTTTTTTTTTTTTTTTTTTTTTTTTTTGAGCTCATTTATTTATCCCCAAGTAAAAATGCCTTTGGAGAACAGACTCGTATTGGGTCTGCTCTCTTCTAACACTCAGCCCAGACTGCCAACTCTTCACTCTCTTTATTTTCCACTCTTCGCCTGTTAGTATCAATGGACCAATCAGAGATCGACAGGTAGCCTTTCATACGTCATCCTCAAAATTCTGGTAACTAACTTTCCACTCTAATCTACAGTTTTTGGTTTTTCCGTCTCATTATTTTACACTTACATTGAAAATCAGCTTTCGAAATCCTAGCTTGTCTATCTAGATCGGATTCTTTTCAGCAAGTCTTTCTACCCATTATTAATTGGCCTTGTGCCGAACTTGGACATACTCAATGAATACTTTTAAAATAAATGACATACCCTGTGGCAGAAATAGTTGCATATTATCATATTATTTCGGCAGGTTTATGTTCCAGGTTTTCTAATACAGATTTTAAAGGGTGTCTAGAAAATTAGTGTAACATGACTTTTATTCTAATCACCCCCCCCCTTGTCTCTTTGTCGTACTTGGAAAATGACGTATGCTGCGTCAGCATGTTTATTAGCTCATCTGATTATTATATTTACATATTTACCAACCATCCCCTCCGTACGAGTAGGATGTGACAGAAAATCAATTTTTTTAAGCGGTGTTTAATAGGTCTGAATTCAGAATTTTCTTTCTCCTAGACTGGCTGCTTAACCAAGGTTAAAGAGCCCTATTATTTATCCATAGCTGGAGGAATAGTTGGATTCATATATTTCCCAATGGCATTAATCCGCTATGTGAAATTGTCTTACAGAGTTCATTTTCTATGACGGTAACCATTACAACAGTCGCCTCTATCTGATTATTATAAGTAATAGAGAGAGAGTGAATCAAGTTAAAGAAAAGTCGGGGGGGGGTCAAAGTAAGAATGCTTTTACCAGGGCTCGAACACGGGCTCCTGGTGTCGGCAGAAAATCTGCATCTATTTCTGTCGCGGGGCAGATATTCTTATATTCATTCTGATTACATAGCACAGCCTCCCGCCATTTTATTCTTTGGCCTTTTTTGACTCCTAGAGATTCTAATTCATTTCCAGAGATATATCCTATGTACAGTAGTGGAATAAAGGAAGGGGGTCATTGAGGGGCAGAAGCCCCGGGGAGCAGCTTCGGGAGGCGCCAAATCGCTCTAACCCCAAAAGCCTCATAAAGTGTGCAGTTTTCACTCTAATCAGAAAAAAATATTTCAACTGAAATAATGACGGATCTGTTTGATAATACTAACATGGATGACATTTTATCCTTCTTGAGAGAAATAGAAATAAAAGTATATCGAAAATCATGAATCAGATATAAAGTAGATCCGCAAAAATACACCTATAAAGAAAACTTGAATACCAAATTTTATCTCACAGTTTTTTCTTGGTTTCTTTTGCATTAGATAACCCACAGGGGTTATAATACCATTAAACAAACCAATCCGAACCAAACCAAATAAAGTTAATGAAAATTATTTATACCAATTTGAAGATATTAAGAACAGGAAACACATAAACTTTTATCAAAATAACTTTTTCGTCATTAAATTACCGGAAAAGAGTTGATATGCCGTTTAATAAACAAATCACATTTGCGTTGATATAACATTGAAATATATTGCCTAACTTTGCCTCTATACTCGTGAACTATGAATGCGAATCGATAGGTTAAGCTTTGAAAAATCTGAATCGGTATTTATCAATCAATGGAGGGGTCGCAGGGCTGAACTCTTACCCCCCATTCCGAATACGACGGTAGCATGCCACTGCTTGTTCACATACACAAACGCATGTACATAAGGTGAGCTCAATAAATATCGATACTGAGGTCGTATTTACCAACACAAAAATGAACAATGAATTAATTTTCTTTAAAATAGTCCCTTTGGTATTCAATACACTTATTCCAGTGAGTTTTCATTGGTCAAAGCATTTTGTGAACCTTCTCTTTTGATAAGGTGTGAAGTTTTACTGTTATATTTTTAAAGGTTCTCAATAGCCTTCAAAGTGTCCTGGGAATGGCATTAAACTGCATCTAATGGTAAAGTTTTAATTCTGGAATTCTCTGTTCATTGCCATTACTCCCAGGTCCACCCTGATTCGGAGTGGTAGTACCTGTTAGGGTTAAATAGATAGAAATGTGTTTAAAAATTTGAATACCCAATGAATAAAACAAATGTCTTCGGCATAAAATAACCCAACTATGGTTGACATACCGTAAAATTCCATCAATCAACCAGTTTAAACTAAGCTTTGTACATTACAGACCATTTTAATCTTTTGGGTTTTTATGCAGGCTCACATGAGGCAAATGAAGATATTTGAAGATTGTGTTGCGTCAATCTTTTAAATCAATCTCGGTCTTATAGCTCGTCAAGGCACTATTTTTATTGTATTTTATAGTCATGGACAATCTGGCGTATCTTTTCTACATCTTAATACAGAGATATCCGCATTCAACAAAAATATTGTCTGAAAGCGAGAGAGAGAGTAAAGTACATTCATCTCACTGCTAATTCTATTCATGACCCCATAAATTCACACAGATACACACACGAAGATGAAATCCCGCTCAGGCATGCGCTCGCTCGCTCGCTCGCTCGCTCGCTCATAGCAGTAAAAATCGGCATACGCATGCGCAGATTTTGTTTTTTCGTTATCTTCTTTTCTCGCCCCAGTTTCTTTTTAGAGCAACCATTTTCTTTTTTCCTTTTTAATTAATTTTTCTAATTTCTCGTATCTTTTTTTTATATTAATTTTATAGTTTTAATTCTCTCTCTCTCTCTCTCTCTCTCTCTCCTCTCTCTCTCTCTCTCTCTCTCTCTCTCTCTCTCTCTCTCTCACGCCTTTTGATTATTCATTCTCTGATAATATTTTTCTTTTTCTTTGTTCTTCCTTCCTCCCTTGATTTTTCTTTGTTTTACTTCCATCATTTGTACCTTCCTGTCTTCATTAAGCCGAATCTCTAATTAATAAAGAACAGACATTAAATTTAAGGTTCCAAAGATTACTACCTGGCCGCTTTCATCTTGCCCTGTAGATTGCTGGTTAGTTGGATTTTACGGCATGTCAATCCTTATTGGGTTATTTTATGCCGAAGACGTTTTGTTTCCTTAATTCGTATTGGGTATTCAATTTTTTTAAAAACTCAGTTTTCTTTAACTCTTTTTTTAAACACATTTTTAAATTCAGTTTTTGATCAATTTAACCCATAGATGGGACACTAATAGGTACTACCACTTCGGATCAGTATCGACCTCGGAGTAATGGTGATAATGGGGTACTCCATACTCCCCGCAGCTCCAGAATTGGAACTTCACTATTTTCTCACAAAGCACAATATTATACCTAGTATTCGTTTGATTGCATAATGTTCTACAAGAGATGAGATTCTGACCAGTTTTTTAATTCCGTACACAATTCCCAGTGGATCACCTTTCTCACTCAGTTGTATCTAGTCTTGCATTCCTTCTGTGCCACTTAGTGAGGTTCCAATTCTGGAGCTCTTGGAAGAGTTGACTACCTCTTCATTGCCATTACACCCATGTCCACTCTGATCCAGACAGATGATACCTGTCCGATCTAGGTATTAAATAGATCAAACATGAATTTTAGATTCAATTCTGAATACCCAACAATGAATAAAACAATCGTTTTCAGTTTATATATCTCAACAAGGATTGACATGCCGTAGAATCCAACCAACCAACCTATTGTGCCAGTTTATTGGATTTGCATGTAATTAACTGTTTCATCGCTGTCATCACATAACCTATACAAACAAGTCTTCGCTCTCATATAATAAGGGATGGAGCGCTATATGGCGGCCTTTACATACATAGGGATGTGTGTATTAAAAACAGTTAAAATCCCCTTCGCATTCTGTAAGTGACTATAGCCTAGCGGTTAAGGTGTCTGACTGATGCTGAACCGATTGGATTTCAATCCCGGCTGTAGGTAGCTTACAAATGTCTAGCCACACTGAGGAGACTTGATAAGTCGAAACACGTGTCTGTGGATGCCTATATAATGTGTGCGTGAAGAAAAAGTGGAAGTGAATACGACAGTATGTAATATTGTAAAAAATTGAAAAAAACACAAGTTTATAAACTAGTGTTTTTTCACTTTTTTTACGATATTACACACACACACACACACACACACATATATATATATATATATATATATATATATATATATAAAAGATGACTCCCCGAGGAATAGGGTATCGACCGCCGATACAATTATCAACCGAATAAGTTGGGTTTATAAAGAATATAAAAGTGCTCAATGCGTTATTAGAGCGGATTTAGTAGAAAGAAATAGATGGATAACCTACTTAAGTTTCACCAAAAATTGATCATTAGGTTTAATTATGAATTAATCAAAATAATTGATTAATTAAGGACAACCGCGGAAGTGAATAATACAATTGTAGCCTCGCACAAAAAAAATTACAAACGAGTCTTACTGAATGTAACGAACAAGGAACACATTGAATCTTTTTATTCAACCTTTTCTTGTTTCTTTGTAAAGAATTTTATATGGGTATTAAGGGATGTGTAAGAACGTTATGAGTGTTAAGGGTTGGTTGGTTGGATTTTACGGCATGTCAATCCTTTTTCTTTTAATTTTTGAAATGAGGCTTGAATTTGTATTATTTGGATTATTGTCCTCGTCGTCATTGTTATATACACAACGTTTCGATTGATGTGCTTCCCCGGCCTTATTCAGGTGTTTGTTGTCGGAACCTTCTTGAACTCCAGTCCAGTTGGATACATGGAGACATGGATATTGTTGTAGGATTAATACAGTTCTAACTGACAATCATCTCTAGGCTGTAGGTTCAATCCTGGCCAAGGGCGATAGTAACATAAAGTACTTAACACAGCCCAACCCGGTCATAGTTAACGGAACGAGAACTGTCTACCCCAGTGGATTGAATAAAAGGTTCGATTCGAATGTTCCGTGAAGGCTCTCGATTAAGACAAGCAGGTTCCCGAATTCAAAGAGGTTTCAGAGTTTGACAAGAAATACCTGAAGAAGGCCGGAGGACACATCGGCCGAAAAAACAATGAAGATGGGGACAATAATCCAAATGATACATGTCTACCCTTGTTGGGTTATTTTATTCATATTTGATGGTTATTGAAAAATCTTTCAAACTCAATTTTTTAAACACATTTCTCTTAGCTCATTTTCTTCTATTTTTACTTCTCATTATTTAACATTTAAGCCTGAGATGGGACCCTCACAGGTATTGCCCCTCTGGGTCAGGGTGGACCTGGGAGTATTAACGAAGAGATACTCACACTCCCTAGAGCTCCAGAATTGGAACTTCACCATGAGATGCAGTTTAACGTCATGCCCAGGGCACTAAGACACACAGACACCACTTCTAACACATATATGACAGAGGGTTGGCGCTTGCCATAAGACCAATAGGATCGGGACAATCATATAGGTGCTAGAGTTTGATATGACCATCCGATTGGTCGGAGTGGGCCTCTTCGTCCGCCCGTCTAGCCTAAGTTAGGGCCAAAGCAGAGTCTTGCATGTCATGTACTGCTCAGCTATCAGGATTCAGGTGGCCACATTGGCGTGATTTTACCCCTCTGCAGAGGTGCAGTCGGTATATTTTTCAGTACCAGCCGACAGTCTGGTCCTAGACCTTTGTGACATTAGCCTAAATTTAATCTCTTCGGCTTAATCTTGATCTTCGCACCGGTAAACCGGGGTGGGGATAAGATTACCACTAATATAACAGCCCTATTGAGGTCAGTCAGTCAGTCAGTATACGGTTGGGATGGACAACAGCAACTGGCTAAGCACAACTGAATTAGTGCCCAAGATAGCTGGTACTTATGGGACTTAAGAATAGTCCATTCATGTATTTGGGTGATTCCATTCCTTGGATCCTGATTGGCTGCTTGGTTTCTATGATGTTATGATGCTTCATAAATACTCTGGCATTCTGCAGTAAGATTGCAGCAAGGTTAGATCTGTATTGAGTTACAGCTACTTGTTGCATTGTCTTACCAATTCGACGGTAATTGGAACTTAGTATGATTATTCTACACGCCCCTTGTTTACTAAGGAACATTATCATTGAGTCAGTCAGTCTACTGTTGGTTTGAACAACAGCAACTGGCTAAGCACAACTGAAGCAGTGTCCAAGACAGTTGGTATTTATGGAAATCAAGAATAGTGCATTCATGTATTTGGGTGATTCTATTCCTTGAGTTCTGATTGGCTTCTATGATATTGTGGAGTTTCATAAATACCCTGTCATTCTGCAGTACGGTTGCAGCAAGACAGGTTCGTATTAAGTTACGACTAATTGTTGCCGTGTCTTACCAATTCGACGGTAATTATTCTATAATTATTTGTTATCTTACACCAACAAATGATTATTAATAAATAGAAATAGTTACTTGAAACCATACAATTATCAGTATTAGACAGGAATACTTCAATCCATAAAATTGAGTGCAAATTATTTGTATTAGATATCATATAAATGTATACAAAAACTTTTAAGAAATAACTGCACGAATGTAAATATGAACGTACAATGATCGTGATTACCTAACTGTGAAGTATAAAATAACTCTAGACAGTTTGACATGCCATTAAAATCAATCAATTGGACTTAAGAGTTGTTACTTGCAACTATCTGGTGTAAACAAATTTCAATAGAAATAATTATGTAAAGCCATTCAATTATTAGTATTAGATAGGAATAGTAGAAACCATACAAGTGTGTGGAACTTATCAAGCATTCCTATATAATACAAATATAACCGTGTACATAAAAAAAATTCAACTACACAAAAATGCACAATGAACGCAATTCCCTAACCCCTAGACATGAAATAACTTTATACTGATTGACAAGCTGTTAAAATCAATCTAGTTGCATTATAAGTTCGGGTTGATAAAATACAGAAAATTTCCTCGATATCGACCAGGAAAATACAATAGCCATTTTATATTTTACTGTTGATTTTTTTCCGGTGCTTTAATAATTTACTAAGCTTAGTTTAGTTTTTCAAAAGGGCGGAAGTATGGAGCAACCAAAGGGAATTGTGACGTCGGTGGAGACGCAATTTCGGTTACAGACAGGTACAATCTCCATTATAATAAGAGATGAAATAAGACAAGAATAAGATTTAAAGCATGTTTTTGGGTTTTTTTCGGCAGAATTAAGAAAAAATTATTTGGATAATGCTATTGAACAAGGTGGTTAAGAACTTGGGTTTAAATTTCAGCATCAAATAGTTCAGCATCTTAGTTTCTCCGATAAAAACACAATCCATGTCTCATTCTTGATCTTGACAACGTCCGGAAAATGGTCAAAAGCGCTTAGACATCGAAGAAAATACTTGCGTTCTTGCACTTCTCTTAATACCCACGTAAAGATTCTTGCATTTCTCTTAATAGCCGCGTAAAGATTCTTGCACTTCTCTTAATAGCCGCGTAAAGATTTTGCACTTCTCTTAATAGCCACGTAAAGATTCTTGCACTTCTCTTAATAGCCACGTAAAGATTCTTGCACTTCTCTTAATAGCCACGTATATATTCTTGCACTTCTCTTAATAGCCACGTAAAGATTCTTGCACTTCTCTTAATAGCCACGTAAAGATTCTTGCACTTCTCTTAATAGCCACGTACAGATTCTTGCACTTCTCTTAATAGCCACGTAAAGATTCTTGCACTTCTCTTAATAGCCACGTAAAGATTCGCACTTCCTTAAGCCACGTAAAGATTCTTGCACTTTCTCTTAATACCCTCGCCCTTTTTGACCGGGACATAAGAACACACCGACTGCACCTTTGTAGAGGGTAATATCCCACCAATGAGGGCCACCTGTTGGCCCTGGGTGGCGACTCTTGGTTGCTTAAAGACAGGATCCTGGTGGCTGAATGCTTCTGAGAATACAGGCAACATATTCTAACCCCTGTCGACAACTAAAGAAATATCAATTACGAAGAACATATTTTCAAATATGGAAGATGAAAACAAGAAATTTATCAAATATTTTTCCGAAAAAAAATCTGATAGAAGGAAAACTCCACCTCAATAAATCTAATGGAATCTCATCTTCCAATGTCACGCATGCGCGTAATTACGGGAATTTGATATACCTATTCCCTGGTGTATGCGTAAGCTTGCTGTGCTGTTGTATGTTTGTGATATTACTGAAATTGTGGGACAGAAGAAGGGGAAAGAGTGAGTTAAAGGGAGAGTGAAAGCGAATTAATGAGAGAGTTAAAGAAAGAGAGAGAGAGAGCGAGAGTTAAAATGTCATGAACTATCGACTCTGACATTTTCATTGATAGATTTTTTTTTTTTGATTTTTTTAAAACCATTTTTTCTTCTTTTTTTTAAGTGAGGGTTAGGGGCTGGAATATGCGGTAAGAACGAAATGCTTGTTTATTTCAAACAAATCAAATATCATACACGACGTTTTTACTAGGACACCTCGCCGTGGTGTAGTGGTTAACGAGCTTGTGTGTCGTAAGTTCGATCACCTGTGGCTTTTGTGTCAGCTAGGTTTAACCTAATAAATACATTGGGGAACCTTGTCATCGGGTAATGGTTGACGAGCTCGCTTAGCCAACTCTTACTACTGTTTGTCTGAATTCTTGCGATGAGGTTTGATAATTTGGATTTGGATTTTTCAGATTGTTGTCATTATCTTTATTGTTATTGTAGAATAATCATACTAGTTCCAATTACTGTCGAATTGGTAAGGCAAGGCAAGACAAGTAGTCGTAACTGAATACGAATCTATCTTGCTGCTATTACTACTGCAAAATGCCAGGTTATTTATGAAGCCTCATAACATCATAGAAACTAAGCAACCAATCAGGACTCATGCATTTGGGCGATTCCACTCCTTGAGTTGACTATTCTTGATTCCTATAAGTACAAATTGTCTTGCCACTGGTTCAGTTGTGCTTAGCCAGTTGCTGTTGTTCAAACCAACAGTACACTAATTCACTTCAACAGTTATATACACATCGAAGAAGACTGGAGTGCACATCAACCGAAACGTTGTGCCTATAACAATGAAGATGAGAACAACAGTCCGAAAAATGCAAATAATACAGGTTACTACTGTGTTAGTTCGATCTTCACTAGTGTTTCGTAAGTGTGACCTTGTGTCAGTGAATCTAAAATACATCTATTACCACAATCAGTCTAGTTTTCACTAATTGCGCCACATACATGGCCTTGTGCCAGACTAAAGTTCTGTAAATAAACATTCAACGCTAAACTGTCTTTTGGTATGCAGGTAAACACCTGTTTCAACCATTCTTAACCAGATTCTCTCAATTCTTATTCTTGTCTGTATTGAAGTCAGTAAGTCTACTGTTGGTTTGAATAACAGCAGCTAACTAAGTACCACTTAAGCAGTGTCCAAGACAGTTGGTATATATAGAAATCAATAATGACCCATTCATGAATTTGGGTGATTTGGGTCATTCCATTCCTTGAGTTCTGATTGGCTGCTTGACTGCTTGATTTGAATGACATTGTGGAGTCTTATCCTGTCATTCTGCAGTAGACTTTGTGACATTCGGGTTTGTATTTCAGTTACAACCGTTTGTTGCCTTGTCTTCCCAGTTCGACGGTAATTGGAACTTTAATTCTTCAGTCTGGAATGTGTCTCTCAGTCTTTTCCTTGTATGGAACGCGTTTCCTCTTTTTCTTTTTCTTTTTCTTTCTTTTTGTATGGAACATGTTTATCATTTGTCTTCATGTTTATGTGTTGAATGTGCTTATTATTCATCGTCTGCTTGGGGTGAACATGTTTACCAGAATTTTACTTGTGTTAAACGTGTATTCGTATGTTGTTGAACGTGTTTATCTTTCGACTTCTTCGTCTTGTGTTGAATGTGTTTATCATCCTTCCTGCGTTGTTCGTATGATGAACGTGTTTATCCTCCTGTTTTTTTTTTCTTTTTATTCATCTGTTGAACGTGTTTATCCCCCTTCTTCATCTTCTTGTTCGTGTGTTAAACGTGTTTATCATTCTTCTTGTTCGTGTACTGAATATGTTTTACCAGAATTCTTCTTGTGTTGAACGTGTTTATCCTTCGACTTCTTCGTCTTGTGTTGAATGTCTTCATCATCCTTCCTCTCAATTCCAAAAAAAAGTAATGTTGTTCATTCTAATATGGGAACTTGCACTCTATAACCGTTTCTGGACGCACTACCGAAAAAATAAGTTAAAATTAGTCATCGCCTCCTCATTAAAGATTGTTCGGGTGAAAAATATGACGAGAAAGATCGAAAGTTGGAAAAGAGTCGATGCTCTAACAGACTGTGCGTTTGTGTAGCGAGTGCAGGCGAAAGGTTGCACCGAAAACCATTTGAAATAGGACCACCGAAACATTGCCTCTAGCCTGTCTTTCAAATCTTAACGTGATCGTTACTGATGCAAGTCATGGTGGCGATGGTGTCGGTCGTGGTGGATACTTGTGAGGAAAAATGTCCAAGACATAAAGGATCGGTGGTAATTACAGTCTAACACCGATAACTTTCAGGCGGAAATACCTTCCACTTGATATCACATACTTTTTATCACGTATTTTTATCACATACTTGATATCACATATTTTTTATCACATAGGCCTTTAGATACCATTTCATCTTTATTTTTTTTAAATTAACGAACACTTTTGGTATTAGAATTTATGATTCAGGATTTGTAAAATGATTTACCCCTACTTCTGTATTTCTTATTTCTGACATTTGCTTCTATTTATCGATATCACTCTGTCGACAGGGTTTAGACTACACCAACTGTATCCTCTGCAAAAAGGGGGGGGTCCTGGGTAAAACATTAAACTGTATGCCTTGTCAGTTGGAGCTCTACACCGACTCCACCTCTGCAAAGGGGGAAAGCCCCCCCCCCCAATAGGGCCACCCCTTGGCCGTGAGTGGCAATCCGTGATGCTTAAGGACGGAATCGTGGTGACAGTAGTCCATAACATGCAACAGTCCTCTTTGGCCCTTAGGCTGGATGGTCGGTCGGAGACGCCCCCTACGATCAATCGGCTGATCACATCAAGCTCTAGCACCTACATGATTGTCCCGACTCTATTGCTCTTATCGTAAACCCCAGCCCTTTGTAATCATATGTGCTAGAAGGCGGTGACTAAGGGTCTTATATCCTGGGTATGATGTTAAACTCTATCTAATGGTGAAGTTCCAGTTCTGGAGCTCTGGGGAATGTGGAGTACCCTTTCATCACCATTACTCTCAGGTCTACTCTGACCTGGTCTGGTGGTGGTGGTACCTGTTAAGGTCCCATCTATGGGCTAAATATATAAAAAAAAGAGTCTTAAAAATCGCGAACCCTTCAAGAATGAATGAAACAAAATATCTACGGCAAAAAATAACACAAAGGTTGATGTGCCCCAAAAATCCAACCAACTATTGAAGTCAGTTAGTCTACTGTTGGTTTTAATAACAGCAGCTAAGTACAACTCAAGCAGTGTCCAAGACAGCTGGTATAAATAGGAATCAAGAATGATCCATTCATGAATTTGGGTGATTTGGGTCATTCCATTCCTTGAGTTCTGATTGACTGCTTGATTTGAATTACATTGTGGAGTCATATATACTTTGTCATTTTGCAGTGGACTTTGTAGCATTCGAGTTTGTATTTAAGTTACAATCGTTTGCTGCCTTGTCTTCCCAGTTCGACGGTAATTGGAACTTATTCTTCACCAACCAACAATTTATTTCTTAAATTCGTTTCTACCTATCTATATCACCCTGTCGACAAGGCCTACACCAACTGTATCCTCTGCATAAGGGTAAAGCCACGCACAAAATTGTTTTCTTCTGAGTATGATACTAAACTGCATCCCGTGGTGAGGCTCCAGTTCTGACCCGGAGTAGGAGTACCAGTTACGATTCCTTCAAAGAGATCTGTTTGAAAATTATTAGTATTTCATAAGAACATTTGAATGATTGATTTAAACGGCATGTCAACCTGTCTAGTGTTATTTTGTGCCGAGAGGTTAGAAAATTGAGCACATTGTACGCTTATATTTACATTTTTTGTGTAATTTTTTGGAGGGGGGGGGGCTACGGTTATGATATCAAATATTACTATCTCATACAAAGGATTTGCATACAGATCCATGTGTTCCATAGATGGGGTCCTAACTGGTACTATCACTCCAGGTTAGAGTGGGCTTGGGAGTAATGACAATGAAGGGATGCTCCACACTCTCCAGATCTGGAACTTCATCACTAGATACAGTTAAGTGTATTACCTCTGACTCCCTTTTTTGGTGGTGGTGTTGGGGAGGGGCTTACCTATCTGCAGAGGATACAGTCTGTGTATTCTAAGCCCCTACTGACAGGGTCTAGTCTGCTAGCCTAGATGATTAACCATTACATTTTACACTTTATTTCTATTTTTATTTACTAACCTTAACTTAGTTTGGCACAAGGCCAAAATTAAATGGCGCCTGGTGAAAATTGGGCACTAAGTTGTCTGCTAACCTAGCTCTTTAAACATTACAACCACGTGAAACCCCAAAAAAGGCGTACCTACCCCCCCCCCAAAAAAAAACAAGCGAACTTAGGTGCACCCCCAAAAAAGGCGAACTTAGGCGCACCCCCCAAAAAAGGCGAACTTAGGCGCACCGCCCCCCCCCAAGGCGAACTTAGGCGCACCCCCCAAAAAAACAAGCCAACTTAGGCATACTCCCCCCAGAAAGGGCGAACTTAGGCCCCCCCTAAAAAAAAAGGTGAACTTCGGCGTAGCCCCACTCCCCCAAAAAGGTGAACTTCGGCGTAGAACCATTAAAAACACAAGAACTAAGACGTAAGGGGGTTACGTCTTAGTTCTGTGTTTTTTTTAGGGGGGGGGGGCTACGCCGAATAAAAAGACGAATTTAGGCGTAACCCACCCCCTCCTCCTCCTCCTCCTTACCACCACCACCACCACCACAAAAAAAACAGCAAGTAGCTTAGACTTAACACAAATACAAATGTATGGGGCACATATTGCGGTTCGAACTCACTATTCAGTAAAGGCGCACTTGGTTCTGTAGAAGAATTCGGTCTGTGAACTGGATGAAGCATAAATCTCGAACGGTTGAGCAGAGAGACAAGTCGGCTTTCCAAGAAAGAACTGACGGATACAAGTTCTGAAAGAACACCAGACATGACAGGTTTTCGAATAGGAATATACATCCGTGGATCAAACGAAAGTTTCCATTCGACTTCCCCGGAAATGTATCAATGCGACAAGATACCTGAGGAAGGACAAGTGGAGTGACTGAAGCGTTGTGATAAAAACCGCAAAGAAAATGAAACTTGGGGGCCACTCTTTCTTGTCCAAATATATGATGAAGCAAATAGTTATTTATTCAAACACTGCCACCGAGTCACTGTAGGTGTGATAAAGTTCTCAGCGCTGTTTTGAAATTTTAGACGAGCTTTTTTCCCCCTTGGAAAGGCATGTATCTTTTCTTTCACCCACCCACCCCAGCTATGGGTAAATAATAGAACAATCTTGGTTTTTTGTTGTTTTTTATTTTTGCTTTTAGCAAGACAAACGGAGAAGGAAAATCTGAATTGAATAATCGGAAGATTGCATATATTTAATAAACGCTCCACACGAGCAGGATGTGACTCAAGGTCAATTTCTATGCGGATTTTTCCTCTAAGTCCTATTGTCATATCAAGGTTAGTGCCCAGTCTGCCCTACTATTTACAAATAGATGGGGGAAAACAGTTGGATTCATACCTTTCCCAAGAATATTAGTACTATGAAATGCAGGATTTGAACTCAGTGTCCATTTCCTACTTAGCACCACATTAGTACACCATTATTTTGTTATCAGCTTATCCTAAAAGTGTGACTAGTTCTACACGAACTTCTCACCACTATAAAAAATACAACTGTGTATGTAGTCCAGCGGTTTACAGCTTTAACTGAAAAATATGTTCCTTCATACGTCGAACTCGACAGAAGAGTCTATATAGTATGCAATTGTCACTTTCACTTTTCCATTGCAGTGGCATTAGTAAATATATATATATAATTATATATATATATATTTTTAAACCTAGAGCAATAATATTAGTAATAGTAATAGCGGGAAAGAATTAAGCGTTTACCATGGTTTCTATCTAAATGAACTCCTCAGTATCCTATCTTATATCGAAATTATATATGGAACTGGATCAGTATATATAATAAATTTATATATCCGCCCTGTCGGCTGTGGCGGTAGAATGCACCGACTGCATCTCTGCAGAGGGGTAAGACTCCCCCAATGGGGCCATCTGTTGGCCGTGGGTGGCGACCCGTGATGCTTAAGGATAGAACCCAGGTGGATGAGCAGTTCATGACATGCAATACTCCACTTTGGCCCTCTCTTGGGCTAGACGGGCGGTCGGAGAGGCCCCCTGCGATCAATCAGCTGGTCACGTCAAGCCCTAGCACCTATATGATTTTCCCAACCCTATTGCCCTTATGGTAAGCCCCAACCCCTTTTTATCATATGGGTGCTAGAAGGCGGTAGCTGAGGGTCTACATGTTCTGGGAATGACGTTAAACTCTATTTGATGGTGAGGTTCCAGTTTTGGAGGTTTGGGGAATGTGGTGCACCCCTTCATCACCATTGCTCCCTGGTCCACTCTGACCCGAAGTGGTAGTACCTGTTAGGGCCCCATCTATGGGTTAAATAGAAAAATGTATCTATAAAAAAATTGTATTATCCATTAAGAATTGATTTATTTCAAAACTTTATCGGCATGAAATGACCCACTGAGGTTGATATGCCGTAAAACAAAACAAAACAAACAAACCAAAAGTGCTCAATATATATTTTTTAAAAACCTAGAGGAATAATATTAGTAATAGTAATAGCGTAGAAGAATTAAGGGTCTACCTTGGTTTCTATCTAAATGAACTCATCAGGATCCTATCTTATATCGAAATTATATATGGAACTGGATCAGTATATATAATAAATTTATATATATCATAAATTCTATATACATTATCATTCAAATTTCGACGCAGTGTTCCTTTTTAAAACTTATGATAAATGTGGGTACATAATTATTTAAATGGGTCGCATCAATTATTCTTATCAATTCATTTCTAATCTAACAATTGCTTTTCGATTTTTTTGTTCTTGATAGGGCGCATATGCAGTTGATTAGGCTGCTATTTTGCTCTTCTTAAAAGGACAATATTTTTACAAAACACCGCAGGATACCTATTTAAATATTTAAGTTTTTCTAATACAAAATTAATACGTAGTTTTCTTTTTGTCTTTTGAGATACGGATTTTTTAAAGAGGAAAAACAGAAAAGAATTGAATCGAGAAAAATGATTTAACAAATGATTTATTTTAATACAAAAAACCAATGCATAATTTGAAATTTCATTGGTTTATTATTTTTCTTTCAAATAATTTCCTTTATTTCAATCATTTTTAAAAAAATTTTACCATCAACATTTTGTACAACAGAACTTCGTCCATTCAAATTGTATTTAATTTTGAATAGTTTAATTTTCAGAAAATATTTTCTAACCAAATAAGCAACAGATTTCTTGAAAATAATTTTATGATAACAATTAGGTTGGTTTATAGAAGAGACTAACATACCGTAATCTGGATCCATGTGAGGTAAATACAATTGAAACGGAAGATACTCAAAATTTATTTTGAGGTTGAGAAGATAGGTGGGTTTTTCTCATTAGCTTGCACTGACGGAGGCTTTCAATTTAGATGGAGTTTTTGTAGTTTTTATCATTTGAGTTTGCAATGTCAAGACTAGTGGTATGGTGCTTTCAGGAAGGCGAGTCAGATCGTGTTTGCTTTTGGAGCCAAATATGTTTTAAAACCCAAAAATTGGCTATAATAATAGTGTATCACTTTATTCATTTAAATAATTTATCATCTAATTGTTAAGGGGAAAGAATTTCAGATACTGTATTTAAAAGAAATAACATTCTAATATTAAAGGAAGTGACCTGACAATTCTGGAGTCAGGTTTGGGTTGCTATTGGAGCCAATATGATGTTGAAAAACCCGAAATTGGCTATAGTAATAGTGTATCACTGATGAGCTCCCCTTATTCATTTAAAGAATGTATTATCTGACTCGATTTAAGTTGTTTTAAATTCACTTTTTATAAAAATAAATTTTCTTATCGAAACAGACAGCAGATATTTTTTTAAATAACTTTTCTATTGAAATGTTGTGCCAGAGAACATCGCTTTTCAAAATGACTTGGTTGACTCTTGAATAATGCATTTTTTTTAGGTTTCTTACGAAATAGGGAGCACATTTAAAAATAAAAAAAGAATTTCACGGTTAAAATTTTGCGTTTCATAAATAATTTTAACAACTAATGTTTTGAATTCTAAATAATTCAAATTTTAATTCAAAAACTCTGGCTATACAGCACATACATACGTAAATGATACTTATTTCAAAAAGTAATATATAATATATATATATATATATATATATATTATATATATAATATATATATAATCAAACAACTCCCAAATCTAATTGAGAATTTATCAGCCAGGTGCCCACATAACTTTTTAAAATACTTTCTCATATATATGTATTTCAAACGAATTTAATCAAAAGATGTTTTTCACTGAACAGGTGGACTCGCCACTTCTAATACATTTCTCTGCCCGGATTATTATAGCTTGTCAAACAATTAGAAAACCTTTTTAAACTTTCTAAAAACAATTTCCTCCAATAATTTTTTACTGGCGATGACCTAAGGTCGAAACTAGTTGAGAACAATCATAAAAGAAATATTCCTGTTTGTCATATCACTTTTTGTTCATCTTATATATAATTAGATAATTAGGTGGCGACCCGTGATGCTTAAGGATAGAACCCAGGTGACTGGACCAGACGGGCGGTCGGAGAGGCCCTCTCCGATCAATCGGCTGGCCACGTCAAGCCCTAGCACCTATATGATTTTCCCAACCCTATTGCCCTTATGGCAACACCCAATCCTTCTTATCATATGGGTGCTAGAAGGCCGATTGCTGAGGGTCTACATGTCCTGGGAATGACGTTAAACTCTATCTGATGGTGAGGTTCCAGTTCTGGAGGTTTGGGGAATGTGGAGCACCCTTTCATCACCATTGCTCCCTGGTCCACTCTGACCCGGAGTAGTAGTACCTGTTAGGGTCCCATCTATGGGTTGAATAGAAAAACATGAGTTTATAAACAAAATTGTATTATGCATTAAGAATGAATTTATTTCACAACTTTGTCGGCATTAAATGACCCACAGAGATTGATATGCCGTTAAACTCATGACGTATTTTGAGGTTTTTAAACTTTTAGGTTTTAAACTTGCATTGTTGTTTTTCATCACATATAAAACATAAAATAGAATGTAATGAATGATTTGCTGTAATGTTTTGTTTACCTTTTCTTTGGGGTTATAAATTTGGAAACTTAAATGTTTTATGGAACTTATCAACGTAGGGTCTGGTTTAGCTCAGTCGGTAGAGCATCCGCCTAGGAATCACAAGGTTCCGGGCTCGATATCAGGCCACGTCAACTTAGCGCATAAGTAGCACAGATTGGGTAATCTGATCAGTGCGGTAAAGTGTAGAGCCGCTAGTTGGAGTGGCGCTCCACATCAACAAAAAACAATCTCCCTGGACTAGCGCTAGAGAAAAGGAGATAGAAATCCCTCGCTGTTCGGCTGATACCGACAATAGGCCACTCCGCCAACTTTACTTTTTCTTTTTTAAACTTTTTTAACATAAGCGTATCTGAAGCTGGCTTATTACGTCAAATTTTGGCTCTGAACACAAAGCAAAAATATCGATCGAGGGACAACGTAACTAGGAAAACTCGTAAGTCAAGGTACCACTAATATATTATATATATATATATATATATCAGTCGTGGTCATGAGGATCATTCCATGTGTACTTTAACCGAAGTGAGAACTCGATATGTCTAGAGCCAGTCAATGGACGGACAGAGCAATGTTTGAACACACACACACACACACACACACACACACACACACACACACATATTATATATATATATATATATATATATATATATATAATAAATGAAGGAAAAAAACTTTATTTCCATGTGTAGTTTAACCGAAGTGAGAGCTCGATATGTCTAGAGCCAGTCAATGGACGGACAGAGCAATATATTGAACACACACACACACACATTATATATATTAATATATATATATATATATATTATAATAAATTAAGGAAAAAAAAACTTTATTTCCATGTGTAGTTTAACCGAAGTGAGAGCTCGATATGTCTAAAGCCAGTCAATGGACGGACAGAGCAGTATATTGAAAACACGCACACACTATGTATGTATGTATGTATGTGTATATATATATATATATATATATATATATATATATATATAAATGAAGGAAAAAACTTTATTTCAACTGCATTACCACAGCCCTCATCAGACATGAGCAAAAACCTGGCTATTACTGAAGAAATTCCCAAGAATACAAGGGTTTAAATTTCTAATGTCTTTTAGGGGTGGGCGGGAGAATTCTTGGGAATTTCTTCAGTAATAGCCAGGTTTTTGCTCATGTCTGATGATGCTGCAGTTGAAATAAATTATTACAATGTATCAAGTTTTTTACTTCGTTCATTATATATATATATCTTATTATAATGGAGATTGTGTGTTTTTATGTCTGTAACCGAAACTATATTATTAATCGAGTCACAATTAACATAGTTATTTACATCACATTCTCCATGATTTTATTCATATTTAAACCTGAATTATTAATAAAATTGCTTCACCTTTTTATTAGTGTTGTCCATATCTACATACAAATAACACACAATTGTATTTATATATACAAAAAATAGCGGTTTGCAGTGTGAATGGGAAGGCTAATTTGCATATTGATATTAAAAATGTGATTTTATTAAATGTGTGCTTAGTATTATTGATTTCTAATTGTTTGGTTTTATTTTAATGAATATAAGCAAAAATCTCTCCAATGAATCTTAAATGAAATCCATTAACAAGAAAAAATAACTGTCATTTTATTCTTTATTTCCTAATTTAACTAAATTGTTAAATACGTAAAATTCAGCAATGAAAGACGGGAGTGATGGAAGAGTAAGTTTCATTTCTATTTTTCTATTATACCCCCACTCTGTTACATATTTTTTTATCTGCCTTCTTATTAGACTTTCTAATTTAATACGATATTTCATTATATTAAAACTTAAATACTTGCACCCGGAGGGTGCATATATTTGCTAGTATATATATATAATGTGTGTGTGTGTATTTTCTTTCCCTCTCTTTCAATACATAAGCGAGTGCATTATTGATTTTAAAAGTAGATATGAATGTCTATTATAGTAAGCACTTTTTACTCTCGAAAATGTAAAGGACCATTTTGTCTGCGTTTTAGATTAAAGGCGTGTAAAAGCAGGTTCAATAGGTGGAAGCTGATTTACCACGCATACTCAGTGGAATATACAACATTATCTACCTAATTGCATAAAGGTGAGACAGGCTTTTTGACGTGCGAATTTACAGGAAGTTAAGCCAATAGACTCGAGATCTCCAAACCTATATAATTTGATTTGGTTGAAATAATCACTTCATCTTAAATGAAAAAGAATTTTCTTTTTAGAAATGGATCTTTTTTTGGGTCAGAGCATGCATTATTGATAGAAATTATAATAGCCGGAATATTGTATAAAATGTGTCGATCTTTTTTCTACATTGATTGGTCTAATGTGGGAACTTTTCTTCGCAAATAGAAATTCTAGGCAATATGTTTAATTTAGAATTTACTAGAATATGTATATATATTCGGGTGTTAAAATGTGAAAATAAATCCGACCGTTTGTGGAAATAAGAAAAAAACAGTATTCGAAAAAGATATATTTATTTGTAGATGGTGAAATTGACATTGAAATATTTCATATTATATACTGTATTATGTTTTTTTAACATATCAATTTCACTCTGTCGGATTAATTTCCATTTTTATTTCACTTACTTGTCTATGAAAAAACTATATATATGAATGTTTACTCCTCTGAATATATTTATCCATAAACACCACGGATTTACCTACACATTGGTTACCTGTTTAATAGTTGGAGTATTATTAACAATTTTGATATTTTAATATACACTTTTTATATAATTATACACGTTTTTAAATAATTTTACATCAGGCTCTTTTGAGTCTTATTATAAACTATAATGCTTCTGATTTTTTTAAATTAAAAATAAAATTCATTTTATTTTTAATACTGACAGCGCATTTTTTGATTAAAAAATTTTTTTTTTTTAAATATTCCAACTTTTGACTAGCAGCGTTCTGTTTTGCGCATTCTTTCTTCTAACGGTCATTTCATCCAGTCTTATTTTTTGTTGAAGACCGATCCACATGCGGTCGATACAGATATTCCGAGGGACCTCACATCAGTGAGGGGGGGGGGGCGATGTTGCTTTTTAAAACCGTTGAGAGGAAGGCCCCGAAACGGTTGCACATTCTCTCTTGATGATCCCATGCTTTTGTAAACATCTTTTGTTTTTTCAACATATCAATTTCATACTGATTTATATATACACAGAAATTAAGTATGCAACATTGGATGGTTCACATTGTTTGTTAAAACAAGTTTTAATAGATACATGCCCGGTATTATTGATTTTTTTTGTTTATAGTTGGTTTTATTTCAATACTAGAAGAGGCTACCCGGAGTCGCCTGGGTAAATGGGGGATTTCTAGATTCTAGAAATTTTAGAAATTCTAGGCAATATATTTAATTTGCTTGAATACTAAATCGATGACATTTTATCCTTCTTGAGAGAAATAGAAATATATCGAAAATTATGAATCAGATACAAAATACATCCACAAAAATACACCTGTAAATGAAAGTTGAATACCAACTTTTATTTCACACTCTACCAGTTTTGGGCATTAAATAATCCACTGGGTTATTATATCCTTAAACAAACCAAACCAAATGAAGTTAATGAAAATTACTTATACTAAACTGAAGATATTAAGAAATTGAAACATAGAAACTTTAATCAAAATGACTTTACACTTAGGCTAGACGGGCGGTCGGAGAGGGCCCCTCCGATAAATCGGCTGGACATGTCAAGCCCTAGCACCTATAGGATTTCCCCAACCCTATTACCCTTATGGCAAGCCCCAAGCCCTTTTCATTATATGGGTGCTGGAAGGCGGTGGCTGAGGGTCTTCATGTCCTGAGCATAACGTTAAACTCTGACTGATGGTGAGGTTCCAGTTCTGGAAGTCTGGGGAATGTGGAGCACCCCTTCATCACCATTGCTCCCTGGTCCACTCTGACCCGGAGTGGTAGTACCTGTTAGGGTCCAATCTATATGTTAAATAGAAAAATGTGTTTATAAAAAAAAAATGAGTATCCATTAAGAATGAATTCATTTCAAAACTTTTGCCGGCATTAAATGACCCACTGAGGTTGATAAGTCGTAAAACAAAACAAAACAAATAAAATGACTTGTTTTAGCATTAAATGCCCGGAAAAGGGTTGATATGCCGTAAAAAAAAATTAATTTGCTTGTGTAAGGATAATAGCCGAGAAAAGTTTTGGTAAACTAAAATTATATTTCTATTTTCTCGTTCCCCAATGATACTTGCACGGGAAAAATAAGTTCCAATCTTTTAACCTGGATTATAAAGCATACTTTTTTCATTCAGCACAAAAGGAAAAATTATTTAAAAAGAAAATGAGATTAACTAAAAGAAAAAATCTATACATTAATACTCGTTTCCCTTAATTCTACGACCGTTATCATCTTGCAACACCCTCTGGTTTAAAATGAGATCGTCCAAAATAAAATTCAGAAATGTAAATCCAGGTTATCTGGTATTTTCTATCTGCCGAATACTTATTTCTTATGAGTGTTGTAACTTCAGCTAAATAAGGGACCATTCCGTTTTTTTTATCAGAAAGAAAGGGAAGAAAAAGGAATGCTACACAGAAAAAAATATAAGATAGGGGGCGGATACTAAAACGATAAGGCTAATCTGTTTCAATCGAACATAATGAAAAGAAGGAAAGAAAGAAAGAAGAGTAAGTGAGAGTTAAATCAAAATTGTTTTTTACGTACTGAAGTATTTGGCAATAGCTCTTTAGTAAACATATTAAACGTAACAATTAAATTATACCGTCATGTATCCACAGGTCCTGCTAGTTAAAATAATTTGGCGAGTATAGTTCTTCACAGTATTTCACACATTGATGGAACATGTGGCGGTTTCAATCCAAAATTTTACAAGATGTCGACAGAGCTAAAAATAAGCTGACTGTATCCCCTTCAAAGGATTAAGACCCCCCCCCTCTAAAAAGGGGGCATCCTAGGTATGACACTAAACTACATCTGATAGAAAGGCTTCAATTATGTAGATCCGTTTCATTCGCGATTGTGTTCTCCTTGTTCTCGTCCACGGTGTTACAGCGACAATTTTTACTATCTAGAAATCACAGCCAGCCCAAACTGGTCTGTAATAGGGTGGGGAGCGATGACAGAATTGGTTGATGTTGTAGAATAATCATACTAGTTCCAATTAATGTCGAATTGGTAAGACAAGGCAGCAAGCAGTCGTAACTTAATACGAATCTGTTTTGCTGCAAATACTACTGCAAAATGCCAGGTTATTCATGAAGCCTCCTAACATCATAGAAACCAAGCAGCCAATCAGGACTCTAGGAATGGAATCAGCCAAATGTGTAAGTAGACTATTCTGGATTCCTATAAGTACCAGTTGTCTTGGCACTGGTTCATTTGTGCTTAGCTTGTTGCTCAAACCAACAGTACGCTAACTCACTTCAACAGATGTAATGATTTATCATTTAAAAAAGACAGTGATGAAGTGAATAATCTTTCTCTATCTCTCTCCTTACCCCATCTCTTTACCTCACTCACTACCTACTTCTTTCTCTACCCTCTCTCTCTCTCTCTCTCTCTCTCTCTCTCTCTCTCTCTCTCTCTTTCTCTCTCTCTACATCTCTCTCACGACCTCTCTCAACCACTTTTTCTCTCTCTCAACCATTCTCTCTGTCTGTCTGTCTGTCTCCTCTCTCTCTCTCTCTCTCTCTCTCTCTACGTCCCTCTACCTGACTTTCTACCCTCTCTCTCTCCGACTTTCTACCATCTCTCTCTCTCTCTCTCTCTCTCTCTCTCTCTCTCTCTCTCTCTCTCTCTCTCTCTCAGAAAATGTGACTTTCAAACAATGCACAACTTCACCTCATTGTCGACAGAGTAATTCCATAGGAGATTATCTATTCATGCATGCGCAGTAAGGTCCACTCTAGCTGTTTCTCTGTATTAAACCACATAAATGGACAACTCAAATTGGATTAAAGACATAATTCAAATCCGAATACGTGTAAGTTGCCCAGCTACCATTCCGGTGCGAAAATTGATATTTCACTTTTTTCTTTTTTTTTTTTTTTTTTGCTTTCCTTTGTTTTTGTTTGTGGTGTGTGTATATATATATATATATATATATATATATATATATATATATATATATATATATATATCCATGCAGTGAAGGTTTCATTAATTCATCTTTTATTTGAAGCCAGTTTTACTTGGCGGCGAGTAACGTTAATACTTGTAATTTTGATAAGCCTTAAATCTCTTTTTGCAAGATTAAACATTGATCTTTTCACTAATGTTCTTATCTTTATTCCACCGTTGAATATATGTGTGTGCTATAACGTCTCGCACTTTTAAGACTGAGAAAAAGAGAGAGAGAGAGAGAAATTACGCCTTCATTTATTGTATGACTGTAAGACTTGGTCATAATTCCTTTTTGAAACTACCTGTAACACAAACCAAGCATGGCTTGACGTAACTAGTTCGCACGGCGTACGGGGATGAGCCTCATCTTTCAACATTCTCTTCATGGATATATAACTTTCAGAGGTGAAAAACAAAATAATGTAGAGGACGTTCTTCTGCAATGGGGAGTGATCATTTAAACGATGGCTGAACTGTCCAAAAAGGATATAAACATCAATATGGAGGCGGGTGGTGTAATGGTTAGAGTCGTAGGAAATGGACTCGTCAACCTGAGTTCAAATCCTGGACGAGGTTGTTTGGTACAATCGTGGGGGGTTTGGTAGGCAAAGAACAAAAAGTTGATATAACTTGATATCCTGTAAAAGTTGAAATCCTAACACTCTTCGAGATATATGATATATATACAAGGTGTGTTATAAAAGTATCGAGATTGAAGCTGTATTTATCCAAGATAGAAATAAACAATGAATGGAACGTTAATTTTTTTTTTTCAGATTACAATGTGGATCAAAAAGGTACAAAAAATCTCGATACTTTTTGACACACCTTGTATACACAAACGGGGGCACGTAGTGTAATGGTTACCGTTATAGGAAATGAACACAGCAAGACAAGTTCAAATCCTGGACGAGACTTTTCGCATTTTCACATAGCGCTAATATCCTTGGAAAAGGTATGCATTCAGCTACTCTCCTTCCAGCTATGGGTAAATAGTAAGGGCTGGGCTTTTTAACATTGGATAAATAGATAACCACCGCCCTGTCGGCTGGGGCGTTAGAATGCACCGACTGCACCTCTGCAGAGGGGTAAGACTCCCCTAATGGGGCCACCTGTTGGCCGTGGGTGGCGACCCGTGATGCTTAAAGATAGAGCCCAGGTGGATGAGCAGTTCATGACATGCAATACTCCACTTTGGCCTTATCTTGGGCTAGATAGGCCGAAATGTACATACAGAGATTGATTTTTCTCGATTTGTTTAGCCTTAAATTTAAATAGGTAATCCCGCCTAATTAATTAATTATTAATTAATTAACTTTCATAAATTAGGTTCGACTTCAATTAAGCACATATTCTCCCAAATATATATATATATATGTGTGTGTTCATTCGCTGCGTGTTTCGCTAACGTCATTGTATTTCTTCAGTGTAACAGTTTTTGAAAGAAAAAGAAATACTTCAAATTCAAAAATAGAAAAGAATTCTCTTTTTCAAAAAAGAATAGTTTTAACCCGTTCATAGTCGGTTAGTAACGGATTTTTTTTAGAAAAGAAATGTTTATTTAATTATTTAATAATTTTTCTGAAAAAATCCGTTACTAACCGACCATGAACGAGTTAAAACTATTCTTTTTTGAAAAAAGAATTTTTCTATTTTTGAATTTGAAGTATTTCTTTTTCTTTCAAAAACTGTTACACTGAAGAAATACAATGAAGCGAAATGTTTGTGTGTGTGTATATATATATATATATATATATATATATATATATAATCTTTTTGCTATTGAACAACTGCAATTTATGTTAATGAAGACCTTTTAAAATGTAATTGTTACCCTATTTTAAACTTGACACTTAATTTAAAAGAGAAATAAGCTCATTGTATCCCTGGATGCTTTCAAATTACCGCGCTTAAAGCCAAACATGTTTGTTTTTTTAACCGTTTAACTACCGAACGCACAGGATCAAACTGAAGCGATTCTGGATGACATGCAACAACCAGCCACGCAAGTTGCACCAAGTTTATAAGATAAAAACTTTGACTGTGCAGTTTCTGAATGGACATCAAGCATATATAGGGTAAAATTTCTTTCAGTTATTTTTTTTGTTTTTGTTTTTTTTATGGGGGGAGGGTAAGCTTACTGAAATAACTGTTATAAATTGCATTAAGCATTGGAGGCGTGTGGTCTAATGGTTAGAGTCGTAGGAAATGGACTCGTCAACCCGAGTTCAATTCCTGGATGAATCTGTTGGCATTTCACTTAGTCCTAATACCCTTGGGAAAGGTATGAATCCAATTATCCCTCCAGCTATGAGTAAATAGCAGGGCAGATTGGGCTCTTTAACCATGGCTAGGTAACCAGTCTAGGAGAAGGAAAACTCTGAATTCAAACCTGTTAAACTCTGCTTAAGAAATTGACCTTGTGTCGAATCCTGCTCGTGTGGAGGGGTTGGTAAATATATATAAATTGCACTGAAACATAAAGTAAGTGAAAGCAAAGTCGTCGGGTCGGCCTAATGTCGGTATCAGCCAGTCAGCGAGAGTCTATCCCCTTTTTCACTAGCGCTAGACCAAGGAGATTATTCTAGCATCTAAGGTGTGGCGCCACACCTAGCATCCGCTCCTCACTTTACCGCACAGATCTCTATGCTACTCATACGCTGAGTTGGCGAGGGCCGGTATTGAACCCGGAACCTTGTGGTTCCTAGCCAAACGCTCTACCAACTGAGCTAAGCCAGCCCTAAACATAACAAAAATCTACCATGTTTCCCCGAAAATAAGACCTACCTGCCAAATAATACCCAAGTGTAATTTATTTAGGATGATTTTAGTATAAGCCCTTCCTTTAAAATAAGCCCTAGTTGAGAACAATAAAATTCCGGGGATGATATGTGTAGAATGATCATACCAAGTTCCAATTACCGTCGAATTGGTAAGACAATGCAACAAGTAGTCGTAACTTAATACAATCTATCTTGCTGCAAATACTACTCCAGAATGCCAGGGTATTTATGAAGCACCACAACATCATAGAAACCAAGCAGCCAATCAGGACTCAAGGAATGGAATCACCCAAATACATGAATGGACTATTCTTGATTTCCATAATTACGAACTGTCTTGGGCACTGCTTCAGTTATGCTTAGCCAGTTGCTGTTGTTCAAACCAACAGTATACTGACTGACTTCAATAATATGATTATTTTTTTAATAATTTGTCGTTAATGAGTTTCCGAAAAAAAAAGAAATGTTAATGGTAAATAAATATAAAGTTCTTTGCAATTTCTGTTTATTTAGAAATTTCGTAATTTTCTACTTCCTAATGTCGTTTTCCGGTATATGAAGAATGAGACATCCCCTGAAAATAAGCCCTAGTGTTAATGAATATAAGCGCATTTTTATTTTCGGGGAAACATGATACAACAGAAAATATTTTATATTAAATTTCGATCAAAAGAAATATACAGTAGCGCCTGGACTTACGAGTGCATCCCACTTACATATTTACTCCGCATGAACAGGATGTGACACAAGGTCAATTTCTTAACCGGGGTTTAACATGTTTGAATTCAGTTTTCCTTCCTCTTGACTGATTGCCTAACCAATGTTATAGAGCTCACTGTGCCCTACTATTTACCTATAGCTGGAGGGAGAATAGTTGGATGCATACCTTTCCCAAGGGTATTAGCACTGTGAAATGAAAACAGCCTGGTCTAAGATTTGTGGACTAGTCTCGTTATGTCCATTTACAGCGACGATAACCATTATATCACGCGCCTCCACAAATCTTTCGAGTTACGAGCTGGGACTCGGTTGATTTTTTTTTTGCTTTGTGTTAAGAGAGGGATTAAAAAAGAATTTACACTTCAGTTTCTATAAGAAAAGCCGAATAAAAATATAAGGGTATAAATCAATGATATTTTAAAAGGGTGATTTTAAATAGTGGCTAAAGAATTTTGAAAAAAATAATTTAGAAAATACAAGATGCGCTGGGATGCATCATCAGTAATGTTTTTCCTGTGATCATTACCAGTTTCGGGTCTTTCAACATTATACTGGTTCGCACAGGTGACGCAGTCCAAAATGTTAAAATTTTGGGCTTGCTTCTTGCTAAAGAATTTTTTTTTTAATAATGGATAAAACACAAAAATCCAAGAGGGAAATTGAATGGACATGGCATTCATTGGAGAGCTACTTGGAAAGTATGGAGACACGTGATTAGAGTCGCTGGAAATGGACTCGTCGACCCGTGCTCAAATCCTAGACAAGGCTGTTTGCATTTCACATATCGCTAATATCCATGGAAAAAGGTATGAATCCATATATTCTCCCTCCAACTATGGCTAAAATGGAAGGGCATACTGGGCTCTTTAACCTTGGATAGGTAACTAGTCTAGCAGAAGGAAAACTGAATTTGAAAAACTTGAGGTCAGTCGTTGATTGGGTTCGTGGCATTCCTTGTGCTCCAATTCTTTCCTATTGACTGTGCTAAAAAGTGCGGATGGTTCAACACAATCCTCCACCACTATAAACCAAACACTGTGTAGGTTGTTCACTGGAAGAACCCTTGTGCGTTGAAATTGATGAGAGAGTCCAGTTAAGTGTACTTTACAAATTGGTATTTGGATGTGTGTGTAAACATTTTTCAAGGAACTGGTATTGGGTATGACGATAAATTGCATCTAGTGGTTAGGTTCCAATTTTGGAGCTCTGGAAAGGGTGTAGTACCCCTTCATCACCATTACTCCCAGGTCCACTCTGACTCGGAGTGGTTGTACCTATTAGTTACATATATGGGCTGAATAGAAAAGAAATGTTTGAAAAATTGTGTTTAAATTTTTTTAAATGAATATCCATCAAGAATGAATAAAAAAAATGTCTTCGGCATAGTATTATCTGCGTTATTCTGACTATTGTCCTCATCTTCAGTGTTATCTGTACAATGTTTCGGCCGATGTGCTCTCCGGCCTTCTTCGAGTATTTCTTTTCGGACTCGGGAACTTTCTTTTCAAACTCGGGAGCCATCACAGAATTTTGAACCTAACCCTTTATTCAGTCCACGGGGTATTCTGTTCTCATTCCGCTAACCATAGCTGGGATAGAGGCGTCAAGCTGTGTTAATTATCATTTATGTTACTATACTGTCGTACAGACAACAATGAATATGAGGACAATAGTCCGAATAACGCAGATAATACTAATCATCAAGCCTTATCTCAAACATTCAGAGAAATAGTCTTCGGCATAAAATAACCCAACAAGGTTGGCATGCCATAAAATCCAACCAATCAACCCAAATTAGTTGCTCGGTTTACTCCTTGTTTGAGATTCAATAAATCTGACATTCTGCTAAATTTGCTCTATTCCAACTAATTATGGAAGTGAGTTTCACACTCCATTATTTTTGTTTGTTTTTTTTTTTTTTGGGGGGGTGCAGCTCAAAAATCGTTTAACAAAAGATCATTTGCTTTTTTGACAGAGAATGCAACGACCATTGAAAAAATTGCAATTTCGGTTGATGAAGACACTACAAATGTAATGAGTTATTTTCACCCCTTTTAAACTTGGCACTTAATTTAAAAAGAAATAACCCAATCGTATCCCTGAACGCTTTCAAATTACCACGCTTAAGGCCAAATCGTTGTTGAAGCTCTTTGACCCCCCCCCCCGGATACGAGAAAAGGGGCTGGATTAACAGGAGATTAAAGGAAGAACTGAAATCATCCGGACAACAGCTAAAATCGGCTTAGATACTTGTAAGAGTCCTGGAGACCTGAGGAAACTTTCTGTCACTCACTCTACTGAAAACCCATCAGTTAGTTCTGGTGTTAAAAAAATCATAAGGAGTATATATATATCACACGAGTAGGATGTGACACAAGGCCAGTTGTAACAGATTTGAATTCAGTTTTTATTTTCCTAGAGTGGTTAACTAGCCACGGTTAAAGAGCCCAGTTTGCCTTACTATTTACTCATAAATAGAAGGAGAGTAGTTGGATACCTTTCCCAAGGTGTATAAATAACTTATTATGTAAAAGCTAGAATAGATATTACTGAAGAGAATAGCAAGTACAAGCAATGTAGAGGGACAAAACAGTAGATTACATAATAAACGAAAGCAGAAAACTGGCCTAAAAGGAGTACAAGAGCAGACATGATTGAGTGAGAAAGGTGATCATCTGAGAATTGTGCAAGTGACTAAAAATTGAACATATAAATAGTATATGCCCAAAATATAATCTGTCTTAGAAAATAATTCTGGAATTTTGAGATACAATCGGATTATACAGCCCGACCAGATCAAGTTGTAAAAAAAAGCAGCAAGGTGACAGTAGTACCAGTCATGGTTGGAGCCCTCGGAACACCCGAAGAACCCCGAAAAGAGACTGAAGGAACTAGTGATCAGTGGAAGAAGACTATCGAGACCATAGTCCGCCCTGTCGGCTGTGGCTGTAGAATACACCGACTGTGCCTCTGCAGAGGGGTAAAATTCCCCCAGATGAGGCCACCTGTTGGCCATGGGTGGTGACCTGTGATGCTTAAGGACGGAATCCTGGTGGCTGAGCAGTCCATGTCATGCAACACTTTACTTTGACCTTTAGGCAAGACGGGCGGTCGAAGTCATCCGACCATTCCGCTGATTACGTCAAGCCCTAGCATCTATATCATTGTCTCAATTCTATTGCCCTTATGGCAAACCCGTATGATAGGAATTTTTCATGTGTGCTAGAAGGTGGTGGCTGGGTCTCCCTAGTTCCCTGATCATGACGTTAAACTAAATAGAGTTGTGAGGTTCCAATTTTAGAGCTCTGGGGAGTGTGGAGTATTGTTTTATCGCCGTTACTCCCAGGCCCACTCTGACTCGGAGAGGTAGTATCTGTCCGGGTCCCATCTATGGGTTAAATAGATTTTTAAAGATGAGTTTGAAAATGTGTTTTAAGAAAAACTGAATACTCAAAAAGAATGGATAAAATAAAAACGTCTTTGACATAAAAAAGGTAGACATGCTGTAAAATCCAGCCAATCAACAACATCCATTCTATAGCCTTCTTCGGGGGAGTAACCCACAAGGAACACGAGGAGGTCTAGTTGTTTATATTACAAGATGGCAAACAGAAAAATAGCAAGTAGAATCCCCCCACGAAGAATCCTGCTTGTTTGCTACGTCAGAAAGAACAAGTTCAAAGGTCCGAAAAATATGTTGCTATGTTAATAGCCCTTCTTCAAAGAAATAGACAATATACTTACAGCGGGTTTATTATTATTTTGGTGCCAGTGTTATGTTTTCCAGATTTCAAATTAGTTCATCGGATCCTCATAAAAACGGACAGGAAAAAAATATCTGCTACAGTATCAGCCATAAATAAATACACATTTAACAATTTGGTTTAAAAAAAATAAATTTCCTTCTAAAACGAAGCTCCCAATCATGGGGTAAATAGAAAAAATGTATTTAAAAAAATTGAGCTCCCATCAAGAATGAATAAAACAAAACGTGTTCGGTATAAAATAACCCAACAAGAGTTGACATGCCATAAAGTCCAGCCAAGCTAAACCTAAGCAGTCCTGCCGGCGGAGCTTATAATACCTGTATCCCCTGAAGAAGGGCATGACATTAAACTGCATCTTGCAGTGATATATATTGTTCTGGTTCCAACGGGAAAAAATTCAATATTTTATAAAAAAAAAAAAAAAAAAAGGTCCGCAAAATGTATTATGGTTTCAGAAAAAAAAAAATTTTTATTCTTTTTTTTTTTCTGAAAAACATAATACATAATATAATATTGTAAAAAATTGAAGAAACACCAGTTTATAAACGAATCATTCTTAAACTTGTTTTTTTTTTTTTTTTTTTTTTTTTTCAATGTTTTTACAATATTACATACTGTCGGATTCACTTCCATTTTTCTTCACACACACACACACACACACACACACACATATATATATATATATATATATATATATATATATATATATATATATAGCTTGGAAGTAATCCTGTGACCCTGGGTTTAATGTCTCTTGGGTATTCATCAGACAGCCATGCAATAAATATATATGCTAATATATATTTATTCTTATATATATAAGTTATGGTAGCGTGGACATGGAGTCAACAGCGCCTGCTTACTGACAGTTTTTCGCCAATACGATCTTCAGAATAATACCTTACCTTAACTTAAATATAAATTACATTGTTTACTTATGTAGATAATATGGGTGCTATATTTATAATGAATATATATAAAGCCTGAGTAATGTACAGAATGTAAAATTACAAAGTGCTAACATTTATACAAAGTTGTTGGCTGGGACTGTATAATACGCCGACTGCACCTCTGCAGACTGCTAAGATCACCCCGGAATATGGTCTGGGGTAGTGGAGTGTTACATGTTAGTGATCCTAAAGCCTGAGGATAGGACTGTGGTGACTAATTTGTGCCCTAACATGTAACACTCTACTTCGGCCCTTACTTGTGCTAGACGGGTAGTCGGAGAGGCTCTTATCCGATCAAGTGTTGCATGTCTTGGACTGCTCAACTACCAGGGTTCCATCCTTAAGCATCACGGGTCGCCCCCCACGGCAACATGTGACCCCATTGGGGGGATTTTAGCCTTTAGTCGGCGTATTCTACAGCCCCAGACAACAGGGCATGGCATTGGGAAGCTCACAAGGGTTGATACGCCATTACACAAAATAACCAGCAAACTAGAAAATTGAAACTAATATATATATATATATATATATATATATATAAACCAACCCTTCCGCACAAGCAGAGTGTGACCCAAGGTCAATTCCTTAAACGGAGTTTAACAGGTTTGAATTCAGAGTTTACCTTCCCCTAGACTGGTTATCTAGCCAAAGTTAAAGAGCCCATTATTCCATAATAGTTACCCATATATATTGGCGGAATTCTTGCTTTTCCCAGGGGTATTAGCGCGAAATCAAGTGCAAACATCCTAGTCCGGGATTTGAACTCTAGACGCCGATTCCATTTCCTACGACGATAACCGTTAATATATCCACAGCTCTCATGTATGTATATGTCTGCATATTTTGGTAAACCAAAGCGAACTCGTCTCTGGAGAATTGGAACATTTCCTGTCGCAGATACCATGGCAGCAGACTCCGAAGGCGGATGCTTCGGGTGAGGAAAGTTGATAAGACCGGAACTTTTGAGACAAAAGATTCTCAAGTTTCCATTTTTGACTTCTAGCAGAGGAAGCTTACCTGGTGACGGCCATCTTGATCTTCTTACCCCCCCTCCTCTCTCTCTCTCTCTCTCTCCCCCGTACCCTCAAGGCAACTCTTTCCACCTTTTTATACCACCAGTAAAACTAGTGTCCACCAGAGGAAACGACTTGGCTAATTATGAGGCATGTACAATCTTAATGTAATGGAGTTGCTATAGAAGATAATGTCTGGCCTAGTCTATCGTAAAATGCTTTATTTCTCTCGGGCTCATGTTATTCCAGACATCGTCTAGAGAGAAATGAATCCGGGCCGTATCATGTAAATATTCCTACGCAATAAAACGATCCGGTTGCTGGAGGACTACTTACATGGTTATTAGTTTATGTAAGACACAGAAAACGATACCAGCTTTCCAGACAGGCCAACAGAGAATGTTTATTCGATGTTGTGTTAAAAAGAGCGTAAAATGGCAATTTCAAAATATTAAATAAGGATAGGTTGCTAAAAAAAGCGGGGCGTCCAGATAAATAAACAGTTTGGGCTTTTTATTGATTTTTTGAAAATTTCTTTTTTTTTTCTTTCATTTTTTTTTTTTTTTTTTTTTTTTTCATTTAAAAAAAAAGTTTTATCATAACGCAGGTTTTTTTTAAAATTCTATGATTGTTCAGAAATAATAATTAAGCCACCAATGTGATTTGCACTTGCGTCTTCTCCCCTTGTAAGAGTCTCTCTGACGGAGTCATCACTTTACCAATTAAGCTACGAAAGCTAACCAAAATACATCATTCAGATAAACCAAGTTGTTTTTCAAAACCTTATACAAATCGTGTGTGTGTGTGTGTGTGTGTGTGTGTGTGTGTGTTGTTTGTTTGTTTTTGCTTTTTGTGTGTTTGGAGATTACTTTGTGGTTGGTTCGAAGTTCCGTGGAGGCTCCCAATTTTGACAAGAAACACATGAAGAAAGCTGGAGGGCACATCGGCTGAAACGTTGTGTATATAACAATAAAGATTAGGACAAGAGTTCGGAAAAAAAAAACAAAAAACAATTAATACAAATTGCCAATCCTCATCTTAAAAATTCAGACAAATAGAAAATACTAACTAATATCCCCACGAAGGAGGCTGCTTGTTGGTTCATTTTGTTTTCTTTTCATGGACGAATCTATGTCAATCATTATAATTAATAATTTTGACGTATTATCCTCCTGTCGAACTCCGGTGGCTTTTATTTTTTTCATCTTACTTTGCTTGGGTCGTCCCTTCTTCATCTGCGTGGATCGGCACGCATCAAAAGCAAGAATAATGAATAAGCCCCTGGTTACATTCGAACTCACGCCCCCTTTACCCTCAGGGAAGCCTGATTCCACACACAAGTCTTTCCCTAGGTAGATGTGGCGTGCGTTCGAATCTTACCGGAGGCTTATTGTTTATTCTACTTTCTGATGTGGGTTGATCTTCACTTGCGTAGAAGTGATAATCCGAATGATTTGATTTTTTTTTTAATAAACAAAGAAAATGGAATTAGGAAGTTTAAGCATAATGCTAGTCAAAATTATTATTATTATTATGTTGCGTACTTCCCTTGTTATGAATCATCAAAGTTACATAATGTATTTATCTATTACTTATTTGATTTTACTTTATTGAGCTTCATCTAAACCTTCAAATATGGTGTAATATATCTTATTATAATGGAGATTGTGTGTTTTTCTGTCTGTAACCGAAACTATATTCCTACACAACTCACAATTCCCTTAGTTATTTACATCACATTCTCCATAATTTTATTTTTATCTAAACCTCAATTATTAATAAAATTGTCTTACATTATTAATACTGTTAACTATGTCTACGTACTGATAACATGCAATTATATTTATATATACAACAAAATAGCGGTTTACAGTGTGAACGGGAAGGCTAATTTGCATATTAATATTAAAAAATCGAATTTAATAAATATGTACTTAGTATTATTGATTTCTAACTGTTTGGTTTTATTTTAATGAATATAAGCAAAAATCTCTTCAATGAATCTTAAATTAAATCCATTAACAAGATAAAATAACTGTCATTTTATTCTTTACTTCCTCTTATAACTAAATACTTAAATTAGAAAAAATAACAATGAAAGACGAGAGTGATGGAAGAGTAAATTTCAGTTGTTCCATTTTTTATCATACTCCCTCTATTTCAAATATTTTATTATACTCCCTCTGTTTCAAATCTTTTTATCTGTATTCTTATTTAGTTTCATTAGCCTTTCTAATTTAATACAATATTTTATTACATTAAAACTTAAATACTTGCACCCAGAGGGTGCATATATTTGCTAGTATATATATATATATGTGTGTGTGTGTGTGTGTGTTATAATGATTTTAATTTATTTTATCTTTTTTATCACATCTGAATGCGATTTTCAGACCAAGTGGATAATTTGTGTTCGTGTTTTCCTTATGTGCTGTTATGTAGTGCATCCTGGAAAGTGCAAGCCATATGATTCTAGTTTGTGGGTCTTGGTGGAGAGGCTGGTTTTCTTTGTGTTGGATTTAAGGGGAGAGTTTTAATCTACAGTTGTATCAATTTTTCGATTTGCTACTTTTATTTTTCCTTTCTTGCCTTTAATTTATCTTTGTGTTGTTGTTGTGTTTTTTTTGGGGGGGGTTGTTTCTTGTCTATTTCATATATCATTATTATTATTATGTTTTTCTTCATACATATTAAGTTTTTAGGAATGTATTTTAGTCTTCGGAGTCATCAGTTTTATGTAGCTTAATAAGAATTTATTTTCATGCCTACATCTGGATATGAGTTCTGATCGTTTGTTAGGTAGTTTTTATTATCAGAAGGTTATTGTGATTTTTTTCTAGGTAAAGGTTGCATAGTTTTGCTATGTTGTTATAAGCTGGTGCTATTTTACTTATTTTCCAGGTTATTTTTGGTGTGATTTGGTTTGAATTTTTGAGTTCCCAAATGTGTCTGGGAAGTTTTGTGCTGCGTTCATATTTTTTGTTGTTTAAAAATAAAAGATAAATGAATATGAAGATAATAATAATAAATAAACAAACACCAAAATAGATTAAACGCAATAAAGGAAAAATAAAGTAATAAATCAAGTACTTGGTTTGAAAATCGCGAGAAACTGACAGTTACCAATCACCGATGACTTGGTCTTCCCTACCCTAACTTAGAAATGCACGCTCTATCAATGATATTGAACACCCTTTACATATAAATAAATATAAACTGTGAGGAAAATATATACATGGTGTCTCAAGGGTATTTAAAAATTTAAAAAGAAAGCATGCATTTGTGTTTGTAATTTGATTTTTTTTTCTAACATTAAAAAAAGGTATGAAATTATTTCTCCCTTGATGAAAAAAATTGATTGCTTGAGCTGCATAAAAAAAACTCATTCTCAGCTAAAACACAGTTTTTATTTCATCATTAAATTTATACAATAGAAATGAATTTACTTCAGTAATAAAAAATATGCTGCGGTTTACTTCGCATTCTAAAAAGAAAACCTATAAATTTATTAAAAAATTAAACATTCACTTTTACAACCTCTTTGGGGTCGCCCTATATATACGTATGAAGGACCGCAAAAAATGAACGACAGGTTTCGTATTTCACCTGAATTGTCACCTGTAACGATATCATTGTTTAAAAAAAAAAAGACCTGCCATAAAACCAACCAGCCAACCATCCATTAATTACACTGCAATTTTAGGATTTGGTAATATTAAAAATACTAAATGACACCCGAACTTGTGTTTATAGTTTTAAAAATCTGCTGCAAATAACGTCCGTTGAGCAATGACCCACCATAAAGATACGCACGACTAGTTAAGCGGCTTATTGACCTATATATGCCAAAGCAGTCATTATATATTATATATATATATATATATATATATATATATATATGTACACTAATAGTTGATACAAACAAACGTTACGGTCCGATTAACAAGCAATCCAATTAGTCAGAATCTGTGATTACACTGATAAAAAGAAAATCAAGCTGAAACACTATATATATATATATATAGGACCGGTTTAGCTCAGTCGGTAGGGCGTCCAACAAGGAACCATAAGGTTCCTGTTTCGATACCGACCCACGCCAACTCAGCGTATGAGTAGCACAGGAATATATGCGGTAAAGTAAGGAGCTGATGGTGGCGCTCCACCTCGGACGTAAAAACAATCTCCTTTGTCTAGTGCTAGTGAAAAGAGGATATATTACTCCGCTTTTTGGATGATACCGAATTTAGGCCACGCCGGCGACTTTACTAATATATATATATATATATATATACTAGCAAATATATGCACCCTCCGGGTGCAAGTATTTGAATTTTAATGTAATGAAATATGTTAAATTTGAAATACTTTTGAAACTAAATAAAAATCCAAATAAAATTATTTGAAACAGAGGGGGTATAATCGAAGAATAGAACAACTTTGAAACTAAGTCTTCCATCATTTTTCATCACTCCCTCCTTTTATTGCTGAATTTTCCTAATTTAACTATTTAGTTAAATTAGGAAGTAAAGAATAAAATTACTGTTATTTCTTTATATTAAAGGATTTCTTTAAGATTTATCCCGAGTTTTTGCTCATATTCAAAAAAAAACAAACAATTAGAAATCAATAATACCAAGCGCATATTTAATAAAATTAAACTTTTAATATCAATATGCAAATTAGCTTTCCTGTTCACACTGTAACCCGCTATTTTGTTGCATATATAATACAATTGCATGTTATTAGAATGTAGATAAAGTCAAAAGTATTAATAAGGTAAAACAATTTTATCAATAACTGAGGTTTAAATTAAAAATAATTCATGGTGAATGTGACACAAATAACTAAAGGAAATTATGACTTGAGTAATGATTTAGTTTCGGCTTCAGACAGACAAACACACAATCTCCATATAATATATATATATATATATATATATATATATATATATAGTGTTTGAAAAGTAACTCCCTATTTTAAACTATTTATAATTTTTTTTATATGCAGTTACATTTTTCTCAATTCTCCAATGTATATTCCTTAATATGTGCCAATTAAACGTGTGTTGTTTTTCTTGATGGTGGTGCTTCTCCATATTTTGATATTGTTGTTCCTGAATGGCTGAATCATCATTTTCCTGGGAGATGAATGGGTTTTCCGATTCAAGAGCTGTCACTCGGTCGATTCTTGCTCTGCGAGAGCTAAAATTTAAGGTAATAGAGAGCTACAGATACACCTATGTTAATAAATTCACGAAAAACCTTTTTAGTTTCCAAATTTATTACAAAGAAAAATATTATTTATAATGAGATAAACACCAAATCATATTACAAAACAATTCATTACATTCTATGTTATTGTAGGGTTATTGTCGCTGGTTCCCGCTAAGGGCCTCGTGTATTTATTTATTTCTCTTCCTCTTTGCCTGCTGCTCGACCTACGAGACACAATGAGGTAGTCTTATGCCTACCCCTTTCTTGGTGGGGCTTCCCCCCCCTTATATTACTGTAAGTGAGTTCCCAGCATGGACTATTTCAGTCTCATGTCTGTTGCTTTTATGTTCATATTACTATTGTATACGTATGTATGTTTCATGTACACTTCTATGTAATTTATGTAGATTCATATGCTGTACCATATTAAATGTTTTGTCCCTCAACCTTTGTCGGAGTTTGTTTGCGTTTCAACGAGTTATGATTTTGTCGTAACCTTTGAATCTTACATTATTATAAAATACACTATTTTTCTTATTTAAAAAACGTTATAAAAGATTGGTTTTTTGGGGTTTTTTTGGGGGTTGTAACGTTTTTTAAATAAGGTGTATTGATAATGGATTAATGGCATTTCAGTTTATTTCAACGGGGGAAATTGATATGATATACAAAGAAATTGAGTTCCGAGCGAAACGAAGTAAACTCGTAAGTCAAGGTAGCACTGTATATATTATCATAGCTTCAAGTGAGTACTCTTCATACAAACAATGTACAGTTATATGGTTTCACGTATTTCAATCCAATACTGATAATTTTCAAGCAAATCTATTTGACCCATAGATTGGGCCCTAACAGCTACTACCACTCCAGGTCAGTGGACCTGGGAGTAATGGCAATGAAGGGGTGAATCAATGTTTTCCTAGAACTGGAGCTTTATGACTAGACGTAGTTTCGGTATAGCCAGGATGTCCCTCTTGAAGAATAATCAAAGTTCCAATTACCGTCGAATTGGGAAGACATGGCAACAAACGGTTGTAACCCAATACAAACCCGAATAGTTATAAAGTCTACTGCAGAATGACAGGGTATTTATAAAACTCCACAATATCATTCAAATCAAGCAGCCAATCAGAACTCAAGGAATGGAATCACCCAAATTCGTGAATGGATCATTCTTGATTTCTATAAATACCAACTGTCTTGGACACTGCTTAAGTTATACTTAGCTAGCTGCTGTTATTCAAACCAACAGTAGACTGACTGACTTCATTACCTTTTGGTGAGGATTATTATCCCACTACATGGGGGGGGGGTAAATAAAAATTCCCAAGAGCCCTCAGACAGGAAGACCCCTCTGGACATAAACAGAGAAAAGACCCCCTTCCTGTTGTCAAATAGAACCCTAGAATTTTTCCAAAGCTGACCTTATTGGGAACACAGGTTATTGTGACTCGGAATAAAAATCTCTTCTCCACGAAATAGCTATGAACCTAGAAATCGTCTGACCCTTAAATGTATCCTTGTCTTTTCGTTTTCCTTCCTTAATTCCGCTTCAAAAAGAAGAACCACATGTGATGGTGTTTCAAAGAAAAGAAACCAGCAAACACGAACCAAATAACCTAAAAGCCTAATCACACATAAAATCCTTATCCCCATAGGAAACAGCATATTCTAAGCCCCACCGACGAGGTGGTTTTCACTTTAGAGTTCTTTTTTTTTATTTCTTGTACCTGATAACACTATTCTCAATTCCACCCACCCAACTCTCTTCATATCTTTCGCTCGCCTCACACGCGCGCACAAATAAATACACATATAAATACACTTAAAATGTTGCTGGATTAACGTCCGTATTTCAATAGATACCAATAGCTCCAATCTACTGAACAAACGAGAAAATAGAGCGAATGTGTGTGTGGGGGGGGTAGAGATGTGGGTAGAATTTATCGATTCTAATCAAACAGTATCAGCGCCAGCCAATCAATGTAACGTAATGACCTAGCCCTAATTTAATATATATTCAATTACGCAACCAGTGGTGAGTTTCAGCCATTTTCTTGTATGATCAAAATTTAATTCATCGATTAATTAATTCCTTTATTTATTAATAACCTTTTATTGGGGAATTAACAATAATTAATGTAGAACAAGAAATCGTCCCTGGTAATTGGTGATATTTAAAGGCGTTTTCTCTTCGTTCTGTCCAGCAGTTTGAGAACATTTTAAATCCGAAAATTATATAACGGTGCAGCAAAGACGGAGAGGGGGGTAGTTATCTATTTACCCAATCCGTTTGCCACAGGTAGGATGTAACACAAGGCCGCAAGTGAGGCGCATCCAGCGTGGATCATATTCGCTATTCGGTAGAAATGGATCTGCGAGACTAATTTGTTCACCATTACACCACAATGGTACACTCTCAAAGATGGAGAAGGGTAGTTACAAGCTAAAAACGCTAGCAGTTGTAAATCTAAAAATCTGATCTATGTCTAAAAATTGAATAAAACTTGTAAAAAGTAAAGTCGGCGGGGCGGCCTAAAGTCGGTATCAGCTAATCAGCGAGGGAGTCTAACTCCTTTTCAATAGCGCTAGACCAAGGAAATTGTTCTGGCGTCTGAGGTGGAGCGTCACACCTAATATCAGCTACTTACTTTACCGCACAGATCCCTGTGCTACTCATACGCTGAGTTGGCGAGGACCGGTATCGAACTAGGAACCTTGTGGTTTCTAGTCGAACGCTCTACCGACTGAGCTAACCCGGCCGTATAAAACTCGTAGAAAACCTAAAATTTTAAAATGTCAACGAGATAATCTTGCGAAAACTTTTGACCTGTTCAGGTATTTTAAATTTTAGGTTTTATATATATATATTATATATATATGTGTGTGTGTGTGTGTGAGAATGGGAAATGAATCCGACAATATGAGGAAAAAAAAGAAATGTAGATGGATAAAAATGAATTTTATCGATATCACTTACACATGTTTTAAAAAAAAAAATTAACCGTCCCTAAACGGCGTCTGCGTTCATAAACATTTTTTAAAATATTCTTTTTCGAACTTTTTGAAATTCCATTTTTGTCTCCAACTCAAAAAATAAAAATTCTACTCTGATGAAGGTCGGCAAAATCTGTGTACGGAACATTTTATGCATTTTTCCTATTATTATCATCATCATCATTTCAACTCCATCTGATTATTTTAATAATAATAATAACGTAAATCCGTATACATTTTGATAAACAGACCGAAACACATGTGTAAGTGATATCGATTAAAAGTGATATCGATAAAATTCATTTTTATCCATCTACATTTCTTTTCTTTACTCATTTTTTCCTCATATATAATATATATATATATATATATATATATATATATATATATATTCCAATTTTGCTGAATACAACAGAATCCAAATTGTGTAATTTTTTTTTTCAATACTAATGATTTTTTTTTATTCGAAAGCAATATTCTGAATACTTTCGGTGATCTTTTGAAACCATTATCAATATATTTTAGAGGTTGTCATTGTTTATATATATATATATATATATACACTTATTATTATTAAACATTCGACAGAAATCGAAACCGGGAGTCCAGCAGAGACTTTACCGCTCGGCCACCGATACGCACCGCACAATCCATGCGAAATTAACCTGTCAATGATAATGATACGCCTCTACAATATGAGGTATGCGGACGTTGAGTGGATAATAACAAACCAGGCCTATGCTTTCGGCGAAGGAAATATGATTTTGGATGTTTGTTTTTAGAAGCATTGTTGAATAAAGTATATATATATATATATATATATAATATATATAATATATATATATATATATATATATATATATATATATATATATATATATAGAGAGAGAGAGAGAGAGAGAGAGAGAGAGTGGGGAGAAGTACATGATGATATCTTTAACATATGTTTCTCTCTCTCTCTCTCTCATTAAATATAAACTAAAATTTTGAAATATCATTTATATATGTATCTATCCCTCTCTAATTTATATAAAATTTTAGAATATGTATCCTAAAATTCAAAAATGTGTATATCTCCCTTATATATACTAGCAAATATATGCACCCTCCGGGTGCAAGTATTTAAGTTTTAATATAATAAAATATCATATTAAATTAGAAAGGCTAATGAAACTGAATAAGAATGCAGATAAAAAGATTTGGAACAGAGGGGGTATGATTGAAAAATAGAACAACTTTGAAACAACTCTTCCATCATTTTCCGTTACTCCCGTCTTTCATTGGTAAATTTTCCTAATTTGACTATTTAGTTAAATTAGGAAATAAAGAATAAAATGACAGTTATTTTTTCTTGTTAATGGATTTCATTTAAGATTCATTGAAGAGATTTTTGCTTATATTCATTAAAATAAAACCAAACAATTAGAAATCAATAATACTAAGCACATATTTAATAAAATCACATTTTTAATCTCAATATGCAAATTAGCCTTCCCATTCACACTGTAAACCGCTATTTTTTGTATATATAAATACAATTGCATGTTATTTGTATGTAAATATAGACAACACTAATAAAAAGGTGAAGCAATTTTATTAATAATTGAGGTTTAAATAAAAATAAAATCATGGAGAATGTGATGTAAATAACGAAGGGAATTGTGACTCGATTAGTAATATAGTTTCGGTTACAGACAGAAAAACACACAATCTCCATTATAATAAGATAGTATGCAATATTATTTTTTAAAGAGTGCTCAATATCAATGATAGTATACATATCTAGGTTTGGATAAAGTATACATCCAGTCAACGACGTTTTGTGACTGTCTGATTATCGCATAGGTTATCAAGCGCCGTCAACTCTGTCTACGCTACCCTGACATAGATATAATATAATATAAATTTAAAATAAATTCTCATGTCAATTTCATTACTATAAGTTGCATGTGTATGAAAAATAAAATATTCAGATGAAAGGAAGTTGAATAAAGATTTTTTTTAAAAAGATAAGCAGGTTTGATACGAGGTTATTTTCTAAAAAGAGGCACCTCTTGCGTTACGGGTAGGCTGTGGTAAAAAAAAAAACAGCCTAGCCCCGTCGGCATTCCCTTTTTTAGGCGCGCATCTGACCCTACCTCTTTTAGACGATGGGTTTTGAGTTCTGCCAGGGGTGGGTAGTCAACTAAATCTAAACTCTTTATTTTTGCCGGGCTGTTTTGTGTGGGCTAACTGAACGAACCTGGCGTCATCCGATACATGTTCAGTGAGTTGGGGATGGGTCTAGCAATCCTGTCAGTCAGGGAAATTTTCTAAACTTGCAGAGCATGTTGTGTAACACGGGCATTATGTGAGTGGGTGGTATTCAATTAAAACAACACATTGCCTTCCTTTTGCAGAAAATCAGGGTTTAGAATCCTGCAGAGGAGTAGCCACTCACCCACCCACCCAAAAAATTGAGCATTCTAGATTTTTATAATAAACTGTAATGAATGGTGAGGCTCAAGTCCTGAAGCACTGAGGAGTGCGTAGTCATCACTTCGCTGTCATTACTCTCCTATCCATTCTGACCCGAAGTATTTAGTGTAAATATTTTACAACAAAGATATTCGTTAAGGCCCCTAATTTACAAAAAGGGTGCCGTAGGTATGACTAAATTGCATCCGGTGGTGAGACTCCAGTTCTGGAGCTCTGAGGATTGGTGAGTCGCCCCTTTATTGCCATTACTCCCAGAACAATTCTGACCCGGAGTCTTAGTCCTATCAATGAGTCAAATAGATCTGTCGGAAAATTATTTCTATTAGATAGGAATACTCGATACCATATAACTGTGCAAATTATTTGTCTTAAGAAAGGTTACTTGAAGTTATGTTTTACTAAGGAGTATTATTTGATACTTAAAACCATAAACTGTCACGTCAAGCCCTATCACTTATATGATTGTCCCAACCCTATTGCTTTTATGACACGCCCCATCCCTTTTTATCATATATGTGCGAGAAGGCTGTGGCTGAGTGTCTTCATGTACTAGGTATGACGTTCCAATTCTTGAGCTCTGGGAAATGTGGAGTACCCCTTCATCACCATTACTCCCAGGGCCATTCTGACCCACTTTGATAGTACCTGTTAGGCTCCCATCTATGGGTCAAATGGAACAAAATGAGTTTTTAAATGTATTTTTTTTAATTTAGTATCCATCAAGAATGAATCAAACAAAACGTGTTCGGCATAAAATAACCCAATAAGTGTTGACATGCCGTAAAAGCCAACCAATCAACCATAAACTGTATGCAAAGAAATTAGTAGTAGTAGTAGAAATAGTTACCTGAAACTATATAATTGTGTTAAAAATAAAGACTTACTTATGTATGAAATAAAACAAGGGTTGACATGATGGAAAATCAACCAACCAACATTTTGCAGAAATGGCAGCAGGGTGATTTAGATAATGACCGTAATTAACGTCCCTTCTATCAAAGATCAAAGGCGAACTTATTGCAACTTATGGGCCCCTACATGATATCCGGGGTTGAGCTCGTCGTAGGTAAATACATTCTGTAAGATTCTGCTCACACACGCAAACGATTATCATCCGTTAATAGATATGAGGATAGATACGAAGCTACAGAGATAGATAGATACGAAGCTACAGAGATAGATGGATGTGAAGCTACAAGATAGATAGAATGGATGTGAACCTATCTGAAGCTACAGCACGCAGAGATAGATAAGATATATAAATGGATGTGAAGCTAGAGAGATAGATAGATAGATATATAAATGGATGTAGCTACAGATAGATAGCGAGAGATAATAGATATATAAATGGATGTGAAGCTAGAGGATAGATAGATAATGTCCCTGAAGCATGTGAAGCATGGAAAGCTACAGAGATAGATAGATAGATATATAAATGGATGTGAATACGATACGATAGATATATAATGGATGTGAAGCTACAGAGAGAGATAGATATATAATGGAAGATAACTATAGATAGGACTAGACAGTAAATGGATGTGAAACTACGGAATAACAGATAGATAATAAATTATGTCAAACTACAAAGATAGACAGATAGATATATAAGATAGATAATACAGAGATAGATAGATATGTGAAACTACATGGATGTGAAACTACAAAGATGATAGATATATAAATGGATGTGAAACTACAGATAGATATATAAATGGGATGTGAAACTACAGAGATAGATATATAAATGGATGTGAAAACTAGAGATGGATGTGAAACTACAGAGATAGATATATAATGGGATAGATAGATTATATAATGGATGTGAAACTACAGATAGATAGATATATAAATGGATGTGAAACTACAGAGATAGATATATAAAATTGAACTACATATATAAATGGATGTGAAACTACAGAGATAGATAGTATATAAATGGAATGTGAAACTACAGAGATAGATAGATATATAAATGGATGAACTACAGAGATAGATATGATATATAAATGGATGTGAAACTACAGAGATAGATAGATATATAAATGGATGTGAAACTACAGAGATAGATAGATGATTGTGAAACTACAGAGATAGATAGATAGATATAAATGGATGTGTGAAACTACAGAGATAGATAGATAGATATTAAATGGATGTGAAACTACAGAGATAGATAGATAGATATATAAAATGATGTGAAACTACAGGATAGATAGATAGATATATAAATGGATGTGAAACTACAGAGATAGATAGATAGATATATAAATGGATGTGAAAACTACAGAGATAGATAGATATATATAAATGGATGTGAAACTACAGAGATAGATAGATAGAATATATAAATGGATGTGAAACTACAGAGATAGATAGATAGATATATAAATGGATGTGAAACTAGATAGATATAGATATGGATGTATAATGGATGTGAAACTACAGATAGATAGATATATAAATGGATGTGAAACTAGATAGATAGATATATAAATACTACAGAGATAGATAGATATATAAATGGATTGAAACTACAGAGATAGATAGATATATAATGGATGTGAAACTACAAGATAGATAGATATATAAATGGATGTGAAACTACAGGAGATAGATAGATATATAAATGGATGTGAAACTACAGTAGATAGATAGATATATAAATGGATGTGAAACTACAGAAGATAGATAGATAGATATATAAATGGATGTGAAACTACAGAGATAGATAGATAGATATATAAATGGATGTGAAACTACAAGAGATAGATATATAAATGGATGTGAAACTACAGAGATAGATATATAAATGGATGTGAAACTATGTGAAAGCTACAGAGATAGATAGATATATAAATAGATAGATATAGATATATAAATGGATGTGAAACTACAGAGATAGATAGATATATAAATGGATGTGAAACTACAGACAGAATAGATAGATATATAAATGGATGTGAAACTACAGATAGATAGATAGATATATAATGGATGTGAAACTACAGAGATAAGATAGATATATAATGGATGTGAAACTAGATAGATAGATATATAAATGGATGTGAAACTAGATAGATAGATAGATATATAAATGGATGTGAAACTACAGAGATAGATAGATATATATAAATGGATGTGAAACTACAGAGATAGATAGATAGATATATAAATGGATGTGAAACTACAGATAGATAGATAGATATATAAATGGATGTGAAATACAGATAGATAGATAGATATAATGGATGGATGAAACTACAGAGATAGATAGATAGATACATAAATGGATGTGAAACTACAGAGATAGATAGATAGATATAGATAGATAGATATGTAGATGGATGTGAAGCTACAGCGATAGATAGATATGTAGATGATGTGAACATACAGAGATAGATATATATATATGGCAATAGCATAATCTTTACAGATCATTGCCGAGGTAGATATATAGATGGATGTGAACATACAGAGATAGGTAATCGTCTTGACATTGTTGGTCAAATAATTCAAATCTTATATCATTAAATTGACATTTCATTTCTGGGTTCACAAATATTGATTGTAAAGTTAATATTCGATATTAAAACACTGCAAACACCTGATGATTTTCACTTAAAACCGAAACGTTGTGAATATAAGAGATGAGAACAACAGTTCGGAAAATATAAATAATACAAATTATCAAGCTTAATCTAAAGAAAAATATAAAATAAATATAATCTGAAAGTTTGGTTCTTAATATATGTGATTCCGAAGCGAATTATTCTTACTAACATAAATCTACCACAGATTTTCATAGAGACCTCGTTGATAAATAAAAATTGTTCTATGTATTAATGATTTTGACTATAAATCAAATACTCATTGATAAACTAATGCAATTCCTGAATGTATTGCAACGTAAGTAGTGACGTAGTTTCAGTTACATACAGACACCGAATCTCCATTAAAATAAGATATTATAAAAATAAAAATATACTAGCAAATATATGCACCCTCCGGGTTCAAGTATTTAAGTTTTAATGTAATAAAATATTGTATTAAATTAGGAAGGCTAATGAAACTAAATAAGAATACAGATAAAAAGATTTGAAACAGAGGGAGTATAATAAATAATGGAACAACTGAAACTTACTCTTCCACCACTCTCGTCTTTCATTGTTATTTTTTCTAATTTAAGTATTTAGTTATAAGAGGAAGTAAAGAATAAAATAGCAGTTATTTTTTCTTGTTAATGGATTTCATTTAAGATTCATAGAAGAGATTTGTGCTTCTATTCATTAAAATAAAACCAAACAGTTAGAAATCAATAATACTAAGCACATATTTATTAAATTCGATTTTTTAATATTAATATGCAAATTAGCCTTCCCGTTCACACTGTAAACCGCTATTTTGTTGTATATATAAATAGAATTGCATGTTATTAATGTGTAGATATTGTCAACAGTATTAATAATGTTTAACAATTTTATCAATAATTGAGGTTTAAATAAAAATAAAATCATGAAGAATGTAGCGTAAATAACTAAGGGAATTGTGACTTGAGTAGGAATAGAGTTTCGGCTACAGACAGAAAAACACACAATCTCCATTATAATAAGATATATTTTTATAATATCTTGAGAGAGGAGATTTTGATGGTACACACCGGGTATAATATTTTAATACTTTTTCTCCTGTTTTCTTAATTTTCTAATTTTTTTTATTTTCATTTATTTTTTTATTTTTATTTATTTTTTATTTTTTTTATTTTTTTGGAGGGGTAAAGTTTTACTCGAATGACTACTTGATGTAGAGACCCATTTTAAAGAATGTCGGTATCTTTTAAACACTGGCACCCTTAACCTCAGATTTTGCGTGCTTTTGAAGGGGGGGGGACAGAGAGGGTTTCTTTTTCTATACTTTATCTCAGCCGGTCACTCTAATGACTGTTTTCCTCTGTCAATTGAGGCCCACGCTTTTACACGCTGTAAGGGGTCACACAAAATTAATCCTACTTTAATTAGAATAAAGATCACTTACAGCTTATCTACCATAAACACAAGTTTGCAATTTAACCCTTTCAACAGGACAGGTTAAAAGTGTCCTGTTCCCGTACCCTTTCACTTCCCCCGTTTGTCACTTTTGTCTTGTGATGTCGCCTCCATTGACTTTATCTTTACGCATTGTGCGCGTCGAAAACAAAAACAAAAGAAAAACTGCTTGTCTACTTAATTTTCACATCTATTGAGGAATTTAATTAATTCTATTACAAGCGACAAAGGCAAATCGGTCTTTAAATCTATTGTTAGGGAAATCGAGTTTTAACGGCATTTCAACATGTCTGGGTTGTTTTATGCTTAGGGATTAGGGAATTGTCTTCAAATCTATTATTAGGGAAATCGAGTTTTAACGGCATTTCAACATGTCTGGGTTGTTTTATGCTTAGGGATTAGGGAATTGTCTTCAGATCTATTGTTAGGGAAATCGAGTTTTAACGGCATTTCAACATGTCTGGGTTGTTTTATGCTTAGGGATTAGGGAATTGTCTTCAAATCTATTGTTAGGGAAATCGAGTTTTAACGGCATTTCAACATGTCTGGGTTGTTTTATGCTTAGGGATTAGGGAATTGTCTTCAAATCTATTAAGGAAATCGAGTTTTAACGGCATTTCAACATGTCTGGGTTGTTTTATGCTTAGGGATTAGGGAATTGTCTTCAAATCTATTGTTAGGGAAATCAAATTTTAACGGCATTTCAACATGTCTGGGTTGGTATATGCTTAGGGAGTAGGGAATTGTCTTCAGATCTATCTATTGTTAGGGAAATCGAGTTTTAACGGCATTTCAACATGTCTAAGGTTATTCTATGCTTAGTAGTTAGAATTGTCTTCAAATCTATTGTTAAGGAAATCGAATTTACTCAGTATTTCCTTGTAGCCTTTTGGCAAACTAAGTTTACTCTGGTAGATATTTACAATTTGTTTGTTGATTGAATGATTGATTTTAACGGCATTTCAACCTGTCTAGGGTTATCTTATGCTTAGTTGTGAGGGAATTGCGTTCATTGTACATTTATATTTAGTGGTAGTATCAGTTAAGGTCCCATCTATGAATTAAATAATTAAACAAAAAAACAAGCTTAGATAAATATGTTTTTAAAAAACTGAGTTTTTTAGTAACTGTTTTCGCCTTTATGATTTCACCAAGCGCTGCTAACTCGATACTATCCTAACTAGGGGGGAGGGGAGGCAAAAATGAGCGATGGGAGGCGACAGGATGGCATTAGGAGCAGCATTAATAAAAAAAAAACTTGTTTTTTCTTTTACAAAATCTAAATGACCAAATTTATGTCATAAATACTAAGGTAAAGGAACACGTATGCAGTTTATACAGAATAAAACCGAGTCAAAAGTCTGAACGTTTACTTGACGACTGTACACAACACGTACAGTGGCACCCCAGTTACCACGTGCCACCCAGACAGGATAGGGAGCAGAGTCAGATTTGTAAGTACTACACGTTAATTTAAATCTCTTAAAGCCCCCCCAATTTTACGTTTAAAACTTACCTTGATTCCGTTTCTACTTTTGAGAAATTCCATTATTATAGTATTTTGAGAAAATTTTATTGGGAAAATAGGTTTCTTGGTGAAATACGTGTTTTCAATTTGAAGCATATATATATATATATATATATATATATATATATATATATATATATATATATATATATAAAGATAGTGTGTATTCGCATGTGTATGAAGGGGCGTAAGGAATCTACTGGGGAGCCAAGAGGGCCCTAGCCTTAAAAGGTCTGGGAACCACTGATTTAACCCATAGCTGAAGGGATGAGGAGGTTCATACCTTTCCTGAGAATATTAGTCCTAAAGTTACCCCGATGTCGCAGTCCAGTACGTTAATCACTACGCCATGAGGACTCTCTCTCTCTCTCTCTCTCTCTCTCTCTCTCTCTCTCTCTCTCTCTCTCTCTCTCCATCTTTTTTGTTATTTTGCAGTACTCATTGTTATTAGTAACTTCAGGACATGAGAAATATATGATCTTCCAGACTATGATGCTGATGAATGAATATTATTATCATTATCATTTTATTATCACTGTTTCTATTTAATCGTCATTGATAATTGCTTTATGTTCTATACAATGATTCAAATGAACGTTTCATATTGAAACCAGTAATGTATGATTCCTTTCAATAACTTATGATTCATTTCAATAACTGAAGGAAATATTATTATTATTGTAGAATAATCATACTAATTCCAATTACCGTTGAATTGGTAAGACAAGGCAACAAGTAGTCGTAACTTAATACGAATCTGTCTTGCTGTAAATACTAAGGCAAAATGCCTGGTTATTTATGAAGCATCATAACATCATAGAAACCAAGCAGCCAATCAGGACTCAAGGAATGGAATCACCCAAATGCATGTGGACCATTCTGGATTCCCATAAGTACCAATTGTCTTGGCAATGGTTCAGTTGTGGTTAGCTTGTTGCTCAAACCAACAATACGCTCACTTCAACAATTATTATTACTATTATTATTATTATTATTATTATTATTATTATTGAATGAAAGTGTCATTAAAACATTTGATTGCCATAAAAGCTAATCCAGACATTCGTTGATCTCATTCTTAAAATCTTGGCCGTGTTTAAATAAACCCTCCCCACCCCCACACTCGATAATGGCTCAAGTCCAAAAGAAGTTGGGATTAATGACAAATTAATCGAACTATTTTTTAACAATTTTTATGTGTTAAGATTTTCTTTACACATACGCACCCCTAATAGTTACTCTATATGGAGGCGTGTGGTGTAATGGATACCGTCATAGGAAATAAACACGGCGAGTTGAGTTCAAATCCTGGACGAGGTTGTTTGCATTTCACATAGCAGTAATACCCTTGGAAAAGATATGAATCCAACTATTCTCCCTCCTGCTATGGATAAATAGTATGGTGGACTGGGCTCTTTAACCTTGATTAGGCAACCGGTCTACAAGAAGGAAAACTCTGAATTCAAGCCAGTTAAACTCAGCTTAAGAAATTAGAGAGGTTGGTATATATATATATATATATATATATATATATATATATATATAGTAAATGAAGAAAAAACACTTAACTTTTTTTCTTCATTTACTAAATATCTTGCTCTGTCCTTCTACTCACTGGTATTAGGCACATTGAGCTCTCCTTATGCTCTACCTGCATCAGCTTGGTTAAACCACGCGCGGAAAGATCCTAACTACGGAAGAAAAAAAAATATGTGAATTTTTGGTACAACTAATATTATATAAAAATTTAAATAGTATCATAATTTATTGGTTCAGTCAACCATTAAATATTAAGGGGGGGGGGGGGGGTAGGAGGCGAAAAAAAAAACTAAAGTAAAGGAGACTTAAGGGCCCTTTCGACCGATGCATTGTCAAGTTCCCGACCGGTAAATCGTTTAAAAGTCAAAGTGTATAATTTTGGTAAAAACAAAATATAATTTCATGATTGCAGCAACAAGGAGAAAAAAACACCCCTTCACTTAGTGCTAATACCCTTGGGAAAGGTATGAATTCTACTCTCCCTCCAGCTATGGGTAAAATAGTAGTGTAGACTGGGCTCTTTAACCTTGGTTAGGCAACCGGTCTAGGAGAAGGAAGACTCTGAATTCAAACCTGTTAAACTCCGCTTAAGAAATTGACCTTGTGTCACATCCTGCTCGTGCGGAGGATTTGGTGTATATATATATATATATATATTATAAAATAATAAAATTCGAAGGCAATACAATGCGTAAAAAATAAAGACAAAAAGATGTTTATATGTCTAATCGATTTCAAAGCGAAGCTTTATCGTCAGAGACTGATTTCAGAAATGACGTGCTTATGTTTTTTTTTATTTGTGTGGTTATAATTTCTCTTCTTATTTCCTTTTCCTCTCCTTTTTTCCTCTCTTTCTTCTTCTCCTCCTTTATGAATGGGCGAATAACTGTAATTTCTTATTTCTCTCTTCTTTTTTTTTTCTTCTTAAAAGTTTGTTGAGAACAAGGCTGACATCCGGTAAGATGTTTGCAATGTGTAGCAATGTGTAGCAACGGTGTGAGCATGTCATAATTTCAAAACAAAAGTGAACAAATGAATAAAAACCGTTAATAGAAATTTTTTTTTTTTTTTTTTTAACATACTTAGCTTTTGTTTCGCTTTCACCTTTCATTTCTTATTCTTTCTCCCTCTCTTTCTTTTTTTGTGTTATTTCTCTTCTTTTTCTTTTTTTTTTTTTTCCCCCTTTATCCCTTTGTTCTCTAATTTAAATTATTTATGATGACATCATCTAAAGAAGAAGCCAATGACATAGCTGAGAAATTCAATAGTATAGACAACCACATCCAATCCAAATAGAACATCCAGATAGCACTCGTTCCCTAGTACTTCTAGATTTTTAGAATAAGAATATCACCTACAGGCAAAAATTTCACTTGCTTCTACAAAAAAACACCACTAAGGATCTCTTTGTACACTTCAAATCAGCTCTTCCACTCAGTTCCAAGACTAGTTACATCATAAATGAAATTAATAGAATACACAATAGATGTAGTGAAGAAACAGACAGAATCACTCACACTGCACACTTTATGAACACCCTCAAAAACAATGGCTACCCAACTTCATATATACGCCATTTAAATAACAGAAAAACACGGACACTACACACACACTCTAACACCTGTTTCCTGAAACTACCACATTTCAGTGAAACAATCACTAAACAAATACGCAAGGCTATTCATAGAGAGGGACTAGATATCCAACTAGCCCACTCTGGACCCTCACTACGCCAACATCTAACAATAAAACATAAAAATGTTATTACACCATGCTCACTAACCAACTGCCCAATAAAAGACCCTAACTTATGCCACAAGACCTATACAATTTACCGTCTAACTTGCTCCAAATGCCTTAATTTCTACATAGGTAGTACAATTAGACCCCTCCACATTAGAATCAAGGAACACATCCACACACGTGCATCCTCATTCCATAAACACCTAATCAAATGCAAAAATAAGGACAACAATTTTTCAGTTAAGATAGAGGCTATAATACGCAACATTGGTAATCTCAGAATTAGAGAAAGTTTATTAATAGCTAAATTAGGTCCTAATATAAACAATAGATTAGAATTAAACACAGAATACATAATTAACTAAATTTACACGTTCCATATATAGGTTTTAGTTTATTTAGTACACATGTTCTCTCATATATATATAATTTTCCCTATCATAAATTTTAAACCTACCAACTATCAATAGATTAGAATTAAACTCAGAATACACGATTAACTAAATTTACACGTTTCATATATAGCCCTTTTTTTTTTTTTTTTTTTTTTTTTTTTTTTTTTTTTAATTAAATTAAATATATATATAATATATATATATATATATATATAGTGATGGGATGATTGAGAATGAAAAGAAGATAATAGAGAAATATAAAAAAAATTAATTACGATTAATTTAACAATATTGACATACTTATTAACTCCTTTACATGACATTATTTCTTTAAACCATGACTATTTCTTTAAACCATAATACCCTCTTAGGATTACGGTCAGTCTAGAACTATTAATAAATATTTAAGGAAAAGTGGGAAAAAAAAAAAAATAAGAATAAATAACAACAAAAGAATGAAAAAAAAATAGTTAAATAAAATATATAATTGAAGCAGTACATTATGCCTTTTGTAATTCAAATATTTGATTTATGATATTTAATCTATCTGAAATTTAAGGGGGGAATGGTTTGTTTTATTTTTATTGTTTTGAATTTTACATCAATCCTAATATGTAATTATTATATGATATTTTAATATATAATTAATATAATATTTAATCTATTTAAGTTTAAAAGAAAAAGAGAAAAAAGTACTCATAAAAGATATTTTCTTAAAAAAAAAAAAAAAAGTAATAATAAAAAGAATCATTTATTTTTTCTATCAATACTAATACATAATTTAAGATAATCTTTTATTTACTTATTTACTATATAAAAATAATTTAAATTAGAGAACAAAGGGGATAAAGGGGAAAAAAAAAAAAAGAAAAAGAAGAGAATAACACAAAAAAAAAGAAAGAGAGGGAGAAAGAATAAGAAATGAAAGGTGAAAGCGAAACAAAAGCTAAGTATGTTAAAAAAAAAAAAAAAAAAAATTTCTATTAACGGTTTTTATTCATTTGTTCACTTTTGTTTTTGAAATTATGACATGCTCACACCGTTGCTACACATTGCTACACATTGCAACATCTTACCGGATGTCAGCCTTGTTCTCAACAAACTTTTAAGAAAAAAAAAAAGAGAGAGAAATAAGAAATTACAGTTATTCGCCCATTCATAAAGGAGGAGAAGAAGAAAGAGAGGAAAAAAAGGAGAGGAAAAGGAAATAAGAAGAGAAATTATAACCACACAAATAAAAAAAAACATAAGCACGTCATTTCTGAAATCAGTCTCTGACGATAAAGCTTCGCTTGAAATCGATTAGACATATAAACATCTTTTGTCTTTATTTTTTACGCATTGTATTGCCTTCGAATTTTATTATTTTATAACATACTTAACAATGCTTCAAGCAAATTACCAATTACTTTTATAATAATATATATATATATATATATATATTATATATATATATATATATATCCCTTCACGTTACTCCACTCTCTGCAACAACATCCACAGCAAATAATGCTAGGGAATGTTTAACTATTCTCAGCCTACACAAGGACCGACAGTGCAAAAAAATTGCAACTGTCTCTAAAATATACAGATGATAGTTTCACATGGCCTCGTGATCATTGTATTAGGCTGTTACAAAAATAATGGCCGATTGAAGTGCTCGGTTTTGAAATGTCATTTTAACATAGAATTTGTTGTTTATTTCAGGTGAATTTTTGCATACTTTGTCGTGGATTTTTCTCAACAACTGCCTGCAATTGTTCATTGTCAAGACTGCATGTCCGTCCTCTACCTTCTTCATTTTCAAGACTCTCATCTCCACAGTGGAATTTCTGGAACCACCTTCGTACAGTCCGATCACTTGTGGATTCATCTCCCCATGCTTTGTTGATATTGGCAGCAGTTTCGGAGGCATTGTGCCCAAGCTTGAACATAAGAAGGCAAAGGTCATGTTTAGGCATGTTCATCTTTGAAGGCCCCTATTTTTTTAAAATACTTTCTATCTGAAAATAAATTAAATTTTATTTTTGAGTACAGATTAATTATTATATATGCAAAAATTCACCTGAAATAAACAACAAATTCTATGTTAAAATGACATTTCAAAACCGAGCACTTCAATCGGCCATTATTTTTGTAACAACCTAATAATTAATTCTGTAGTCATATAAACTGCACAGTTGTTCATTAAAAGGGACAAGTGTTTATCGAAAGCCAACATTTTCGGGGATTTACTTGAGTTGGGACTCATCTGTTCCCAATTATTAAATCTTGATTTCTTATCTTATCCTTTGACCCAATTTATACACTTTGATTTTTAAACAATTTACCGGTTGTGAACTTTGCACCGGTCGAAAGGGTCCATACTTCTTTTTGTTTTGTTTTTTTCGTCTCCTTTAACCCCCCCCTCCCCCACACACACACTTTATAACGTTTAATAGTTGATCGAAGTAGGGCCGGCTTAGTTCAGTCGGTAGAGTGTCCGGCTGGGAACCTCGAAGTTCCTGATTCGATTCCGACCCTCGCCAACTCGGCGTATGAGTAGCACATGAATATGTGCGGTAAAATGAGGAGATGGTGGTAGGAGTGGTACTCCGTCTCAGACATTCAAACAATCTCCTTGGTCTAGCGCTGGTGAAAAGGGGATAGGCTCCCTCGCTGTCTGGCTGATACCGACTTTAGGTCACTCCGACGATTTTATTTTTATATATAAATATTAGTGTGTGTGTATACACAATTATCTTAAGCATAAAATAACTCAAGGGTTGACATGCCGTAAAATCTATACCAGCCTATCAATCTGTTTCTGTCTGTCTATGTCTGTCTGCCAGTCTGCTTGTATACCGACATAGATATTATCTATGTCTCTCTCTCTCTCTCTCTCTCTCTCTCTCTCTCTCTCTCTCTCTCTCTCTCTCTTTCGTTCTCTTTCTTTCGTTTTCTCTCTCGCTCTCGCTCTCTCGCTCTCTCGCTCTCGCTCTCTCTTTCTCTCTCGCTCACTCTTTCTCTCTTGCTCACTCTCTTTCTCTCTTCTTTCTCTTCACTCTCTTCTTCTTTCTCTCTCTCTCTCTTTTCTCTGTCTTTTCTCTCTCTCTCTCTCTCTCTCTCGCTGTTTCTTTCTCTTTCTCTTTTTCTCTCTCTCTTTCTCTTTTTCTCTCTCTTTCGCTCTCCTCTCTCTTTCGTTCTCTCTCTCTCTCTCTCTCTTTCGGTCCTTCTCTTCTCTCTTTCGTTCTCTTCTTTCGTTTCTCTCTCTCTCTCTCTCTCTCTCCTCTCTCTCTCTCTCTCTCTCTCTTCTCTCTCTCATTTCGTTCTCGCTCTCTCTCTCTCCTCTCGCTCCTCTCTCTCCTCTCACTCTCTCCCTCTCACTCCTCACATGCGCCCTATCTCTCTCATTTGAGCTAGATAGAATCAAAAGAAACAAATCTGTTTTTATCTCCATGTGTTCGGACAACATCCGTGATTGTAACGTGGTTTGTTTTCTTTGATGCCATTCATTATTGATATTTATATCTAATTTCTCAGGTATTTCATTTTTATTATATCACCTTTTTTTTTTTACCTGAAGAAAGATGCTATCAGATCAAGCTAATAACCTTCCTCTAATGCACTATGTTGTTTTTTGTTTGTTTGTTTTGTTTTAGACATCAAAAATACTGCTAGATCACAAAATCTTCCCATTGTTGACATCATTAGTGATTTTCATAACGCAAAGGATATGAAAAGAGATGATACTCGAGCAGTCACTTTTTTGTTTAGACCGACACAATAATCTGACCTTAAAAACCGAGGTCTTTTTCTTGGAAAATTCATCGACACATAGATATATGGAGTAAAATGAGAAATGAATCCGACAGTATATGGGAAAGTAGAACAAACACGGGATGTTACCATGGATGGAAAAGTAATAGTCGTAGTGTCGATGTTCGAACATTCGGTTTATAAAAAAAAAAACTTCTACGAACCATTTAGTAACTAGTTAAGGAGAAAAAAGATTTATATAGTTAAAAAGATGGTGAATGTTTTGAATGCGTTTCCAAACTGAACGCATTCAAAACATCCATCTTATTAACTACATAAATCTTTTGTCTCCTTGATTAGTTACTAAATGTTTCTGAAGAAGCTTTTTTTTATAAACCGAAATGTTCGAACATCGACACTACGACTAATAAATTTCAATTCATTGTTAAATTCCGTGTTCTACATTTCTCCACAGAAGCCACAAGGTTCCTAGTTCGATACCGACCCTCGCCAACTCAGCGTATGAGTAGCACAGGGATCTGTGCGGTAAAGTAAGGAGCTGATGGTAGGTGTGGCGCTCCACCTCAGACGCTAGAAATAATCTCCTTGGTCTAGCGCTAGTGAAAAGGGGATAGACTCCCTCGCTGTCAGGCTGATACCGACATTAGGCCGCCCCGACGACTTTACTTACTTATTACTAGTCTGGCTCATCCATTAAAAACTAACACCAAATATTTCAACCGACCTGAAGAAGTGCTTTTTACTACAGACCTTTTTAAACAGTATGAATTTTGCAACTGTTGAGGTGGTTTTGTATTGTTTTCTGACATTATGATGTTATCTAACACCACATGGGGGGGGTATCGTTGTAGTGATTGCATATATATATATATATATATATATATATATATATTCTCTATCATAGAATAAATTCATATTTTTAGAATACTTAGTTTTTCTATTTTCTACATACCGTCGGATTTATTTCCTTATATTAGTTCCATATTCAGACTATCTAATTAACTTCATATCATTATGACACTAAACTCTCTGATGATGAGGTTCCAGTTCTGGAGGTTTGGGGAGCACCCCTTCATTACCTTTGCTCCCAGTTCCACTCTGACCCGGAGTGGTAGTACCTGTTAGTCCCATCTATGGATTAAATAGAAAAGTGTGTTAATATATACTCATTTGTTTTTATTAAGAATGAATTTATTTCAAAACTTTATCGGCATTAAATGACCCACTGAGGTTGATATGCCGTAAAACAAACCAAACCATGGAATAGTATGAGTATATTTCTTGCAGTGGAGACACATAGTTTTTGTCTTTTCTTCCGTTTTGTTCAGTGTATACCAATTATATATTAACACTAATATCGGTCCTCGGTGAGTGGGGATTTTTATTAAATATCTTTCCAACCCCCAAGCATTCCAATATTACTTGTAAAGAACCCGCCGCCCTGTCGGCTTTAGAATACGCCGACTGTCCACTACAGAGGGGTATAAACCTCATTCCCCTTAATAAGACCAGCTGCTTAAGGACAGAATCCAGGCGACTGAGTAGTCAATGATCAATCGGCTAGTTACGTTAAGCCCTAGCACCTATATTATTGTCCTGACCCTATTGCCCTTATAGAAAACCCCAACACTTTCTATCATATTAAATTGTAAGAGTTCTTTTTTTTTTTTTTTTTTTTTTTTTTTTTAGTTTCTCTTTCCCGCCCTCGCTAGAGAACACTTAAAATGTAGAAGATGTGTTCAAGCGACAGTGAGTTGTGTGTTGAGGTCATGTTTAAGAGCATGTTAGTTGACCTCGGAGTAAAGCATGATAACCGGATTATCGCGAGTCATGTTGGGTTAAAATAACGGAGAGAGAGAGGGAGAAATTGGGGAGGGGTTATATCAGCTACGAGCGTACACGTGTCCATTTCCGATTCTATGTATTGTATGGTGGGTCAGGTGGGGATAGTGAGAGAGACGGAATATATCTGTGAAGTGTGTATTTTCTGAAGCATGTCTCCCACTCTCTCTCTCTCCCTCCACATCCACTCACATATAGAAAGGGATTGGGAGAGAGAGACGGGCACATATGTATGTATTAGTTTGCGGAAAACCCGGAACTGAAAGTGACCTCGTGAAATACGAAACCTGCCGTTTCTTTCTGTGGCCCTTCATACATTAATGTGTGTATATATATATATTTATTTGTCGAATTTTTTAAATATAAGCAATTTAAGAAAATTCAACAAATAAATAAATAAAGCTCCTACAAATTTGTGGTTGAGCACTGTGATTTCTTTGTTTCATCTCAAAAATTTATATATATATATATATATATATATATATATATATATATATATATATATAGTGTGTGTGTTATATATATGAGTTACTAGCAAATATACTAGCAAATATAAATGTAAACCCGCCCCTCGTGGTGGGGGTCCAGTTGCTTCGGCCCTGAATCTTTACAAGGTAATAGCGTCGATCCCAGGGGGCCATCCCCCCAGGCAACACCTGTCCCCTCGATTTAAAGGGGCAAGGCTGGGTTTATTGCCCAGTGCCTGAGGCACACCCTTTAGGGTGGATGGCTGAAGGGATCCACGCAATTTTTCACTCGCCACCCATGAGCTTCGGTTTGTGGGTGGTCCCACGTTAATAGGGCCTTGTGCCTAACCCCTACAAGTGGGGTACGAGGTAAATACCATATACTAGCAAATGTATTCACCCTCCGGGTGCAAGTATTTAAGTTTTAATGTAATAAAAATATTATATTAAATTAGAAAGGCTAATGAAACTAAATAAGAATGAAGATGAAGTTTTGAAACAGGGGGAGGTATAATTGAAAAAATAGAACTGAAACTTACTCTTCCATCACTCCAAGTCTTTCATTGCTAAATGTTCCTAATTTTACTATTTAGTTAAAATAGGAAATAAAGAATACAATCAGTTATTTCTTCTTGTTAATGGATTTCTTTTAAGATTTATTCCCGGGATTTTTGCTCATATTCATGAAGATAAAACCAAACAATTAGAAATCAATAATACTAAGCATATATTTATTATAATCAAATTTTTAATATCAATATGCAAATTAGCCTTCCCGTTCACACTGTAAACAACTATTTTGTTGTATAAATGAGAAAAGTGTCCCCCCATGAATCGAGATCTCGGAAAGGGTGCGTAAAGGTCACATGATCCATTAATTGTATACAGAGTATTATTAATTATTTATTAATTAGTTACTTGAAACCATATTATCACTTCTGTCCCTGGTTAAGTAAATACATTAGCTCTGTTTAGTAGAGCATTCACCTTGCTGTGTGCAAATTATTTGTACTATCAAATATATTCACCCTCCGGGTGCAAGTATTTAAGTTTTAATGTAATAAAAATATATTAAATTAGAAAGGCTAATGAAACTAAATAAGAATAAAGATGAAGTTTTGAAATAGGGGAGGTATAAATGAAAAAATAGAACAACTGAAACTTACTCTTCCATCGCTCCCGTCTTTCATTGCTAAATTTTCCTAATTTAACTATTTAGTTAAAATAGGAAATAAAGAATAAAATCAGTTATTTCTTCTTGTTAATGGATTTCTTTTAAGATTTATTCCCGGGATTTTTGCTCATATTTATTGAGATAAAACCAAACAATTAGAAATCGATAATACTAAACGCTTATTTATTAGAATAATATTTTTAATATCAATATGCAAAATAGCTTCCTCGTTCATACTGTAAACCGTTATTTTGTTGTATATATAAGTACAATTGCATGTTATTAGTATGTAGATGAGACCAACAATATTAATAATGTAAAACAATTTTATTAATAATTGAGGTTTAAATAAAATCAAGGAGAATGTGACGTAAATAATTGAGGAAATTGTGACTTGAATAGTAATATAGTTTCGGTTACAGACAAACACACAATCTCCATTATAATAAGAGAAGAGATATTCATATATATATATATATATATATATATATATATATATATATGGAAATATTTATTGGTTTACAAGCATGAAAGAAATGAGTGAAATAAATGAAAAAGTGAGTTGAATATTATGTTCTAAATTCCATTTATTTACCGATATTTCGAGGAGCTGCCTCTCTCTTTTTCTAAGGTTTGTGTTAGACTGACTGTTGTTTCCTGTCTCGAGTCCTTTTGGGGTCATGAATACAGAGAGAGAAAGGGAGGGGGATACACACATATAGATTCATCAAATATACCGACAAAGAAGCATACGTGGACTCCACGATAACATTATATATATATATATATATATATATATATATATAAAATGTGTGTGCGTATGAAGTCGGTGGAGTGGCCTATTGTCGGTATCAGCCGGAGAGCCGGATAGCGAGGGAGTGTAACTCCTTTTCACTAGCGCTAAACTAGGGAGACTGTTTTTGCATCTGAGGGGGATTGCCACACCTACCGCCAGCTCTCCACTTTGGACCCTAACGAAGCACCTGGAGAATAAGCTGGATGGGGGTTGTACAAAAATGCTGTACACGATATAAAACAAATCGTGAAAACAATACCCGACAAAAAAGCAACTGTAAGACCACTTGCCCCCTATCCCACAAACCATCTGAATTAGGTAAAGAATAAATGCTGGGCACTGCTAGAGAAGCAACGGTGAACTCAATTGTGACGTTCTCCTATGGAAACCAACATATGGAAACGCCAGTGTGGACCATCCAACAAAGACTTACATTGACCAGCTCTGCGCGGATAGTGGACCTCCCGAGAGCAATGAATGATAGGGACGGTTGGTGAGAGATTGTCATGGATATCCGTGCTACTAGAGCGACATGATGATGATGATGATGATGATTATCTTCAAAAATAGCCAATGTTGGCCCTTAGCACACTGACGAACTTAGCCACTTCTCTTGTGACCAGTCCTATCTTCGGTCATCACGAACAGTCTCCTCTTTCCATTAGCCACAGTGATTAATAGAACAAAGCTAAAAGCATTACTACTCCTCCTCCTCCTCCACTACGTCATCCATGTTGTCCATTTCAATACATCTAAATAGTTACTGTATACATTTTCAATCATAGTGTCGCGACAGGTACGTTTGATTCAGTGACAGTTTTTATGGCCGGTGTCGATTATACACGCTAAGTTTCAATCTACATTTTTGTGATGACGTGTGTGATTCAGTTGTCATTCTCTGCTTCCTCTTTCTTCTCTCCCACCCCTCCAAGAATCACTGTTGGACCACGCATCCTTTTCACTAAGTGACCCATCTATCACAGCAATCACTAGCGTATTAAAATATTCTATTTCACTGAATTTTTAGATGAGGCTTGATAATTAGTATTATTTGGATTATTCGGACTATTGTTCTCATTTTTGTTATCCACCATAACTTTTAGCTAAGTAAAATCCGTTTTTTTTTGTTTTTTTTTTTCAATGAGAAAAAAATGGCTTCCAAGCCATATTTCTATTATTTTTTTCATTGACAATAGCCCGAATAATACAGAATAATATTCATATATCAAAGGCAATAGTCTTAACTTCAAAAAGGCTGCCTACCACACCTTCGTATTACTGTCCTGTCGGCTTGAGTTGTAGAATACGCAGACTGAACCTCTGTAGAGGGGTAAGACCTCCCCTACACTGATCAATCAACTGGTCACGTCAATCCCTAGCACCTATATGATTGTTCCAAGCCTATTGCCCTTATCGCAAACGCCGGCCCTTTTATCATATATGTGCTAGAAGGGTCTTAGTGTCCTGGGTATGATGTTAAACTTTATCTGATAGTGAAGTTCCAATTCTGGAGCTCTGTGGAATGTAGAATACCCTTTAATCACCATTACTCCCAGGTCCACTCTGGTCGGGAGAGTTAGTACCACCAAATAGAAAAACGAGTTTTTAAAAAAGTGAATTAAAAAAAAGTTGAGTACCATCAAGAATGAATGAAACAAAAACATCTTCGGCATAAAATGACCCAACAAGGGTTGACATGCCGTAAGACCCACCCAACCGACCAACAAAGTGACCCGTCTATCACAAAAATCCCGAGCTTATAAAATAATATTCATATATCAAAGGCCAATAGTCTTATCGGTTCTGTAAACATTTTGTTGTCCCGGATTCCTGCCTTTATTTACGCTATGTTTTCCCTGACGGTTACAGGCGTAAAAACGTAACTCCTTAGATATTTACCGTGCACTTTCTTATTTTTTTATCAAGAAATAAATATAAAGTTAAATAATAATCCCTTGTAAACAATTATAGCTTCAAAAACCATTAATACAAATAATTTGTACACAGTTATATGGTTTCAAGTATTCCTACCTAATACCAACTATTTTCAAACGGATCTATTTGAGCCATATATGAAAATCTAAGAGATGCTACCTCTCCAAGTTAGAGTGGACCAGGTTGTAATGGCAATGAAGGGGTATTCAACAATCCTCTGAGCTTCAGAACCGGTGCTTCACCATCGGATGCAATTTTATGTCATATTCAAGATGGGTTTAATAAAGTTGCGTGATAAAATATTGGGTTAGTGCCTAATTATTGAGGCGTTTTTTTTTTTTGGGGGGGGGTGACAATAAATTTTATTCAACAAAAATAATTTGGGCACATTCGGCTTTGTTGTTATCGGAGAATTCGTGGGAGACCCATCCAGCCAATTTCTATATTTTTCCGAGCTTTTTAAGACGACGAACGATGATCGAATGGCCCACATTGAAGTCTTCGCCCACAATTTCTCTTTGTCAAGCTTTCGTCCTCTTCCACGGCTGCCAAAAGTACTTGGTCGTTGAAATTTGATGGTCGACCACTTGCTTCTTCATTTGTGAGGTGTGTATCGTCTGATTCGAACTTCCTGGACCATCTTTGAATTTGGCTTTTACTGATTGTTCCTTCACCAAAAAGTTCATTGAGATCGCGAAATGATTGTGTTGCATTTCAATCTTTCCCGAAGTGGTAGAACATAAAATGATCGAACGAGGATATGATGTTCGATACGCATTCTGAAACGAGAGAATTATCTTATTGTAATGGAGATTGTGTGTTTTACTGTCTGTAACTAAAACTATATTACTACTCAAGTCATAAATCCCTTAGTTATTTACATCACATTCTCCATGAATTTACTTTTATTTAATCCTCAATTATTAATAAAATTGTCTTAGAATAGTAATACTGTTGGCCTCATCTACGTACGAATAACATACAATTGAACTTATATATACAAAAAATAGCGTTTTACAGTGTGAACGGGAAGGCTAATTGGCAATTTGATAAATATGTGCTTGGTATTATTGAAATCTTTGGACAACATTTTTATTTCCAAGATTGTGTCTTCTTCCATGGCTGCCAAAAGTACCTGGTCGTTGAAATTTGATGGTCGACCACTTCCTTCTTCATCTGCGAGATGTGTATCGCCTGATTTGAACTTCCTGGACCATCTTCCAATTTGGCTTTTACTGATTGTTCCTTCACCAAAAAGTTCATTGAGATCGCGAAATGACTGTGTTGCATTTCAATCTTTCTCGAAGTCGTAGAACATAATGTGATGAATGGGGATATGATTTTCGATACGCATTCTGAAAAGAAAAAGAATATTTTTATTAAACAAACCACCAATTGTTATTTTTTTGTTATTTTTTTTTTTTTAATAAAATTTGTTGAAAAAAATCCGCAATAATTATGCACCAACCCAATATTTTAAAGAGAAAAACAGGAAACGTGAATAATCTACTCGCTCGGTCACTCAGTGTTCAATCTTAGTTAATGTCATCTCGCTACGGACTGAGTAACCACACGGTAGAGTTTCCGTTCATGCATATGCAGTAATGTCCCTTTTGATTAATAGTCAAATTACATCTTCGCTATACAAACGGTCTCCATGATGTACCAAATTATATCAAAATTACTGAATACATTCTCAGCAGACCTCATATGCGTATATAAATGTTTGATATAGAAAATATAGTTTTGTTAGACGAGTATCATATCCTGATTTGATAGTCAAATAACATTCCTGGCCTAATATATATATATTTTTTATAAATATACATATTTTATATCTAAAATGACCCATGTTATGTGTGCATGAGAATAAAAGTGCGGGAGAGATCGTGTTTTTGATTGTATTAGTTCTTTTCAGTGTTGTGAGTTCTGCGGGGTAAAATGAGGAAATGTAAGCTATATTATGTGTGTGAATCATCTACCCACATCAAGTATAGAGCACTCGTCGATTTTCATTAGATCAAGAGCGTCGCGACCGGCCCACACCATTTCAATGATGGGTATCTGCCACTTGTCTCTCTTGAGTTTGAGGATTCGTTCGACAACCTTTCGGCTAAAATGGACCGCGTCTAAGCGATACTCAGTTTCCTTGATTGTTTTCTACTTTCTGATACACGACCAAATAATTCGATATCTTCGGGGGGGGGGTGGAACAGAAAGAAAGGGAAAGGAAGAAGAGAAAAATGGAACAGAAAGGAAGGAAATGGAATGGAAAGGAAAGGAAAAAGAAAAGGAAAAAGAAAAAAAGGAAAGGAAAAAAAAAGAATAAAAAGGAAAATGAAAAAGAATAAAAGGAAAGGAAATGAAAAAGAATAAAAAGGAAAGGAAAATGAAAAAGAATAAAAGGAAAAGAAAATGAAAAAGAATAAAAAGGAAAATGAAAAAGAATAAAAAGGAAATGAAAAAGAATAAAAAGAAAAAAAAGAATAAAAATGAAAAAGAATAAAAAGGAAAGGAAAATGAAACACAGAATAAAAAGGAAAGGAAAATTAAAAAGAAAATGAAAATGAAAAAGAATAAAAAGAAAATGAAAATGAAACACAGAATAAAAAGAAAAAAAAATGTAGAACAGAAAGAAAGAAAATGGAAGAGAAAGAAAAGGAAAAGAAAAATTGAACAGAAATAAAATTAAAAATTAAAAAAAGAGAGAAAAAAGAAAAAGAGAAAAATATAAAAGAAAGGAAAAAAGAAAAGATGGAAGAGAAAGGAAAAATTAAAAAGAAAGAAAAAATGAAATTAATTGAAAGGAAAAGAGGGAATTAAAGAAAATGATCAAATAAGAAATAGAATTAAAAGAACGAAATAAAATAAAAGTAGAGAAAAAATGGATAAAAACTAGAAATAAAAAATGAGAAACTAGCGAAATAACATGAAAAGAAAAATGAATGAAAACTAAAATGAATTTGAAAAACAGTAAAAAACAGGATAATCAGGAAGAAAAATGAAAGTGAGAAGAATAGAGAAATGTTCCAAAAATATTAAAGAAGAAACAAAAATCGTTCTTTCTATTTTAAGAAAGACAGTGTCGAAGAAAAAGAAAGCCGGAAAGAAAAATATTTAGATTTGCAGGTAAACAAAGAGTTTTTTTTTTTAAGGAAAAGTTAGAAAGAAAGATATACAGGTAAACCGCCCTGCCGGTGGGGCTGTAGAATACGCCGACTGGACCTCTGCAGAGGAGTAAAATCTCTCAAACTGGGACACATGTTAGCCGTGGATGGCGACCCATGATGCTTAAGTACGGAATCTTGGTGGCTAAGCAGTACATGACATACTACACTTTGGCCCTTACTTAGGCTAGACGGGTGGCCAGAGACATCCCCCTCCGATCAATTGGTTCGTCACGTCAAGTCCTAGCACCTATATGATTGTCCCTATCCTATTGCATTATGGTACTCTCTAATCTTTTTTATCATATATGTGCTAGAAGGCGGTGGCTGAGGGCCTTACTGACCTGGGTTTGACGTAAAACTGCATCTAGATGTGAAGTTCAAATTCTAGAACTCTGGGGAATATAGAGTACCCCTTTATCGCCATTACTCCCATTTCCATCCTGAATCAGAGTGGTAGTACCTGTTAGGGTCCCATCTATGGGTTAAATAGATTTTAAATGAGTATTAAAAGTCTGTTATTAATAAAACGAAATGTCTTCGGCATAAAATAAACCAACAAGGATTGGCATGCCGTAAAAACCCAACAAACCAAACCAATCTATACAGGTAAAGAATAGAAATCTAAAAAAAAAAAAAAAAAAAAAAAAAAAAGAACCGAAAACGAGAAGGTAGAACAAAAGAAAGAAAAAAAGAATCAAAACAGAAAAACGAGAAAATGAAAGAAAAGGGATCAACTGTAAAGAAAGAAAGAAAGAAAGAAAGAGAAATAGGACAAATTAGAGAGAAAGAAAGAAAGAAAGAAAGAAAACTGAATCTACTGTGTGGAAATGTTCGACGGGGTCATGTGATTTCGATCGGGAACATCATTGGAGTTTTGTTGCTCACAATTGTCTTGTTGGTTTCTGTTCACAAAGGTCAGGTTAACAAGCACTCTGCAGATGGTTCATATCAGATGGACATTGCAATGGAAAGAATGGCGTTCAAAGTGAAACTCACTCACGCACCACTTTCCTCGATTCTACACATCGTTGAATCTATGCAATCAGCAAGTTGTTGTTTTCTTTCTTTTTTTCTTTTTTCTTTGGTTTTTTTTTATTTTTTTATTTTCATTTTTTTTTTATTTATTATCAGTAAATATACATACTCACATACGTAAATATTTTATAAATACTAGTAGAAATATGTGCCCTCTGAGCATAAGTATTTAAGTTTTAATATGATTAAATATTATATTGAATTAGGAAGACTAATGAAGTTAAATAAGAACACAAAAAAGATATCACTTATTTTTACTTTATTCTAATTGATTTCATTATCAAATTATACATAGGATTGCTTTCGATACGTCCGAGAATAGAACAGTAATATTAGATATCAATAACACAAAGTAATTATTCATTAAACCCAGTTTTGATAAAACCAGTATGCAAATTAGCCACACCATATATTATGTAAACCTATATTTCTTAGTGATATATTAGACGCATTGCAGGATTTTAAGTGCACTAATAACATGGGCTGTTTTGAGGCAAATCTAACTCGTATTTTCATAGATTTCGTAAATAAATAGGATTAATTTTATGTATTAATGATTTTGACTATAGATTAAATACTCACTGTTAAACTTACGCAATTCCTCAGGTTATTGTGACTTGGGCAGTGGCGTAGTTTCAGTTACAGGCACCGACTCTCCCTTATAAGATATACTTTGTATATATGTATAATCCAAGTTGGCGGAGTGGCCTATTGTTATCAACCAAACAGTGAGTGAGTCTCTCTCCTTTTCACTAGTGCTAGACTAGGGAGACTGTTTTTGCGTCGAGGCGCCACACCTATCAACCCCCCTTATCACACACTCAAGCTGTGCTATTCATGCGCTGATTTGAAGGGAACCGGTATCGAACCCGAAGCCTTGTGACTACTAGATGAATGCTCTACCGACTGAGCTAAACCGATTTATATATATGAGAGAGAGGGGAATGAAAATAAATCCGACAATATGGGGAAAAAGTAATAAATATTCGATTGTCCTTTTTCTTCCCTTTCTTTTTTTATAATAAAAACGTTATGGTCTATTATTTAGCCGATGTGACGACACTCATGAGAAATAAGAATTCGGCAGATAAGCAAAACCAGATAAGGATTTAGATTTTTGCATTTCATCTTGGACGAATCTCATTTTTAACCAGAGGGTGTTGCAAGATGATAACGGTCGTAGAATTAAGGGACACAAGAATTAATATGCAGATATTTCGTAAATAACGACAATCTGGATAACATAATGCATGTTCTCAATTACATATATTTTATTTGTTTGTTTTGTTTTACGGCATATCAACCTCGGTGGGGTAATTTGATGCCGGCTAAGTTTTGAAATAAATTCATTCTTAATGGCTACTCAATTTTTTATATAAACACATTTTTCTGTTCAACCCAGAGATGGGACCATAACAGGTACTACCACTGTCAGTGAACCAGGGTGATGAAGGTGTGTTCCACACTCCCCAGGCCTCCAGAACTTTGACCTTACCATCAGATAGTTTAACGTCATACTCACGACATTATTCTATTTGTAATTTTCAAATTACAACACAACTAGAAAATTATGTATACACTGTTTTTTCAAACAGGAACGTTTGTGTGTGTGTGGGGGGGTGTAATGCTATTTTGACGCAATATCAGACATTTGAATCTTCTCCAACCGACTTTTATCGTATCACTTGATAAACAAACATGCCAGATTCACCAGGTGATATTTGAATGTCCTGAAGAAGATTATAGATACATATTTAATAATCGAAACGTTTTAAACATCGACTGCAATTTTTCAAATATTAGTAAATCAGACACACAACTTCTATTTTTCATATTTATTTTTTACTTTTTACACACACAACACACACACACACACATTATATATATATATATATATATATATATATATATATATATATATATATATATATAAGTAGAAGTACTCTGTCCATGACCGGACTGAAATGATTTTTTAGAAATACCAGTACGTGACAAAGGGTGAAGAGAGTACCAAGAGAGTGGGGAAGATGAAAATGATTGAGCAAATTCCTAATCAAATTAAAATAGATTCACTGGGAATTCGCGTTTTACAATGCTCGTTTATTTGAGGGATTGTTTTTTCTGGGGTGGGGGCATAGATTTAAAATATTTTTTAAATGTAACCCTAAACTCGCGAGTATTTTGAAATATAATTTTATTTTTCTGGAAACTTTTTTGTACATATGACAAAAATTTTAATTCATGTCAAAATGATAAAAAATATATTCGTTTAGTTTATTTTCTTCTTTTTTTTACCTCTAAATATGTAGCAGAAAAAAAAAGTTAAGAATTAAATGTGTCCTTGTTTGTAGATGGAAAATTTGCGTATTAATTAAAATGAAAATTATTCCTTTATTCTATATAAAAGTAAAGGCGTCGGGATGTTTTTGGCGTCTGAGGCGGAGCGCCACACCTCACTTTACGCACGATCCCTGTGCCACTCATACGCTGAGTTGGCGAGGGCCGGTATCGAACCAGGAACCTTATGGTTCTTATCCTAGTCGGACGCTCTGACGACTCAGCTCTACCGGTCCTTATTTAAATACAACAGCAATTCTACCTTTTTTAAAACTTTTATAGAAAAATTAAGATTGTAAATTGTCACGTATCTTATTTCCCCCCTTAAGAACAGAGATTACTTTACATAAATTACTGAAATAGATCACTAATTAGGACTTAACCTATTCTAGTAGTGACCATCCCAAGTGGAGTTTAACAGATTTGAATTCAGAGTTTTCCTTCTCCTAGACTGGTTGCCTAACCAAGGTTAAAGAGCCCAGCTTGACCTATTTACCCATAGCTGGAGGGAGAGTAGTTGGATTCATACCTTTCCCAAGGGTATTAATGTTATGTGAACTGTAGTTTTGTCTAGTATTTGAACTTGGGGTGACGAGTCCATTTCCTACGACTCTAACCATTACACCATGGCCTCCAACTTATATATAAACAATAGTTCCTATGAATTTCTTAATAACAATGAAATAAATTACGCTAAAAAGATTGCATCTTCAAGAGGAAAAAAAACGGCATTAATGCGCTAGTTTGATAAATACAGATTTTAATTTTTTTAATCTTGTTTTTTTAAGCAAAACAAATAATTTTTACATGTTTTTTGTTTGTTTTTTTGTTTTGTTTTTTTTTTGTTTTTTTTTTAATCGGAAGGGTTTTTTCTTCATAATGCAACAAAAATTACATTCATTTTTACATCCATTTTTTTTTTTTTTTTTTTTTTTTTTTTCGAGCTTTGTTGAATCTTAATTCCTGGGAGAGGGTTAAAATCACGGGAAATGTTTATCATCAGGTTGCGCTACCACCACGGATATCCATGACAATTTATTTCCAATTTTTTTTTTCAGATAGACCCTATCTAAAAAAAAAAATTCAGTTAGAAAAACAATAATTTTCGAAAAAAAAAAGCATAAAATTCAAACTTTGCCTATGGTTTGGTTTCTTCGTTTAATGGCATTTCAACTTTCGTGAATTATCAAATACCAAACCTATCCTTGTAGAAGAACAGTAGTGGTATTATTTTACCTATAACTGGGAGGAGGAAAGAGGGGTTTCATACCTTCCCCAATTAAATTCGAAAATGAATGTTATAGCATGACTGGGTTCAAGCCCGGTAACTATGTCGCGCTCCAGCAAATTAGCCATTACATCATTTCAAAAATCCCCAAGTATCAATTCAGCCCGCTTCTCGTCCCCAAAACGAGAGTTCGCGCGATTGACCTTTTCGCGTAGCAGGGTCGCGTGCGGGGGGCTTTACATGACACTTGTTTTAATAAATTAATATCATTGAGATATACTGCTTTAAAATTGTTAGTAAAAAAAAAATCGCAATTATTTTTGCACCAACCTGCGATATCAAACATATACTTTTAAATTTTAAAAAGTATCCAAAGAATTATTATTTTTTTTTTTTTTAGCAATGGACATAATTTTTCAAAACGGAATTCCAAAGAATAGAACGGAAATAAGAAACTGCTATCCAACTGCCAATGTTATTGTCATATTGATTAGTGCCGTAGGTAAGTTTATACAATTATCATAAATTCGCAAGTTCACGGTTGGTTTTAATTTTTCAAATGAAAAGAACAAAAACCAAGCACGGCAGGTCAAATCCGTTCTTTCTCATATTAAACACAAATGTCTTATTAAATTGAATTTACAACAGAGGAAGTATTGTTTATTATGATAGGAGAAAAAAGCAAATGAAAGTAATTTAAAAGAAATTCTAGTCCAAAATTAATAATGGTTCATATAAAAGTTAGGTTAATATTTCTATTGTGTGTAAATTGTATACAGATATAAATTGACTTAGTTTTAACTAGTTTAACTTCGTTAGATGAAATAATTTCATTAACTTTGACTCTGTTTTTTTTTTTTCTTTCATCTTTTGCTTTTATGTTACAAGAATCAGGTGCTTACCATTCTTCGACCATAGATTGAAGGCAGCTGGAATCAAACATAAAGCTTTGATATCGCAAAATTAATATATGTCTGACGTAGTTCCAGGACATGAAAAACGGTTCTATTGAGTTAAGACTAGAGTTTGGTTTTAATTAAAAAATGTTTAAAAATAATTAAATTTTATAATCAGATCCATTTACTCAATTCTGATTTTAAATGTTATTCGGGCCCTTTAGGTGATCGGTACACATGTAGTACAATCTCTATAACGTTAAATATGATTGATGGATTGGTTTGATTTTACGGCATGTTAACCCTTGTTAGGTTATCTTATGCAGAATATGGTTTTATTCATTCTTGATGGATATTGAATCTTTTTTAAACTCAATTTTTTAAACACTTTTTTTTAACTATTTAATACATAGATGGACCCTAACAAGTACTACTAGTCCCGGTGGACCTGGGAGTAATGGTGATGAAGGGTACTTCACACTCCCCAGAGATCCAATATTGGAACCTTACTACTAGATGCTGTTTAAATTCATACCAAGGACATTAAGACCCTCAGCCACTGCCTTCTAGCACATATATGATAAGAAGGGTTTGGTGTTTGCTTTAAGGGTCGGGACAATCATATAAGTACTAGGGCTTTACGTGATGAACCGACTGATCAGAGGGGGCCTTTCCGACTGACCATCGAACCTAAGTAAGAGCCAAGTGGAGTGTTGCAAATCATAGACTGCTCGGCAACCATGATTCCGTCCTTAAACATCCTGGGTCACCACCCTCGACCAACAGGTGGCCTCATTGGAGGGATTTTATCCCTCTGCAAAGGTGCAGTTGATGTATTCTTCTGTCCCAGCCGACAGGGCGGGGTTCTCCAGGAGATCTGCACACATGCAGTAACATCTCAATAATGTGTCCTGGGTATACGTTAAACTGCATCTAATGGTAAAGTTTCAATTTTGGAGTTCTAGGAGTGTGGAGTATCTTTTCATCACCATTAATCCTAGATTCACTCTAACTCGGAGTGGTAATATCTGTTAGGGTCCCATTTATGGGTTAAATAGATGAAAAATGAGTTAGAAATTTGTTTTAAAACAAAAAATTGAGTTTTAAAAAACTTGAATACCCAACAAAAAGGAATTTAAAAAAAATGACTTCGGCATAAAATAACCCAACAAGAGTTGACAGGTCGTAAAATCCAATCAACCAACCATCAATTAATAATGTTACGTAATTGATATGCATAGCCTATAATTTTTGTTAGGAAGTGTTTGATCAAATCTAATTTGTTCAAGGCTGGGCGAGGCTGATTACATTTCACATAGTGCTAATACATTAAGAAAGGTATGAATCTTTCGAGCAATGGGTAAATAGTAGGGCAGACTGGGTTCTTTAACCTTGGTATGGCAACCGGTCTAGAAGGAAAAACTCTGAATTCAAACTAAAACAACTCTTTTCTCGTTTGTCAAACAATTTTAAGAGTCTCCCCCTTCTTCTATATGTTAGTTCGACGGTCCTTACGTTGACTGTATCCTAGCATAGAAGTAACCCCCTATGTGGGAGGTATGACACTAAACTGAATCTGATGGTAAAGCTCCAGTTCTGGAGATCTGGGGATTGTGGAGTGCCCTTTCATTACCATTACTCCCAGTTCCACTCTGTCTTGTAGTTGTAGTGCATGTCAGGATCTAATCTCTAGGTCAAATAGATCTGGTCAATGATTATTTGTATTAGATAGGAATAAGTGAAACCATAACTGTGTACAAATAAATGATTACTCTCAAAAGTTTTGACTAACGAGAAGAGAACCTATTATTATTTACATTCCTTTTGAGTCTTTTTAAGTTTTTTTTAATACATCATACAGCTGATGGTATTTCACTAGAGTCTAAGTGACAACAAGTCTCCTCAGGTCTCCATGACTCTTCTGTGTATTCTAGGCCCTCTACTCTTTTTCCAAGTTTGTTTTGGTCCGTTCCAAATGCACCGACTACAATTGGTATCACTTTCACTCTCATATTCCACAGCTTTTTCTATTCTCTTACAAGGTCCAGATATTTGTCCATATTTTCGTGTTTTTTTTTTCAACTTCACCCTGTGATCTGGTAGAACAGCAAAGTCCACCAGTTGGCTCGTTCTCTTTTTTTCTTTTTCTTTTTTTTTTGTTAATCAACACTAGGTCTGGTTTCCTGGCTGGGATGGGGTGATCAGTCTTTATCCCGAAGTCCCAGAGAATCTTATGCATTTAATTCTATTATTATTATTATTATTATTATTAGATTACTTGAAACTATTCTTGTTTACTGGGGATTATTATTTACTTGAAACCACATAATTGCAATTATTGGTGTGTTTGGGATACTTGAAACCAAACAACTATGTGTAAACAAATGATGTTCCCAAATTCGACAAGAAATATGATGAGGGCAATAGTCCGAATGATACGACTTCAATACAGTTTATCATATTTATTTACAACCTCCATTAACAATAACTTACTGTTGGATTAATCTTACACATTGATTTTTCTTTTGTATATTGTGAATCATTATCAAGCCGAGTACCTTTAGAAGGATTGAACTCGGTACACTAGCGATCAAATTGCCAGACTAAACGTGATAACCATCGATCTATGTCATCCCCAACCCCAGGGCTCTTTGTGTTGTATAGGGTTCCTATTAAGAGACGGTGCGTTTTTGATCATCCAAGAGTGGCTTTCTGGCCCTAATTTTAGAACGGAGACAAGAGAATCTCACGAATGAGTAACTTGAAATTCTTTCCTTTTTGCCTCTTAGATGAAAATGCTCAAAACGGACTTCAAAAAAAAAGTATTTGAATAGATCTTTTCAGTTTGGAAGACTAATCAAACATCAATAAATATATTTAACTATATACATGTGGACAGGTACGTGCATAATTATATACAAAATGGCCATATTTCCGCATGCATAAACAAGCCGATGTAAACAAATTTGTAATGTGTGTGTGTGTGTGTGTGTGTGTGTTTGGGAATGTCTATATATATATGTTCATATATATATATATATATATATATATATATATACACTCACAATTATAAATTCTCACATACATTATATATGCATATTAAAAACGTGGACTCTACGCCATCGTCTTTAATAGACGGAAGGATGCCAACCATATATATATATATATATATATATATATATAAAATCATATTTATGTATACACAAACACCCTCCTCTCTCTCTATCTCTCTCTCTATCTATATATATATATATATATATATATATAGTGTGTGTGTCTATATAGATTTTTATGCATACATTTATATATATGTATCCATATATACATATATAAATGTTTTATGTGAGGCGCGTGGTCTAATGGTTAGAATCACGGGAAATGGACTCGTCAACCCAAGTTCCATTCCTGGACGAAGCTGTTTGCATTTCACATGACGCTAATACCCTTTGGAAAGGTATGGATCCAATTCACCCTCCAGCTATGGATACATAACAGGACTCTTTAACCATGGCTAGGTAACCTGTCTAAGAGAAGGAAAACTTTTAATTCAAACCTGTTAAACTCCGCTAAAAAATTGACCTTCTGTTGCATCCTGCTCATGCGAGGGGTTGGTAAATATGTGTTTATGAATATACATACATATATGTATGTAGGTAGGTAGGTAGGTATAAACATATGTTTATGAATATGCATATATATATATATATATATATATATATAACAACTAATGTTAGGAAATGTTGAACAAATGAGTGTAATATAATATAGCAATCTATTCTAAAAAATAAAATAAAAATAAAAAAAAGTCCAGAACTCTCAACAATTGAGATCGGCTCATAACATTTCGATGCCAAAATAGTTGTCTCGCTATTTTCCTATTTTACCGCGAAAACTGCGCCCCCTCCACCCCCAAACGGTGCTCCCATCGATGGCCTGGCTCCGGATCGATCAGACCTCTCAACTATCATAATGGTTTCAATCGAACTGGCCGAGGCCCATTTTACAAAAGAAAAGTCCTAACTTTTTTTTTCTCCTTTTTTCTTTTTTTTTATGTGTGTGTGTGTGAGCCTAATAAGAGGCTGACCCCATTTCCCGAAAATATCTTAAGGAGATTCGCTTGTGTTGTGTGTATGAATTGTTCTGAAGAGATTCGCTGTAGACAGAAGCGAGCACGCCGAGGTCAGTGCTGGCAAACAAAATTGCTTTTGCTTATTTTACAGATCGTGGTGGGGGGGTTGATCCCCCCTACACACACACACACACACACACAGAATGTTATAAGGAAAGAAACGATTTATATCAAGAATCAAGCAAATATTCTGGTTGAATAGGATTAGTAGGTTTCATCCAAAGAAGTTAAATAGAGGTAGACTCAAATGATCGAATAATTAAGTTATACAAATTTCTATTGGACATTTGCATACAAAACGTTGGCAGGAAAAAGAGTTTGGAGTATCGGGGTAACTTAGCCGTAATTGTGACCTGCCAAGGTCTTTGAATAATTTGAAGTCCAGACTGTAAGAAATTTGTTTATCTGGGTAAAAATCCTACTGGAGTTATAAGTATGCAGCATTTCGATCCGATTGGCAGATGATGACGGGGAAGGGGCTCGAAACTTGTTTCAGATCTCTGGAAATAAAAGATTAACTCAAGAAATAAAGTGGTTCTATTTTGAATAGTCGTTTTGGGGAAATTCTGAATAACATGGTATTTGGACTATTAACCACGAATATTCGAGCAAGGTCGCTCACAGGGAAGCGACCACTAACGAAATATTTCTCTTTCTGTGTCTCTTTTATTAGAATAGGAATTGTACAAGAATTCAAGACAATCTAGGGTTATTTTATGCCTAGGGGTTAGGGAATCGCGTTCATTGTAGTTTTATATTTACATTTTTGTGTAGTTGTTTCTTAGCCTTTTTTTTTTTTGCACAGGGTCCTATTGAATATAAATTATTATTAAACAGATCTATTTGACCTATAGATGGGGCCGTAATAGATACTACCACTCCAGGTCAGAGTGGACTTGGGAGAAATGGCAATAAAGGTTAGGGAATTACGTACCTTGTAGGTTCATATTTGCATATATTGTGTAGTTTCTGGAAGCGCGTAGTGTAATGGTTAAAATCAGGGGAAATGGACTCGTCAACCAGAGTTCAAATCCTGCATTTCACTTAGCGCTAATACTCTTGGGAAAGGTATGAATCCTACTCTCCCTCCAGCTATGGATAAATAGTAGGACAGACTGGGCTCTTTAACCTTGGTTAGGCAACCGGTCTAGGAGAAGGAAAACTCTGAATTCAAACCTATTAAACTCCGCTTAATAAATTGACCTTGTGTCGCATCCTGCTCGTGCGTTGGTAAATATATATATTGTGTAGTTTGTTTCTTAATTTTTTTTTTAGTTTTTTGGTTGGTTGGATTTTTCGGCGTGCCTTATAGCAACAATTTTTAAAAGATGCACAAACAAAAAATATGGCATGCTTAATACTATGGATATCATTTGTGGATAGGCAATTTGATTTTTGATTATATCTTAATTTTAACCCTTTTAACTCTCAAGCACAATATTTTGAAATCAAGATCACACCAGATACCAATAATAAAAACTTAACATTATAATCATTCAAAGCCTTTTTTTTAATAACATGAATGATTGGTTGGTTGGATTTTACGGCATGTCAACACTTGTTGGGATATTTTGTACCGAAGATATTTTGTTTTAATATTGAAGTCAGTAAGTCTACTGTTGGTTTGAACAACAGCAGCTAACTAAGTACAACTTAAGCAGTGTCCAAGACAGTTGGTATATATAGAAATGAAGAATGACTCATTCATGAATTTGGGTGACTTGGGTTGGTCCATTCCCCGAGTCCCGACCGGCTGCTTGACTTGAATGACATTGTGGAGTCTTATATATATCCTGTCATTCTGCAGTAGACTTTGTGACATTCGGGTTTGTATTTAAGTTACAATCGTTTGTTGCCTTGTCTTCCCAGCTCGACAGCAATTGGAACTTTAATTATTCTTCTGTCTATTTAACCGATAGATGGGACCTTAACAAGTACTTCCATTCCAGGTCAGAGTGGACCTTAGATTTATGGCGATGAAGGGGGTACTCTACACATCCTAGAATTGGAACTACACCACTAGATGCAGTTTAACGTTATACAACCAAGACACTAAGACCCCCCAGCTACCTCTTTCTAGCACATATATGATAAAAAGGGTTGGGGTTTGCTGAATGGTATTTCTATCTAGCTAATGTCTTACCATTCATATTTTTAGATACGATCAGGCGAAGTCCCGGCGGGGGGTGTAATGGTTAACGTGCTGGACTGCGACATCGTAGTAAGAGTCACGCTGTTACGTTCATTTCTAGTCTATTTTTTAAACTCATTTTAAATCATTCTTTGTCTATTTAACCGATAGATGGGACCTTAACAAGTACCACCATTCCAGGTCAGTGGATTGGATTAATGACGATGAAGGAGTGCTCTACACACACTAGAACTCTAGAATTGGAACTACACCACAATGTTTTTAAGAATACACTCATACATAATTCTATAAAATTTTATTAAAATTGAATTTTAATTTTAGTGTAAAAATTATTTAATTTACCCTTGGATATAAAAATAGATAATAAAAAAGATATTAAAAACCCTCATCCCCCATATATGGGTTAAATAGTACCACTACTGTTTGTTTTGTTTTTTTTAGAAATACTGCGTTGGCATTAAATAAACCATACAAGTTTATATGACATTAAACAAAGAAACTGAAATCAAACCATTTACGATTATGGTTCGGACCAGAGCACACCGTGCTTTTTTCAGTTGAAAAGTTTTTTGTTTTTTTTGTTTTTGTTTTTTTTTTAAGACTGGTGAATCTGTAATTGCTATATAGAGAACTTTTCGTGCTCATTTCATGTTACGTCAGAATAATCCTGTTCCGGATAGAAAATCGATACTGCTATGGGTTTAAAAATTTTAGATCCCAGGTTCATCGATTAAAAGAGAACCACCCTGAAGAATTAAAGGATGCTATTCGCCAAAGATTGGCCCAAATACCACCAAACATTACTGTTACCAAACTTTCAAAACATGGCCGATTCAAGCCACGATCTAAAATGAAAAGAAAACAGGTGTACATTAGTTAGACTAGAAAAAAAAAAAACACCCTTTGGGTGGTGCAAAAATTCATTTTTGAAAGATATTGCCTAATACACTCATACATAATTTTACAAAATTTTATTAAAATTGAATTTTAATTTTAGTGTAAAAAGCATTTTAAAATGTTTTGTCCCAATTTTATCGACGTCCAAAAGTACGTATAAAGGATTTTTTGCTACAACCTTTCGTAAAAAATGTAAACAAATCTTTGAAATCTTATATTCTTTAATAATGGACATAAAAAATAGTTTTCCAATCAAAATTCAAATGTTTTCTTTCTAATAAAATCAAGTTTCTCACAGCTACAATCTTATTAATTCAAACAATGTCGTTCTTTATTCTACGTATTAACGATTTTGGTAAGCAGTGACGTAGTTTCGGTTACAGAAACATTGAGACAGAATCTTCATTATTAAAAACAATGATAATGAAGCTACCATTGCCACTTTCATCACACAAGTGATAATTTAAAATGTGGGAATTATTTCTACCGCACCTTGGATTTCATAGCCCTGTTGGATGGGGCTGCAGCTCATCATATTACAGCACGCTAAGAAATGCGTTCTATAATATATTTCTTTTAGATTCATTTAATTTGTAATTTTTTTTTTCATTTTATTTCTTATTATAATGGAGAATTAAATATTCTCTATTATAATAATATATAACTCTCTGTAACCGAAACTACGTCACGATTTCTTTAAGTTATATTCTCAACGAATATAGTCATTATTTAATCTTAATTAGAATCTTTTTTTAATTTTTATTAATGATGTCTCTAATAAAGCCTAGCTGAGTTAGATTTGCAGCAAACCTGCTCATATTATTAGTGTTTTTAAAATCCTGAAATATGTATCTCTAAAAAATAAAAATCTACATAGTATATAGTGGGAATAATTTGCATAATGTGTTTAACAAAACTGGGTTTAATAGATGATTATTTGCTGTTACTGATTTCTAATATTATTCTCAAACATATTAAAAGCAATCCTATATATAATTTTATATAGAAATCAATTAAAATAACATTAAAATAAGTGTAATATTTCTATATTCATTCTTATTTAGTTTCGACAGTCTTTCTAATCTATATATTAATACTTTTGTTCCTTAATCATCCGATCGTTATCATCTTGCGACCCCCTCAGGTTAAAAATGACACCACCCAAATCGTCCACGAGGAAAAGCAAGAATATAAATATTTATAATTTTATATAAAAATCAATTAAAGTAACATCTTATTATAATGGAGATTGTGGGTTTGTCTGTCTGTAACCAAAACAATATTACTATACAAGTCACAATTCCTTTTGTTATTTACATCACATTCTCCATGATTTTATTTTTATTTAAACCTCAGTTATTAATAAAATTGTTTTACATTATTAATACTGTTGACCATATCTACATGATATTTTCCACGTACCCCACTTGTACGGGTCAGGCACAAGGCCCTATTTATGTGGGACCACCCACAAGCCGAGACTCATGGGGTGGTGGGTGAAAAATGTCGTCGATCCCGTCGGCATTCCCCCTCAAGGGGGGCGCCTTAGGCACTGGGCAATAAACCCAGCCCTGCCCCTTTAAATCGAGGGGGCAGGTGTTGCCTGGAGGGATGGCCCCCTGGGATCGACGCTGTTAATTATAGCAATGGTCCAGAGGCCGAAGCCACTGTTGACCATATCTACATACTAATAATATGCAATTGTATTTATATATACAACAAAATAGCGGTTTACAGTGTGAATGGGAAGGCTAATTTGCATATTGATCTTAAAAATTTGATTTTAATAAATATATGCTTAGTATTATTGATTTCTAATTCTTTGGTTTTATCTTATTGAATATGAGCAAAAATCTCGGGGATAAATCTTAAAAGAAATCCATTAACAAGAAGAAATAACTGTAATATTATCCTTTACTTCTATTTTAACTAAATAATTAAATTAGGAAAATTTACCAATGAAAGACGGGAGTAACGGAAAATGATGGAAGAGTTTCAAAGTTGTTCTATTTTTCAATCATACCCCTCTGTTCCAAATCTTTTTATCTGCATTCTTATTCAGTTTCATTAGCCTTTCTAATTTAATATAATATTTTATTATATTAAAGCTTAAATACTTGCACCCGGAGGGTGCATATATTTGCTAGTTAACATAAATATTCTTATATTCATTCTTATTTAGTTTCATTAGTCTTTCTAATTCAATATGAAATTTTATTAACTCAGAACTTAAATACTTGCACTCAGTGGGCGCATACTTTTGTTAGTTTTAATAATAAACATTGTAATTTTAGAAGAAATATATTATAGCTCACATTGTATTTATTAATTTATTTTTGTTGCTATACTGTTTTATGGGATGTTATTCCTTCCACCCGGACAACACTGGGTATCCCTTCTAGTTGTAATTAAACATTCAAAACATTTTACCAATCTGTGCAGTACACAGAAAGGAAAATAAAAATAATAATAAAAAAAACAGGCAAACATTTTATTTATCTATTGCAGGTAGCAACGTTTGCAATTGCAACTTTGGGATATGTATCGTTTTACTTATCTTTTTACTTATTTTATTTCTGTATATACGTGTTTGCAGGCTGATAGCGTCGCTAATAGTGTACAAACCAATGTCATATGTAATGACCTAAAAGTGACAAAACAGCGAGCCTGAGTGTCGTTGTATGATTCCAGTGTCATCATGTTGCGTTCGTTCAAGAACAGAACAGTTGACATGTTTCGGCCCTGGGCGCACTTTCCTCGACCGAATGCGATAAGAGATATTCGGAGTGACAAACAACGTTGTACGGCGGGAAAAAATCACAAAATAGAAAAAAAGGAAAGGAAAAAAAAAAAAACTAATATCATGGTGACGAGTGAAATTACGAAATACATATGCTGCGTTTAATATAATATAATCGATCGCCGCTTGGCGCGAAGTGGGAGGGGAGGAGAAAGAAGAAGAAGAGGAGGAGAAGAAGAGGAGAAAGAAGAGGAAGTGTATGATATGATGAAGAAGAGAAAGAGGAGAAAGAAGAGGAAGCGTATGATATAAAGAAAAAGAGGAGGAGGAGAAAGAAGAGGAAGCGTATGATATAAAGAGGAGGAGAAAGAGGGGAAGCGTATGATATAAAGAAGAAGAGGAGGAGAAAGAGAGGAAGCGTATGATATAAAGAGGAGGAGGAGGAGGAAGAGAGGAAGCGTATGATATAAAGAGGAGAAAGAGAGGAAGCGTATGATATGAGAAGAAGAGGAGAAAAGAGGAAGCGTATGATATGAAGAAGAAGAGGAAGAGAGGAAGCGTATGATATGAAGAAGAGAAAGAGAGGAAGCGTATGATATGAAGAAGAAGGGGAGAAAGAGAGGAAGCGTATGATATGAAGAAGAAGAAGAGGAGAAAAGAGAGGAAGCGTGTGATATAAAGAAGAAGGGGAGGAGAAAGAAAGGAAGCGTATGATATAAAGAAGAAGAAGGGGAGGAGAAAGAGAGGAAGCGTATGAAATAAAAAAAGACTAGAAGAAAGAGGAAGAAAATAAGTATAAGGAAAGAACACGAATAAGTGAAATAACATAAAGGAAGAAGAAGAATAGAAGGACAGAAATATGAGAAGGAAAGTGGAAAAGATGAAGAAAATTTATTTTTTTTTAAATGAGATAAAAAAATGAGTAAAAGAGAATATAAATAAGAAAATAAAGATGTGGAAGACAAGAGGAGACGTAAAAATCATGATGAAGAAGGAAAAGTGATAGGACAAGAAGATGAAATAATATGAAGAAACAAGGAAGATGCAGAAAAGAGGACGAAAAAAAATAAGAGGAAAAAGAAAGATGAAGAGAAAGAAGAAAAGAAGAACAAGGTGGAGAGGAAAAAAGAAAAGAAAGAAGAAGAGAACAAGGTGGAGGAGAAAGATGAAAGAAAGAACACAAGGTGGAGAAGGAGAAAGAG
>CM042142.1:54260644-54283812 GCA_023376005.1 Doryteuthis pealeii
GAGACGGAAAGAGAACGAGTAAAAGACTGAGTAAGAGAGAGAGAGAGAGAGAGAGAGAGAGTTGAAAAGACTGAGCTGGATAGATAGAAACAGTCTAGGATAGATAGATACTCGTATACCTATCTAGTTCCTTTATAGCCAAATATGAAGTGAAGATGTAGAGGCCAACCAATTACTCTGAATCCCAAGGCTAAGAAAACTTTTTTATAAGCTTCACACTATTTAACAAACTGGTAATGTACGAGATGCTATCCTAAAGTTCTGAAACTGTTAACTGAATTTCCCGTGTCTCGCCGGATATTTTATGCAGTTAAAAAAAAATCACTTATCTCTCATCTCTCCCCCACCACTACCACCACTCCAGGATACAAAGAACGTCATTTCCTATAAATTACTATTTTCTATGAGAAAGCCATTTCGCGCCTTGACTAGTTCTCCCCACCCCCCGGTACTAGCTCATAAAATTCGTATCAATTACTTATTCAAAGCTGTGCACTGCCTTCAGGTGATGACACTCGCCAGTTTACGGTAGGCTAAATTGGTGCACAGCGTTCTTTCAATTCTAATGTTTTTCACTGAAATGTACGAATTTTATTGGAAAGGAGGAAATATTCGAGCCAATAGTAATTGACTTTCGATATCGTCTGTTGTTCAAACGATGTTGTCCTAATCGTTTTTTGAATGTTTTTTAGTTAAACAAAAACAAACAAAAAAAAAGACGACTTTGTATCAATCGTTTTCTTGTAATTATTATATATACTAGCAAATATATGCATCTCCGGGTGCAAGTATTTAAGTTTTAATGTAATAAAATATTGTATTAAATTAGAAATGCTAATGAAACTAAATAAAAATGCAGATAAAAAGATTTAAAACAGAGGGAGTATAATCGAAAAATAGAACAACTGAAATTTACTCTTCAATCACTCTCGTCTTTCATTTTTATTTTTTCTAATTTAAGTATTTAGTTAAAATAGGAAGTAAAGAATAAAATGACAGTTATTTTTTCTTATTAATGTATTTCATTTAAGATCTATTGAAGAGATTTTTGCTTATATTCATTAAAATAAAACCAAACAATTAGAAATCAATAATACTAAGCACATATATATTAAAATCACATTTTTAATATCAATATGCAAATTAGCCTTCCCATTCACACTGTAAACCGCTATTTTGTTGTATATATAAATATAATTGCATGTTGTTAGTATGTTGATATGGTTAACAGTATTAATAATGTAAACCAATTTTATTAATAATTGAGGTTTAAATAAAATAAAATCATTGAGAATGTGATGTCATTAACTAAGGGAATTATGACTTGAGTAGTGATATAGTTTCGGTTACAGACAGAAAAACACACAATCTCCATTATAATAATAAGATATTATTTTTGGTTCCCTTCTCAGTCTGCCTTTTAGATTGTAATCTCTACATTCAAGTTTGGTTGTTTTTAATGGCATATCAAACTTTGTGGGTTATTTTGATAACATGGCTACCATGGTATAAGAACAAAAGTGGTACTATTTAAAACTGTTAATGTCCTATACCACATCATTCCACCCAATCGGAAGTCACATTTGTTTTCCTAATCCATCCCAAACGATAGCCTTTGTTTAAATGTAATATTAAACATATTTAGAAGACTTTGATTTAAGGGAAATAACAGGTAAATTTAAATAAAAAGGCTATTTTTGTATAAATCCTTATAGAAATTGGGTTCTGGACTTTAAAAAAAATGATGTTGAAAGCTATAGCTGGGTATTAAATTTGAGAGAGGTATGTTTTGAGAGTTGTTTTTGCTTGTATATTCAGTCTTATTCTCCAATGATACTCTTCGTCTTCTTCTTTTCGTATTCTTCTTCTTCTTCTTCTTCTTCTTTCTTCTTCTTCTCTTTTTCGTATTCTTCTTCTTTTCTTCTTCTTCTCTTTTTCTTCTTCTTCTTCTTCTTTTTCGGATTCTTCTTCTTCTTCTTTTTCGGATTCTTCTTCTTCTTCTTCTCTTCTTTTTTCGGATTCTTCTCTCTTCTTCTTTTCGGATTCTTCTTCTTCTTCTTCTTTTCTTCTCTTCTTCTTTCTTCTCTTCTTCTTCTTCTTCTTCTTCTTTTTCTTCTTCTTTTCTTCTTCTTCTTTTTCGGATTCTTCTCTTCTTCTTTTCTTCGGATTCTTCTTCATATTCTTTCTTTTTTCTTCGGATTCTTCTTCGGATTTTCTTCATATTCTTCTTCTTCTTCATATTCTTCGTATTCTTCGTATTCTTCATATTCTTCGTATTCTTCTTCTTCATATTCTTCTTCTTCATATTCGTATTCTTCTTCATATTCGTATTCTTCTTATTCTTCGTCGTATTCTTCTTCATATTCTTATTCTTATTCTTCTTCATATTCTTATTATTATTCTTCGTCGTATTCTTTTTCTTATTCTTCGTCGTATTCTTTTTCTTATTCTTCGTCGTATTCTTTTTCTTATTCTTCGTCTTCTATTTTAATTCACTCTTCATAATCAGTCTCATTCTTCTATAATACTATTTTCTGATTTTCTCCTTCGTGTTATATAGTATTCCGTTACTCATTTACCGTATTTGATGGCGTATAAGACGCACCCCCATTTCAACAGGTCAGATTCAGAAAAAAAAGTTTTTAGTGTATTTAAGCATACACTGTTGAAAACCGTCTAGCAATACCAGCAATAAAATAAGGATGCATGGAGCTACGGGTAGGTAAAAGTACTGAGCGTAAGCTGGGTTAGCGAGCATCATAGAGAAGATTAGCCTAGGTCTACGGAAGGTCTCAAACTTCATATACGATGTATAAGACGAAACTTTGGAGAAAAAAAAAGTGCGTCCTATATGCCGTCGAATACGGTACGTTTAGATATTCATAGGTCCCTTCTCAGTTTTAACTCTTTTAATGTTTACATTTAAGTTTGGTTTTCTTTGTTTAATTCAAACTTCGCGGGTTATTTTGATGAAATAGCTATCTTATTATAATGGAGATTGTGTGTTTTTCTGTCTGTAACCGAAACTATATTACTACTCAAGTCACAATTCCCTGAATTATTTACGTCAAATTCTCCATGATTTCATTCTTTTAAACCTTCAGTTATTAATAAAATTGTTTTACATTATTAATACTGTTGACCATATCTACGTACTAATAACATGCAATTGTATTTATATATACAACAAAATAGCGGTTTACAGTTTGAACGAGAAGGCTAATTTGCATATTGATATTTAAAAATTTTATTTTAATAAATATGTGCTTGGTATTATTGATTTTCTAATTGTTTGGTTTTATCTTAAGAAATATAAACAAATCTCGTGGATAAATCTTAAAAGAAATTTATTTACAAGAAGAAATAACTGTAATATTATCCTTTCTTCCTATTTTAACTAAATAGTTAAATTAGGAAAATTTTACCAATGAAAGAGGGGAGTAATGGAAAATGATTGAATAGTTAGTTTCAAAGTTGTTCTATTTTTTCGATTATACCCCCTCTGTTGCAGATCTTTTTATCTGCATTCTTATTCAGTTTCATTAGCCTTTCTAATTTAATATGATATTATATTATATCAAAACTTAAATACTTGCACCCGGAGGGTGCATATATTTGCTAGTCATAATAAAAGAACAGAAGTGGTACTATTTAACCCATAGCTTGGTATTAAATTTGGTAGAGGTATATTTTGAATTTAGCCTGGTTTGCGTATTCAGTCTTATTCTCCTACTAGCAGCGGCTACCCGGCGTCGCCTGTGTAGAAGGGGATTTTTTTTAAGTTAGTCCCACAGATCCATTATTACTGAATCGTGAGTTGAATCCTCGTGGGATACCCCCATTTGAATCCCTATCTAAAAAAATATAGACCTTGCATTGATCCAGCTACTCTGAAAAGAAATGTTAATGTCTACTATCTAAAATATTAAATGAAAAAAAATCCATGCTGTTATCATTTAAATTTTATTTTTTAATTATCTTCACGAATATAAATCAAATCTCTATCATTTTTGCTCAAAAACCACGCCCTGGTGATATTTAATGTATATATATACATATATATATATGTGTGTGTGTGTGTGTGTGTATATATATTTACTTTGACGTTAATTGTTTTATTTTCGAAGTTTCCTCCAGACATAGATACACACAACTACCCTTTATATATGTACTAGAAGTGACTACTCCGCGTTGCCTGCGTAAAGGGGGGATTTTAAAAAAGGTTAGTGTCGCAGATCCATTATTACTGAATTGTGAGTTGGATGCCCATTAAAATCCCTACGTAAAAAAAGATCTTGCGTTGATCCAGTCACTCTGAAAATAGAAATTTATGTCTACAAAATTAAATGGAAAAAAAACTCCATGTTGTTATCATTTAGATTTTTTTTTTATAGATATCTTCATGAATTTAAATCAAGTCTTCATTATTTTTGCTCAAAAACCAAGCCCTGGTGATATTTGATGTGTATATATATATATTTACTTTGTCGTTAATTGTTTTATTTTCGAAGTTTCCTCCGGACATACAGATTCACACAATTACCCTTTATATATGTATAGATAGATGATACTCTTCTTCTGAGTTATATAGCGTTACATTATGGAGGCGTGTGGTCTAATGGTTAGAGTCGTAGGAAATGGACTCGTCAACGCGAGTTCAATTCCTGGACGAAGCTGTTTGAATTTCACATAGCGCTAATACCCTTGGGAAAGGTATGAAACCAATTCTCCCTCCAGCTATGGGTAAATAGCAGGGCAGACTGGACTCTTTAACCATGGCTAGGTAACCAGTCTAGGAGAAGGAAAACTCTGTTAAACTCCGCTTAAGAAATTGACCTTGTGTCGCATCCTGCTCGTGCGGAAGGGTTGATATATATATATATATATATATATATATATATTGTTACGTTACCCCCATTTACTTCTAGATATTTATAGTTCCCTTCTTGGCCTACCTATTCGATTGTAATGTCTACATCCAAATGGATGGATGCTAAAGCTGTTAGTTTTCCTCATTTCAAAGTTACTTTCCCGCGCTTAAATTTTTATTCCTTTATTATTACTACTAGAAAAAAAAACATCCTCTGGGCGGTGTAAAAAAATTTTGAAAGATATTGTTTGAGAGGGTAGGAGTTAAATATTCAATGTTGAGGGTTTTGTATCAGAAGTAAGTAAAATCATCAAATTTATTAAAGGAGTAAAAAATAAAACAATTTGAAATGGAAGCTTAGTTCTGATAACTTTAAATATATATTAAAATAAATCAGCCTATATATGTAATACCGGGTATGTATATATTAAAACTTGTTTTAAAAAATAATGAGGACCATCTAAAGTGGTATACTCAAAGGTTGTTCTTTATTCTATGTATTGACGATTTGGGGTAATGTGATGTAAGCAGTGACATAGTTTTGGTTACAGACAAATAGAGACCGTATCTCCATTATTAATAGATAACTCATAACAGCCTTCAACATTCGTTATCGTTTTTGCATGAACCTTTAAATCAGCCATGTTGAAAAGGTGGGTAATAGTTTTATAATATATATTGTCGGTTTTATCAAACTCATTTGAATGAGGTATAATGATAACCTATATATAAATACTCGGAATCGCGTGGTGTAATGGTTAAAGTCATGGGAAATTGACTCGTCGCCCCGAGTTCAAATCCTGGACGTGGTAATTGCATTTCACTTAGCGCTAATACCCTTGGGAAAGGTATGAATCATACTCTCCCTCAAGCTATGGATAAATAGTAGAGCAGACTGGACTCTTTAACCTTGGTTAGGCAACCGGTCTAGGAGAAGGAAAACTCTGAATTAAAACCTGTTAAACTCCGCTTAAGAAATTGGTCTTGTGTCGCATCCTGCTCGTGCGGGGCGGGGGGGGGTTAAATATATATATATATATATATATATATATATATATATATAAATACTCGTGTTCCTTGCAAAATAGTTCAGTAAGTAAAAATTATGATAATCTTGATAAAACTCTTTCTCACTTTTTTCTTTCTTTTCATCATTTAATTATGTTCGATTGAAATAGATTAGTTTTATTACTTCCGCGCGCTCACCCCTCTCTCTGTCTTTCCCCTACTTTCTTTCTTTCTTATTATATTTTTCTGGGCAGTATATTCTTTCTCTCCCCCTTTTTTCTTTATAATAAAAAACTGAATTGTCCATTTAGCTGAGGTGACGACACTCACAAGAAATATGAGTTCGGTGATTAAGCGACACCAGATAATCAGGATTTACATCTTTGCATTTCATCTTGGACGATTCATTTTTAACTAGATTGTGTTGCAGGATGACAACGACCGTACAATTAAGAAACACAATAATAAGAATTTATATGAATTTTAAAATATTGACATTTATTTAAAAATTTGTTTGAAATATCTGAAAAAATGGCATCAAAAAAATTTTTTTTTTTTTATCGTTTTTTTTTTTGTATAATTTAATGTATTTGTTGGATCTAAAACCCTATAACGTTTTTTTAGTTGAGGTAAAAATGAAATTGAATTAAAAAATTATAATGAAATAAAAACATACGATACAAATTAATTTCTGGCGATATTAAATATAAATGTCTACAGTGACTAACATCAAAGAAAAATAAAATATGTTGCTGAGATAGATAGATATGAACAGAATTAGATAAATAGATAGATTTTGAGAATTTCCATCATTGGAGTAAGAACTATATCCAAGTCCTGAAGATGGTCTAATAAGAGACCGAAACGTTGCACCGTCGACAATAAACATCAAGTTTCCATAACATCCCGTGTTTGTCTACTTTTCTCCACATACTGTCGGATTAACCTCCTCACATTTCTACCATAGATAGATAGGTATGAACAGAATTAGATAGATAGGTATGAACGGAATTAGATAGATAGGTATGAACAGAATTAGATAGATAGGTATGAACAGAATTAGATAGATAGATAGGTATGAACAGAATTAGATAGATAGATAGGTATGAACAGAATTAGATAGATAGATAGGTATGAACAGAATTAGATAGATAGATAGGTATTAACAGAATTAGATAGATAGATAGGTATTAACAGAATTAGATAGATAGATAGGTATGAACAGAATTAGATAGATAGATAGTATGAACAGAATTAGATAGATAGGTATGAACAGATAGATAGATAGATGATAGATAGATAGGTATGAACAGATAGATAGATAGATAGGTATTAACAGAATTAGATAGATAGGTATGAACAGAATTAGATAGATAGGTATGAACAGAATTAGATAGATAGATAGGTATGAACAGAATTAGATAGATAGATAGGTATGAACAGAATTAGATAGATAGATAGATAGGTATGAAACAGAATTAGATAGATAGATAGATAGGTATGAACAGAATTAGATAGAAGATAGATAGGTATGAACAGAATTAGATAGATAGATAGATAGATAGATAGGTATGAACAGAATTAGATAGATAGATAGGTATGAACAGAATAAGATAGATAGATAGATAGATAGATAGATAGGTATGAACAGAATAAGATAGATAGATAGATAGGTATGAACAGAATAAGATAGATAGATAGATAGGTATGAACAGAATAGATAGATAGATAGATAGGTATGAACAGAATTAGATAGATAGATAGATAGGTATGAACAGAATTAGATAGATAGATAGATAGGTATGACCATGAACAGATTAGATAGATACGAACATAATTGGATAGATATTGGATGCTTAGTCGATAAATACTTGTCTCGTAAGTTATCGAGGTAAAATAAATTTTTCTTAAAGATTTAAAATAAGATAAAAACACTCAATAAAAAAATTAATGCCAGACTATATTAAATCTAAATATCTACAATATTCGACTTCAAAGAAAAAACAAACTATGTTACTCTCAACGACACCGATACATAGTTTTTTTTTTCTAGAAAGACTGGATAGGCCGTTCAATTAATATAGAAAAACATTCAATTTCCAACTCACTGTAGACGTAAAATTTCAACTAACAGAATCATAGCGGAGGGGGGTAGCATCTCATCAATGTGGCCTCGTATGTGAATAAGTCAAAGGTACATAAAAATGTTTCCGATCAGGTTGCGATACATTTACCTTTATTGCTAATATAATAATGGACCGATACTTATAAAATGACCGTACAACCAGGTGTCCTTTAAACATAATGGATGCGTATGAGAAGAAGGAACCTAGATAAGTGGGTGTTACTTCTATCACAAAAAATGATATGGGTCTCTCTCTTTCTCTGTATATATATATATATATATATATATATATATAGAGAGAGAGAGAGAGAGAGAGAGAGAGACAAGTATACTTTTATTAGGATAAGATCTATATCTGATGGTCTATTTTTTTGTATGTATATATATATATATATATATATATATATATATATATATATATAGAGTGAGAGAGAAGTATACTTTTATTAGGATAAGATCTATATCTGATGGGTCTATTTTTGTATAATATATATATATAATATATATATATATATATGGAGAGTGAGACAAGTATACTTTTATTACGATAAGATCTATATCTGATGGGTTTATTTTTTTGTAATATATATATATATATATATATGTATGTATGTATATATGGAGAGAGAGAGAGAGACAAGTATACTTTTATTACGATAAGACCTATATCTGATGGGTTTATTTTTGTTTATATATTATATCTCTGTCTGTCTCTCTCCCCCCTCTCTCTCCCTTTCATATATATATATATATATATATATATATATATATTATAACGAACAGTTTAACGCAATGAACACACACGTGTAATCGACTGCAATTAATTGGTATCTCGATTAATTCAGTGGATTTAACCCTGAAGATCCTTATGGTGAAACTCGAGTAGCTTATCAATTGTACCTATATTATAAAACATTTTCTCTACTTACATATTGAGCACTTTGTATTTGTTATATCGCTGACTTACCCGCCTGAATTCTGCACCACCTAACCATCGTGACCATATTCACCGGTAATGCATATTATATATTTCTGGGTAAATAATTCTTGGTTGTAATTCGAAGCATGAGAGAAATGTGCAAAATAAATAAAAAACTGAGTTGGATATTATGTACTAAGTCCCATTTATTTTCTGGTATTTCGAAAGATTCTAAATGGAATTTAGTACATAATATCCAACTCGGTTTCTGATTTATTTTACACATCTCTCATACTCGAATTACAACCAAAAATTATTTGCTCACAAACATATAAATTCCTCATCAAATATGCCAACAAAGAAACATAAGAGGACTCCACAACACACACACACACACACACATATATATATATCTTATTATAATGGAGATTGTGTGTTTTTCTGTCTGTAACCGAAACTATATTACTAATCGAGTCACAATTAACATAGTTATTTACATCACATTCTTCATGATTTTATTCAAATTTAAACCTCAATTATTAATAAAATTGCTTCACCTTTTTATTAGTGTTGTCCATATCTACATACTAATAACATGCTATTGTATTTATATATACAAGAAATAGCGGTTTGCAGTTTGAACGGGAAGGCTAATTTGCATATTGATATTAAAAATGTGATTTTATTAAATATGTGCTTAGTATTATTGATTTCTAATTGTTTGGTTTTATTTTAATGAATATAAGCAAAAATCTCTTCAATGAATCTTAAATGATCCATTAACAAGAAAAAATAAGTGTAATTTTATTCTTTATTTCCTAATTTAACTAAATAGTTAAATAAGTAAAATTCAGCAATGAAAGACGGCAGTGATGAAGAGTAAGTTTCATTTCTATTTTTCTATTATACCCTCACTCTGTTTAAATCTTTTTATCTGCATTCTTATTAGACTTTCTAATTTAATACGATATTTTCATTACATTAAAACTTAAATACTTGCACCCGGAGGGTGCATATATTTGCTAGTATATATATATATATATATATATATATATATATATATATATATATAACTGCGTTTTAGAGACGCGTCGTTATCATCACAGGAAATACTCACTTTTCTGTAAACGCCACTACCGAACACGAATAATTTCAAACAAATCTATTTGGCCCATAGAGGAGACCCTAAAATGTACTACCACTCCGGGTCAGAGAGTATCTAAGAGTACTCCACACTCTCCAGATCTTCAGAACAGGATGCTCACCATAAGATGCATTTTAGTGTCATATCCAGGACACCAATTTCTTTGGGGGGTGCGAGGGTCCTTACCCCACTACAAGGGATACAGCCAATGTGTTCTAAGTCACTCTGTCAAGGTGATATTTAACCTGAGTGTATGATTTTCACATCAGATGTTTACGATCAATGGAACTTGTATTCTTTAAATAAGGAACTCTAGCAATTATTCATCTTATTTTATTTATCTATTAATTAATTTTTTTTTTAAAGTAATTGGTAATTTGCTTGAAGCATTGTTAAGTATGTTATAAAATATTAAAATTCGAAGGCAATACAATGCGTATAAAAAAAATAAAGACAAAAAGATGGTTTTTTTTATGTCTAATCGATTTCAAAGCTAGAGCTTCATCATCAGAGTTTATTTTCAGAAATGACGTGCTTATGTTTTTATCTGTGTGGTTATAATTTCTCTTCTTTTTCTCTTCTTAGAAGAGAAATTATAACCACACAGATAAAAACATAAGTACGTCATTTCTGAAAATAAACTCTGATGATGAAGCTCTAGCTTTGAAATCGATTAGACATAAAAAAAACATCTTTTTGTCTTTAATTTTTTTATACGCATTATATTGCCTTCGAATTTTAATATTTTATAATTTTTTTTAATTGCTAGAGTCGTAATGATAGAATAGACTTGCGTCTCCATTTTCCTGATCGTAAAATAGTTTTGTTTTTATTATTAGCTGTTGCAAACTTATTCTATATATGCAACAATGTTATTCATTCTCTTAGTCCCTTAAATTGTGGTCTGTTTTTGTTTATATATATATATATATATATATATATATAATTCTTTGCATAACGATTGGTGTTTTATCTTGTTTTTGTTACGTAAATATGAATGTTATCTTTCCGTAAGGTAAGGGGAGATAACAGCAAACTTCATTTTCTTATCAAAACGCCCAAAGTTTGAATTATTGATCTTATTTTTTATTTTCCTTTTTTTTTGAATGTGTCATTAAAAAAGTAACATTAAAAGAGAGAGAATCCAGACCCCACAATGAGATCAAGTTATTATGGAAATACGGAATTTGGAAGGAAAGCGGTATATTTGAGTGATTATTGATTTGATCACAGAGCAGCAAATCGATTTTGCAAGATCAGAAAATATTGGTATAAATATGGATGTGTTTTATATCTCCATTTACGAATTGATTATCTAAATAGCAAAGCATTTTTACATCTCCAAAGACGGCGTCTTTCACCAGGATAATTTCCCTTCGTTTATCTTGTTACCATAGATTTTATTTTTCTTAGTTTTTTTCTTGAACTTTGCCAAGTCATAACACAAAAACCGAAGATATGCGTACGATGCTCCGAAAATAATACCTCGTCTTTTTATCCATGGAAACTACACAACGTTCGTCAATCGGCTTCGATGACGACCATTAACTAAGCCGTAGCTTAGTCTTGTTTCATTTACAGGTTTATTCGGAAACAGGTCTGATATGCCTTGATATATAAATGCATATATATATATATATATATATATATATATAATATATAAAGTTAAAAGAAAGGAAATGAATCCGACAGTATGAGTATGAAAAGGTGGAATGAAAACAATCACACAATGCTGTTAAAGAGAAAACAATTTATAATAAATCATAGCTGATATTCATCAATATTTCGATTTTACAAAAATCATCAACAGAGCTCATTTACTGTGTGGTGTTTGGGTCGGAGATAAATGTCAAATCAGTTCAAAAACAAAAAACCTTAATTTTGCAAAAAAGAACGAAAGTTGTTACATTATTCACCAATGTGGGCATTGGCGCCATATTTTTGTCGGTCATGCCGATGTGTATACCTTTTTTGTCGGTCAAACCTTCATTGTAGCACAAATATCATATTAAACGAGGTTTATCATTCGAATTTAAGTGTAAAAGTGTTTTTAATGAGTACAATTTTTTACAGTGCTCTATGAACAAAAATGCAGAGGACAGTCACAATATTTAACCATCAAGTTGCATGACATTAATAACATATCGTCAATAAGAATTATATTGGATATATCAAACGAAATATATATATTGATAAAATGTAAATATAATCATATATTCATACATAAAGATATTTAAATATGTACCTACACACACATATATATATATACATAGATGTGTTTATACTATATTATGAGTATATGTAAATACACCCACACAAACGTGTGTATATAAAAATATATATATATGAGTGTCTGTATTTTCTTATCCCTGTATGTTTAATGAATGAGCAGGATAATAGTATATATATATATATATATATATATATATATATATGTGTGTGTGTGTGTGTCTATGTGCATCAAAGGAGGACAATTGTTGATGTTACATCAGTATCCTTACAGATTTCAGTTTTCGCAACATATCTGTTCCACCGGTAGACCTGGCATGATACTAGGCCACCCCCTTCCAGATTAGCTCGGTGTATTTTATGAATAGATCATAAATTCTTATATATTGGCCCAGGGATACGTAACAGCCACGCAGACTTGCTCGATACTTGTATACAATAGGAGACTTGAGGGAAATACTTAACTAAAAGTTAGTAATTAAATAGCAAATCTACTACAGTCGATTTGTTTATAGTGCTGTTAAAATGAATGATAGTTGGTGTCTCTCAATTCTTCTAACATGGTATAAACATGAATATTGAACAAATTTCGACAAAGGGGATAACAAATAGACTTCATAGTCTAAGCAAATTCTAAGGGAAACAGTACAAAACAGGAGAGATGAATGTCCTAAGGAAAAGAGTATTTGTAAATATAAATGGATTATTTCTGGATATAAGATGTGCTGAAGATTACAACTTGAATTTATAAACTCTTCCAAAACAGCGTTGGCTGAATTGGCCAATCAAAACGCTCAAATATGTGTTTTTGATTTACTATTTAAACGCGTTGATAAATTGTCACACAATTGCTCGCCGAATGTACAGATGACCTGACGAGGATTATACAATTCTCTAAACACGGACCAACTGACGAGTATTATACAATTCTTTACACTGATCAGCTGACAAGGATTAAAACTGATACTACATCTCTCTACTTCAAGAAATGATGAGACTTTATGTTACAAGGGATGTCCACTGTAAAATTGCTTTCATCTACAGCCCCAAAATGGCTGCACGAATCGTAATAGTCTTGAGGTTACTAAATGGAGAATAAATGTTGTCACTTTGTAGAAAAAGCAACGCATAACAAATACACGAACAAAAGACGCGATTGGCGCGTGGTATTATCTATTAGGGTCCCATCTGTGTGTTAAAACAGATTTAAAAAAGAAGTTTGTTTATTGATTTTAACGGCATATCAACCCGTTTTAGGTTATGTTAATGCCTAACGGTTAGGAAGTAATACATATCATGTATTTATATTTATACTTTTTAGTAATTGGTTTTAATAATGTGTTAGTATTATTGGGGATTATGTTGTATGGTGTTGATTAAGTTCATGTCTATATTCTATGGTATAATTTTATTTCCCTCAAAAAAGAAAGAATATCCTCCATGTTGAAATTTTCAAACAGATCTTTCATATTGTTTGCTTTAAAATAACGGTTTCTGAGGTGAGCAAAAAATCTGCATTCCATGAATAAGTGTTTAACTGTCAAAGGTGTTTGACGTGTTCCACATTGTGGTTGTTTTTCTTGTTTGAGTATATAGGAGTGCGTTAGTCTTGTATGACCAATGCGTAATCGGGACACAATGAAAAAAAAAGAAATACCTAACAAGAATGAATAAAACAAATCTTCTTTGGCATAAAATAACCCAAGGGTTGACATACCGTTAAATCCAACAGACCAACCAACCGTAAAATCCAAATAAAATTCCGCCCTGTCGGCTGGGGCGTTAGAATGCCCCGACTTCACCTCTGCAGAGGGGTAAGAATCCCCCAATGGGGCCACATGTTGGCCGTGGGTGGCGACCCGTGATGCTTAAGGATAGAGCCCAGGTGGATGAGCGGTTTATGACTTGCAATACTCCACTTTGGCCCTATCTTGGGCTAGACGGGCGGTCGGAGAAGCCCCCTCTGATTAATCGGCGGGTCACGTCAAGCCCTGGCACCTATATGATTTTCCCAACCTTATTGCCCTTATGGCAAGCCCCAACCTCTTTTTATCATATGGGTGCTAGAAGGTGGTGACTGAGGGTCTACATGTCCTAGGAATGACGTTAAACTCTATCTGATGGTGAGGTTCCAGTTTTGGAGGTTTGGGGAATATGGAGCACCCCTTCATCACCATTGCTCCCTGGTCCACTCTGACCCGGAGTGGTAGTACCTGTTAGGGTCCCATCTATGGGTTAAACAGAAAAATGTATTTATAAAAAAATTGTATTATCCATTAAGAATTGATTTATTTCAAAGCTTTATCGGCATTAAATGACCCACTGAGGTTGATATGCCGTAAAAACCAAACAAACAAACCAAATAAAATTGAAATAAAAACCAGTTTCTTAACTCGGTCATTCAAATTCGAGACAAACATTTCTCTGCGATCGCCCCATCCCCCTTTACCCGCTCTTGCTGACCGCCTCTCGTCAAGTGCAAAATTCTAAAACGCAAAGGCTTCTTAATACCAATGACAATTTTGATTAAAATCAACAGATATCTAATCCTAAACGAAATTGAAAGAAAGATGGCGGTCTAAAAGTCTGGATGCACACGACAGACGCTGTCCTGACTATCCTCTTCTTGTAAACGACCGATCCTTTTGACGAAGCGCATCAGTCGCTAGTTTTGATTTTGTTTTGGGTATTTTTTTCACCCCCTCTCTCTTTTACTCTCTCTCTCTCTCTCTCCCTCTCACTCCCCCTCTCTCTCCTCCCTCTATATCTCTCTCCCTCTCTCCACACACACACACAACTAATGTGTCTCTCATAAGTCGGCTGCACTCTCTGACATGTGATTCTAATGGATGACCAAGGCAAGTTATTGAAACAATACTGGAATCTTCAAATGTCGTTTATAACCGGGAGGGGGGGTATTCGATCTGTAGTAACTCTAACCATGTGCCATTCGATACATTGGATAAAGTTCGATAGGATTCAAAGAAAGAAAGAAAGAAAGAAAGTTAAGATAAAGTTGGTTTTATGGCATGTCATAAAGATTTTATGGCATGTCAACCCTTCTTGGGTAATTTCATGTCAAAAACGTTTTGTTTTATTCTATTCATTCTTGACAGGTACTCAATTAGTTTAAATCTCAATTTTTTCTTTAAACACATTTTTAATACTCATTTTGTTCCATTTAACCCATACATGGCCAGAGTGGACATGGGAGTAATGGTGATCAAGAGGTACTCCACATTCCCCAGAGATCCAGAATTGGAAATTTCACCATCAGATAACGTCAAACCCAGAACAATAAAACCCTCAACCACCACTTTCTATATAATGTGCTAGGGCTTGTCGTGGATCTGGGAGTAATGGCGATGAAGGGGTACTCAACATTCCCCAGAGATCCAATATTGGAACCTCACAACTAGATGCAGTTTAAAGTCATACCAAGGACTAGTACCCTCAAACACCGCCTTCTAGCACATAGATGATAAGAAGAGTTGGGTGTTTGTTTTAAGATTAATAGGGTGGGGACAATCATATAAGTGCTAGGGCTTGACGTGACGAGCCGACTGATCGGAAGGGGCCTCTCCGACTGACAATCGAGCCTAATAAGGGCCAAAGTATTGTTTCATGTCATGGACTACTCACCCACTAAGATTCCGTTCTTAAGTATCACGGGCCACCACCGACGGCCAACAGGTGGCCCCATTGGGGGGTCTTACTCTTCTTCAGAGGTGCAGTCGGTGTATTCTAAAGCCCCAGCCGACAGGGCAGTTGAGGTGAAGAAGGAAAGATGGAGAGATTTGGGGTTAGAAGAGAAAACCCAAACTTTCTTTTTTATCCGAAAATCTTTCAAAAAAAGAAAAAGTTGCGACAATGAAAGAAAGAGTTGGTGGGAAAAAAGAAATGGGATAAAGAAAGTTTACTTTATTATTATTATGAGTTTTTCACACCTGCTGTAGCTGATGGTTCACTGGAGGCTGAGGGACAGCAAGTCTCCTCAGGTTTCTTGGGCTTTTCTGAGTATTCTAGCCGACCCCAACAGTGTTGTAGTTTGGATGGTTTGAATTCTTCTTCTGATTTCCAGTTCACACAAATTCTTTTCCAGAACTTTAGGGATCGTTCCAAGGGCACCAATTACAATTGGTGCGACCTTCACCTTCATGTTCCACAGTTTCCCCAGTTCTCTGGCAAGGTCTAAGTATTTGTCTATCTTTTCGCTTTCTTTCGTTTTCACTTAGTGGTCTGCCGGGACGGCAAAACCCACGAGATAACAGGTTCTCTTTTTCTTGTAAATCAATACTAGGTTCGATCTCCTTGCCGGGATTAGGTGATCCATCTGTACCTTGAAGTCCCAGAGAATTTTATGCGTCTCGTTGTCTAGGATAGGTTTAGGTTGGTGCATATACCATTTGCTTGTATGGTGATAATTGAATTTCTTGCACAATTCCCAGTGGATTACCTTTCCCAGAGAGTCGTGCCTAGTCTTGTACTCTCTTTGTGCTAGCTTGCTGTATTCCCTTATTATATAATCGACCGTTTTGTCTCTATCTCCACACATTCTGCACTTGCTATTCTGCTGCGTCTTATCTATTTTTGCCTTTACATAGTTTTATTATTATTATTATATTATTATTATTATATTACTAGCAAATATATGCACCCTCCGGGTGCTAGTATTTAAGTTTTAATATAATAAAATATATTAAATTAGAAAGGCTGATGAAACTGAATAAGAATGCAGATAAAAAGATTTTGAACAGAGGGGGTATGATTGAAAAATAGAACAACTTTGAAACTAACTCTTCCATCATTTTACATTACTCCCTTCTGTCTTTGTTAAATTTTCCTAATTTAACTGTTTAGTTAAGAAAGAAAGTAAAAAATAATATTACAGTTATTTCTTCTTGTTAATGGATTTCTTTTAAGATTTATCCACGAGATTTTTGCTCATATTCAATAAGATAAAACCAAACAATTAGAAATCAATAATACTAAGCATATATTTATTAAAATCAAATTTTTAATATCAAAATGCAAATTAGCCTTACCATTCACACTGTAAACCGCTATTTTGTTGTATATATAAATACAATTGCATGTTATTAGTATGTAGATATGGTTAACAGTCTTAATGATGTAAAACAATTTTTATTAATAATTGGGTTTTAAATAAAAAATAAAATCATGGAGAATGTGATGTAAATAACAAAGGGAATTGTGATTTGTATAGTAATATAGTTTCGGTTACAGACAGAAAAACTCACAATCTCCATTATAATAAGATTTAGCTTGGTGTTATTTTCCAAACTTTGCTAAGCCTGACCCAGGCCTTAAATGGTTTACAATACCTAGTGTTACTAAGTGGTCACTGCGCATGCTCATGGCTGCTTAACTTCGATAATCTAGCGGGAAGTGGTTATTGGCCATAAGTCTCAACAACCGGTGTCGTTGTTCGTAACTCAATATCAGACATTAAGATACAATCAGCACTTTAAATAATTACTGATATTTGGAAAATGCCAATGTCATATGAAATGCTTAGAACATAGAATTTCTTAGGTATGGTGCCCAGTGCTCCCAAGACGATAGGAACTACCTTGGTGTTGATACTCTTATATTTATGGTAGTCCAGGCTTTAAGTCAGTATAATTTTTCAATTTCCTTCGCTGTCACTCGGTCTGAGACAGTAACATCAATGATAATACTCTCTCTTGGAAAGAGTCTGTGGAAATTGAAAGATTTTAATAATGGAAAAAAAACAGAATAAGGAAACGTGGGAGTGATACGTGTGAATAAATGGCATTGGTTTCTGATTGGATGGAAGAAGGGAGTGAGAGTAAGAGAGTTAGTGAGAAAGTTGAGTCTTCACAATATTTGAAGGAGAATTGTCTGGTTGTTTGAAGGGGACAGGCGCAAGATGCGGTCTGTTCTCCGAGGCCATTTCTCGGTGATTAACTTAGAACTGGAAAATAAAGAGCGACGAAAGAAATATCGTCTTGTGTTCGTTAATTAAAAAGTAAGCAACGAAACATGGCGAGACATCCCCAAGAAACAAGCGGTTCCAGACCGAAGAACAGATAATATCAGTCCAACAACAGACCAAGCAGATCCAGGATAGCAGAGACCCCCAATCCAGCTGCACATATAAGTAAAACAAGTAGATAAGTATTCTAATGATATATATATATATTATTATATATATTATATATATAAGTTAAAGAGTGGAATGAATCCGACAGTATGAGAATGAACAAGATGGAATGAAAACTCCACACAATGCTATATCAGCTATGATTATGTTATAAATTGTTTTCTCTTTAACAGCATTGTGTGGTGTTTCATTCCATCTTGTTCATTCTCATATATATATATATATATATATATATATACTCTCCTTAAAGTGGGCCCTAAAGACATTAAAGCAATGGTACAGTCACCAGACGGTCATACAGACCTCTTAGACATAGCAGCTGGAGTCCTACAAGGAGATACCCTAGAACCGTATATATTCATAATATACCCAGACTTTGTACTTCGAACATCATTAGATCCAGTAAGAGAAAAAGGCCTCACTCTAAAAAAAAAAAAAGTCAAGAAGCAGGCGATATCCCGCGCAGACTATTACAGACTACGCAGATGATCTGGCGCTTCTTGGAAATGCACAGGCCGAATCCGTGCCGCATAGCCTAGAGAAGGCAGTACGAAACATTGGTCTATATATGAACTCCGATAAAACAGTTTATGTGCTTTAAAAAGAAAGGTGATATCTCCACGCTCGACGCTAAACTTCTAAAGCCAGTAGAACAATTCGCCTACCTAGGTAGTAATATCTCATCCACAGAAAGCGATGTTAATGCACGCATATGGAAGGCATGATCACTATAAACAGATTATCAGTTATATGGAAGTCGGACCTTGCCGACAAGTTGAAAGCGACAATTCTTCTAGGCCGTAGTGGTATCAGTGCTGCTGTATGGCTGTACCACTTGGATCTAGACGAGGCGCCTGGAAAATAGGCTGGATGGGAGCTGCACAAGGATGCTGCGTGCGATCTTGAACAAATTCGTGGAAGCAGCATCCCACAAGAAAGCAACTATACGACCACCTGCCCCCGGTCACACAAACCATCTAAGCAAGACGAACAAGACATGCCGAACACTGCTGGAGAAGTAAGGATGAACTAATAAGCGACGTCCTTCTGTGGAAACCAGCACATGGACATGCCAGTGTGGGTCGTTCAGCAAATACCTACATAGACCAACTCTGTACGGATACTGCATGCTGTGCGGAGGACCTTCAATGAATGATAGGGATTGTTGGCGAGAGATTGTCATGGATATCCACGCTGCTGGCGCGCGACATGATGATGATGATGAACTGCACTCAGCAATGTTACATTCCTACTTTTTTCTGTTGTTTTTTTCTTGGCTTTTAATCTGTCCTTCCTCCTTCTCCTCTTCTTTCCTCTGACTGCTGATATTATTCAAGAGTCCACCCCTACGTTAACATGTGGACGGCAAAATAAAGAAGTGGGCGAGGGAATGGTTTTGCAAGTAACTCCTGTCTCGATCGAAGTTGATATTATGCTTCTCTCTTCTTTTTCCTCGCTTGTTAAAACAAAAAAAATAAATGTGCAGCGGGGAGAAAGCCCGTTTAATCTGTGAACCGTAACGTCCCATGGGCATTCATATCGAAATTTATTGCAAAGACGAGAGAGAGGGAGGGGGGCTTTACCTTTCAGCTCTTCGTGTTAATTGTATTTTTATTCTTTCTGTGTACATTCAGTTCAGGGCAGTAAAGATTCGTGTGCGCACGTGTGTGTATATATTATCTCCTAAATTACGTCTTGTGTTCTCAATTTTACTAACACCATGAGTCTATTAACCCCTTTGATATCAACACTTTGCCAGCCCCCAAACGCAGGTACTCTCCTTTCTCGAAATGTTCATTATTACACACCATTTGCGTTGCCCTCCTGCCTATGTCTGCAATCGGTTACTTTTTTTGTATACGTAAGGAGTGTTAACATACAGCGTGATTGAATAGTAACTTCCTATTTTAAACTTTCCGGGGTTTCTGTGGCTTCGGTCCTGGACCGTTGAAGTAATTAACAGCGTTGTCCCAGGGGGGCATCCCCCAGGCAACACATTCCCCTTGATTTAAAGGGGCAGGTCTGTGTTTATTGTCCAGTACCTTAGACGCCCCTTGAAGGAGAATGCCGACGGGATCAACGCATTTTTGCACCTTCCACTCATGATTCGGCTCGTGAGTGGTCCCACATTAATAGGGCCTTGTGCCTGACCCGCACGCGAGGGGTGCGCGATAAATACTACTATTTATATATTTATCGGGCCAGTTGTCAATACTTGGGAGAATATGGAAGACTTGATTTGATTATTTCCTATAAGTCTAACATGATCAAAGGGGAACCACTCTTGACTGATAAATTATTTATTTTATTTTCCCATTAAACTAACCCTAACTCTAACCCCGTCTTCTTTTTTCCTAGTAGATCAATAATAAATAAATAATTTATCAGTCAAGAGTGGTTCCCCTTTGATCATGTTAGACTTATAGGAAATAACCCTTGATTTTATGCAAGATGGTGCTCCTCCACATTTAACCCATTGCTGGGTCGATAAGGGGATTCATACTGAAACTCAAACTCGCTTACTACGATGCTGCACTCCAGTACGCAAATTATTTCTATGAATGATAATTACTTGAAGCCCTAATTGTTTGCAAATGATTCTATTTATCAAATAGGTTTTTTGCTTGGGTTTTACGCATATCAACCCTTTTGGGTTATTTTATGCTGGAGACGTTTTTGACTTATTCATTCTTCTTGGGTATTCAATTTGGGTTTGTTTTTTTTCAAACTCATTTTTAAACATTTTTAACTCATTCTTTTTTATCTATTTAGTTCATAGGTGAGGCCCTTATAGGTTCTACTACCCCAGGTCAGAGAGAACCTGGGAGTAATGACATTATAGAGGTACTTCACACTCTCCAGAGCTCCAGAATTAATCCGAACTTACTCCCATAATCACAATTATTAAATCTGTGTATTAAATGCAGTTTAACTTTATATTTAGAGAGGTATTAGAAAGAAAAAAACATGATATATAACTGTATTAAAGAAAACTCTTAAGAAATAATTGCGCAAAAATTCAAATGTATAATAAACGCAATTCCCTAACCTCTAAGCATAAAATAACCCTTGATGTGTTGACAAGCCGTTAAAATCAATCAATATTCAAATAATTGTCTCTTGCTTTTAATACTTTACAATCAGTGTTCGTGAGTCAAGAAATGAAATGTAAATTCAATTAATATAAGATTTCTCTCTCTCTCTCTCTCTCTCTCTCTCTCTCTCTCTCTCTCTCTCTCTCTCTCTCTCTCTCTCTCTCTCTTCTCTCTCTCTCTCTCTTCTTATATATATATATATATATATATATATATATATATGTTGATATCTATCTCTATTCATATCTATCACTCACTATTCATGTCTATCTATCCTCACTATTCATATATATATATATATATATATATATATATAATCTGGTGATTTCTTTCTATCTCTCTGTTCATGCCTCTCTCTCTCTCTCTATCTCTCTCTCTCTCTCTGTTCATGCCTCTCTCTCTCTCTCTCTGTTCATCTCTCTCTATCTCTCTCAATGCCTCTCTCTATCTCTCTCTTGTTCATGCCTCTCTCTATCTCTCTATCTCTATCTGTTTCATTCTCTCTCTCTCTCTCTCTGTTCATGCTCTCTCTCTATCACTCTCTATTATCCTTCTCTCTATCATCTCTGTTCATTGTCTCTCCTATCTCTCTATCTCTATCTGTTCATTCTCTCTCTCTCTCTCTCTCCTCTCTATTCTGTCTGTCTCTTTCATGCTCTTCTCTCTATCTCTCTCCCCTCTCTCTCTGTTCATCTCTCTCTCTCTCTCTCTCTCTCTCTCTCTGTTCATGTCTCTATCTATCTCTATCTCTCTGTTCATGTCTCTCTAATATCTCTATCTCTCTCTCTCTCTCTGTTGGTATCAATCTATTTCTTTCTGTACATATACATGTTATAACCAGGAAACTTAAAAAAATATAGGAATAATTACTTAAAAACCGTGATTTCTTGCAAAAAAGGCTGATAAGGATTGACATGTCGTCAAACAAACCAACCAGTCCAAAAATTGACCTTGTGTCAGACTAGACTAAAAACCAGTAAATATCATCGGGCTTGTTCTCATCCCAGATTTATTGGACACGGATTCTGTCCGCTTCGGTCGACATAAACAAACCGTCTCTAAATCCTGCTCTTTATATTTCATTTCCTGTTATGACGAGGACAACCCTATCTGTGTTCCTACACTGTCCTATTAGCCTCTCAGTGTCGTAAGCCATTCGCCAGGGATCGTCTGCCAGTCTCGCTCCTAGGGTCCCGCCAATGACACAACTTCCTTCTCTAGAATTGCGCAGCCTTTAGCAAAAGGCGTTCTGCAGAAGAGCGTCACTGTATCCGGGCACTCGTACTCAACGCGGCTTTGGTAAGTAAATAATATAACAAATGTGAGACCCTTCTTTATGCTGTTTTGTTTATTCATGTATTTGTTTCCGTGTTCATCGAATTTTGAATGAGTCACATTGTTTAACTAAACCGGAGCTAAAGTGTCGGGCAATGAATAAAACATTCCGAGAATTGCAGATTCTAGATTAAGGGGTTGAAATAAACAACAATGACGAACTTACTAGGTTGGCGGGCTGGTTGGTCGGTTTTTACGGCATGTCAACCCTTGTGTTATTTTAAGTTGAAGATGTTTTTGTTTCATTCATTCTTGTAGGGTATTCAAATTTTTCAACTCATTTTAAACTATTTGA
>CM042142.1:54283912-54367480 GCA_023376005.1 Doryteuthis pealeii
TTTTTTTTTAATAAACAAAGAAAAATTGGAGATTAGGAAGTTTAAGCCATAATGCAGTCAAAATTCTTATTCCATATTATGCTTGGTACTTCCCTTGTTATGAATCATCAAAGTTACATAATGTATTTATCTTATTACTTATTTTGATTTTACTTTATTGAGCTCATCTAACCTTCAAATATGCGTGTAATATATCTTATTATAATGGAGATTGTGTGTTTTTTCTGTCTGTAACCGAAACTATATTCCTACACAACTCACAATTCCTTAGTTATTACATAACATTCTCCATAATTTATTTATCTAAACCTCAATTATTAATAAATTGTCTTAACATTATTAATAACTGTTAACTAGTCTAACGTACTATAACATGCAATTAATATTTATATAATACAACAAAATAGCGGGTTTTACAGTCGTGAACGCGAAGGCTAATTTGCATATTAATATTAAAAAATCGAATGTAATAAATATGTTACTTAGTATTATGATTTCTAACTGTTTGGTTTTATTTTAAGAATATAAGCAAAAATCTCTTCAATGAATCTTAAATTAAATCCAATTAACAAGCAAAAAAAAAACAGAACCCAAAACCAAAAAAAAACAAAAAAAAAAAAACAGCCAACCCAAAAAAAAAAATGATAAAATAACTGTCCATTTTATTCTTTACTTCCTTTATAAACTAAATACTTTAAATTAGAAAAAATAACAATGAAAGACGAGAGTGATGAAGAGAAATTTCAGTTGTTCCATTTTTATCATACTCCCTCTATTTCAAATATTTTATTAACTCCCTCTGTTTTCAAATCTTTTTATCTGTATTCTTATTTAGTTTCATAGCCTTTCTAATTTTAATACAATATTTATTAATTAAAACTTAAATACTTGCACCCAGAGGGTGCATATATTCTGCTAGTATATAATATATATGTGGTGTGTGTTGTGTGTTATAATGATTTAATTTATTTTATCTTTTTTATCACATCTGCGAATGCGATTTTCAGACCAAGTGGATAATTTGTGTTCGTGTTTTCCTTACTGTGCCTGTTATGTAGTAGCATCCTGGAAAGTGCAAGCCATATGATTCCTAGTTTGTGGTCTTGGGTGAGAGGCTGGTTTTCTTTGTGTTGGATTTATAGGGGAGATTAATCTACAGTTGTATCAATTTTTCGATTTGCTACTTTTATTTTTCCTTTCTTGCCTTTAATTTACTTTGTTGTTTGTTGTTGTTTGTTTTTTTTTTGGGGGGGGGTTGATTTCTTGTCTATTTCATATATCATTATTATTATATTTTTTCTTCATACATATAAGGTTTTTTAGCGAATGTATTTTAGTCTTTCGGAAGTCATCCAGTTTAATGTAGCTTAATAAGAATTTATTTTCATGCCTTACATCTGGATATGAGTTCTGATGTTTTGATTAGGTAGTTTTTTATTATCAGAAGGTTATGTGATTTTTTTCAGGTAAAGGTTGCATAGTTTTGCATGTTGTTATAAGCTGGTGCTATTTTACTTATTTTCCAGGTTATTTTTGGTGTGATTGGTTGAAGTGTTTGATTCCCCAAATGTTCTGGGAAGTTTTGTGCTGCGTTCATATTTTTTGTGTTAAAAATAAAGATAAATGAATATGAAGATTAATTAATAATAAATAAACAAACACCAAAATAGATTAAACGCAATAAAGAAAAATAAGTAATAAATCAAGTACATTGGTTTGAAAATCGCCGAGAAACTGGACAAGTTACCAATCACCGATGACTGGTCTTCCCTACCCTAACTTTAGAAAATGCACCGCTCTATCAATGATATTGGAACACCCCCCCCCATTTAATATAAATAAATATAAACTGTGTGGGAAAATATATACCTGGTGTCTCAAGGGTATTTTAAACATTTTTAAAAAGAAAGCATGCATTTGTGTTTGTAATTTGATTTTTTTTTTTCTAACATTAAAAAAAGGTATGAAATTATTTCTCCCTTGATGAAAAAAATTGATTGCTTGAGCCTGCATAAAAAAACAAACTCATTTCTCAGCTAAAACACATTTTTATTCATCACTTAAATTGTTATACAATAGAAATGAATTTACTTCAGTAATAAAAAATATGCTGCGGTTTACTTCGCATTCTAAAAGAAAACCTATAATTTATTTAAAAAAAATTAAACATTCACTTTACAACCCTTTGGGTCGCCCTATATATACGTATGAAGGACCGCCAAAAAAGAACGACAGGTTCGATTTCACAAGGAATTGTCACCTGTAACGATATCATTATAGTTTTGAAATTAAATAGTAAGAGAGACACTGAACCATTATCAGGACAGCCAACACCTACTCACATATTAAAATTGACACATGTACCAATGTTAATAGAGATTTGGTAATATTGAAACTAATTTACATAAAAATAGACACGCCGAACTTTGATGTGTGTAGTAAGTTTTAGAATAATATCTAGCATGCAAAAACGATACCGATTGAGCAATGAACGCCTACCATAATAGATGACAGAGCACGATGCTGTTAAAGCGGCTTATTGACCATTCATATGACCAAGAGCAGTTCATTGGGAATTAATAGTGAGTTAATTAATAATAATAATAATAAAAGTAATGTAACGATACTTAGAAAATACTTATTATCATCAATTACTATACTCACTACCTAACATGTGATCACAATACAAAAACGTTCAGCGTGTCCGATTAACTCAACAATTTCCAATCATAGTCAGGAAATATTTCGTGTTGATTTATCACTGGTATTTAATAAATCGAATAATCAATTTAAAGTATTGCTTAGAATTATACAAAAGCAGGAAGTATATTAATAATATTATATAAATTTATCGGGACGGAGTTTAGACCTCCAGTTCGGAGTAGGGTCGTCCAACAAAGGGAATCTCAAAGGTTTCCTGTTACTCTGAGTTATCACGACCCTTGGGAACGTCCAATCTCACAGCGTTTATAAGAGGTAAGTTCCAAATTGGAAGGAAAGAATATCATGTCGGTTTTTAAATGGATAATGGAGCTGATATGATTGTGCATCGCTTTCCACACTACGTTAGAAACGCTAAAAAAACAAATCTCCCCATATTTGGGATCATTTCAATGATATGTCATGAGCACATGAAATTATAGAGGTAATATAATTTTCTTAATCTTTCCGATACATTTATATTAATGTGTGCAAAATGTTATAGCCTTTCCGCAGATTCTTTAGACGACATTGTCGGGGAACAACCGCTTATATCTTGTTGTAAATATATATAATAATATAATGAATATGTCAATGAGTTGTACTAGATTATATACCTAATGAGCAATATACATGTTTAGCATACAAATCTGCCTAGTGTAGGCTCATTATGTTATTTAGAAATTAATTAATTGTGAATAGAAGATATGTTAAAAATTTATTAAGAAGGATACTCATTTTGAAAAACTAAAATAAAAAATCCAAATAAAATAATTTGGTGAAACAGAGAGGGATATAATCGAAAGAGGAGTTAGAAGACAATCCAATTTAAAGGAAAACCTAAGAGTCACTGCACATACATGTTTTCAGTCGACTCCTCCTCTTTGAGTGTGACGTGAATTGTAATACCTATAAAATTTATCACCTAATTATAAGCATGTAAATAAAGAAAAGTAAACAAGAATAAAATACTGTCAGTCTCACTCTCTCTTTATATTAAAGGATTTTTTTATAATATTATTCCCGGAAGTTTGATTCATTACTCATATTCTTTAAGTATAACTATATACCAACAAAATATCCTCTGGAAAACACGTATATTAGAAATCAATTTAACCTAAAACCAAAGTACTGCTAACCATCTTAATAAAAAAATATATATTATATATCCTCTAAATTAAAATATCAAATGATGGACAATTAGCTATTCCGTGCACCACCTCGTTAAACCCGCTATTTGTTAAGCATATATAAATACAATTATGCACTGGTTAATTAGAATGTAGATAAAGTCCATATAAAGTATTAGAGTAAGTAAACAATTTTATTCAATAAACAATGAGTTCTAATATAATAAAAAAATTCATGGTGAATGTGACACACATAGAATAACTAAGGAAATTGGATGAACCTAAAGATGTTAAATTTGTGAAAGTAATGATTTCAGTTCGTGCTTCAGTCAGACAAACACACAATCTCCATTATAATAGATATATATAACTGTATATATAACCTATACTAAAATATCTTATTATAAACCTATACAGTGATACCTTTATACGCCTTTTGAAAAGGTAAACTCCCTATTTTAATACTATTTATAATTTTCTGTTATTATGCACCGTTAGCGATGTTGTCTCAATTTCCCTCCAGGTATGGTATATTCCTTTAATTATGTGGGGCCATTAATAACGTGTGTTGTTTTGTCTTGATGGAAATGGTGCTTTTCTCATTATTTTGTATTTGTTGTCCTGAAGGCCGCGCTTGAAACATCAGTCTTCCTGGGAAGATGCAATGGGTTTTCGATTCAAGAGCTGAAACTCGGCTCCGATTCTGCGTCTTGGCGAGAGCTACAAAATTTAAGGTAATAGAGAGCATACAAGAATCACACCTATGATTAAACCCTAGAAGTCACGAAAACCACCTTTTAGTTTCACACCAACTTTATTAACAAAGCAAAATATAATAAATACATGATGATAAAAAACACCAAAATAACATATGTTACAAACTCAGGTTCATTCTACAATTCTAGTTATTGTTTAAGGGTTCTATTGATTCTCTGTGTGCCGCCTTAAGGAGCCTCGTTAATTTTAAATGCAAGCCACTGTTTTGAATCTTCTTTCCTAACTGCCTGCACTGCTTCGACCTACGAGACACATCGATGAATGCCGTGCTATCTTATTTGGGCCTACCCCGTTTCTTGGTGGGGCCGTTCCCCCCTCTCCATATATCTCACGGGCTGTAAGGACGTCCCCAGCATGGAACTATTTCCTCATTGTCTTGCCTCTTTATGTTCCCCCACTACTCTCACTCCTTCCGCTATCACTAGTATGTATGTTATCATGTACGACTTATTCTAATGTGGAATTATATTACTCGGGTATTTCATGTGCTGCCTAACCACCTCTCCTAAATGTTCTGTCCCTGAGACCATTTGTCGGAAGTTCTGATTGACGATACAGACGCCTGTATGATTTTTGTCATAAACCTTATGAATCTTACATCCCTATTGGTCAAATACACTATTTTCTTTAATAATTCAGAAAAAAAAACGTATATAAAAAACGATTGGGGCTCTCCTCCTCTCCGGGTGGGTGGGTATATGAGTGAAATATAATGGCATTTTTCCAGTGATTTCACGGGAAATATGGAACTTTATTGATATACAAGATGAAAACTTTGTTATGTTTCCGAGCGAAATTCGAATAGTAAACTCGTAAGTCAAGCGTAGCACTATAAATATTATCATAGCTTCAAGATTACATTCTTCTATACCAAATTAATTTACAGTAATAGGTAATGGCTTTCACGTTGGAATGTATCCTAATACTGACTAATTTCAAAGAGACTCTATAATTTGGCCCATAAGATTGTGGCAACTTAACAGCAATTACTACCACTCCAGTCTGTGGAACCTGAGTAATTGGCAATGAAAGCGGCTCGCACTCAAATGTTTTACTAGAACTGGAGCTGTATAAATGAACTAGACGTTCTTACGACGCTATAGCCGAGGATGTCCTCTGACCCAGAATATCAACCATTTCAGATTACCGTCGAATTGGAAGAAAACATAGGCAGCACAAACGTGTATAAAGTAACCCACATACAAACCCCGCAAATAGGTTAATAAAGCTCTAAACTGCAGAATGACAGGGATATTTATAAAACTCCACAAATATCATTTTCAAATCAAGCAGCCAATCAGAACCTCCAAGAATGGACCACTCACCCCAAGATTCGTGAATAGAATCATTCTTGATATTTCTATCAACACCTACCAACTGTCCATTGGACACTGCTTAAGTCTCCAATACTTAGCATAGCTGCTGTTATTCCAAAAAAACCCCAACAGTAAGACTGACGACTAATTACATATATACCTATTGGTGAGGATTCACCCATTATACCACTACATGGAGGATGTAGGGGGGGGGTAATCCAAAAATCCCAAACAATGAGCCACTCCATGACAGGGTAAGACAATCCCAATCTGGAACATAAACAGAGAAAAAGACTCCTCACTCCTGTCGTCAAAATATAAGACTAGCAATTTTTTCCAACAGCTGACCTTATTGGGAACAAGGAATAATATTGTCGACTCCGGAAATAAGAAGAATCTCTTCTCTACGGAAAATAGGCTCAAATGAACATAGAAATCGGAATCTATTGATCCCTTAGAATGTTGATCCTTTGATCATAATAAATTCGTTTCCTTCCAATTCCAGCTCAGAAAAGAAGAAAACCACATGTGATGGTGTTTAAAAGAAAAGAAACCAGCAAACACGAACCAAATAACCTAAAAGCCTAACTACACACATAGAAATCCCTTAATCTCCCATAGGAAACAAGCAATCATTCGTAAAGCTCCGCCGAACGAGAGGTGGTTTCACTAGAGTTCTCTCTTTTTTTCATTCTAAGATACTCTGAAAACTAAACATATTCTCGAATCCACGCCACCATAACTCTCCTTTCATATCTTTCGCTCGCCTCCACACAGCGAAGACACTAAATAAATACACATACCAAAAAATACACTTGAAAATGCTTGCTGTGATTAGACGTCCGTTAATTCAATAGATACCAATTAGACCTCCAAATTACTGAACAAACAGAAATGAGAGCGAATGTGTGTGTGTGGGGGGGAGGGTAGAAGATAATCCGGTGGTAGATTTACTCAGAGTCTGAAATCAAACGAGTAGCTCAGCGCTATGACACAATCAATGTAACGGTAATTGACCTGTAGACCGTCTCAATTATAATAACCACATTCAATAAATACCGCAACCAGTAGGTTGAGTTCAGCCATTTTCTTGCCTGATCAAAATAATTCCTCCCGATTAATTAATCTTCCTTAACTCACTTTATAAATTAATCCAACCTTAATATAAATTGGGGCGAAACTCCAACAATAAATATCATGATAGAACAAGAAATCGTCCGCTGCACACTTTTGGTGATATTATTAAAGGGACATGTCTCTCTTTCGTCTCCGTAGACCTCCCAAGCAGTTTGAGACAGTTATAAGAATCCGCCAAAATGTACCCATACTCAACCGGTAGCTAGGCCAACAAAAGAATAAACCCGGCAGGGCAGAATGGTGTTGATAGATTTACTCCTGATAACCCAATCCGTTTGACCACTCACGGTGGCGCATGTCTACAACGGCCGCAAAAGTGAAGCGACGTCAATCCAGCAAATCCACTGTGATCAATATTCGCCATATTCGGTGTAAAAAAAATCGAGAACTCCTGCGCAGAACTGAACAATATTCGGTTCTACTCATGTACACCACAATGGGTCCGACACTTACTCAAAGTATGGAGCGATGTAGTTACAGCATAAATAACTACGACGTTGTAAACTTCATAAATCTAGAATCATAAGTCTAAAATTTATATGATAAACTTTGGTAAAGTAAAAAACCGACACAGCTACGTCTCCCGAGGGCCCGGACTTAAAGTCGTACAGCATAGCTCACCGCGACCGGAGTCGATATCTCATTGTTCAATAGTCGCTAAAGACGCGAACAATTGTCTGGGAACGTCTGAGGTGGAGCTTTCACAGAACCGTAATGATCCAGCTACTTACTTTACCGCACAGACATCAACTGTCTGACTCATACGCTGATGTTGCAGAGACACGGTATCGACCACTTAGGGAACCTTGGGTTTCTAGCCGAAGCGCTCTACGACTGGAGCTAACCTCGGCCGATATAATAAAAACTCCGTAGAAAACCTTAAAATTTTAAACATGTCAAACAAAAGATCAACTCTTGTCGATAAACTTTTGAAACCTGATTCAGTTGGGTACCCTAATTTTAAACTATTTATGTTTCATATATACCTATAAATATCCACCAGCAAAAAAACTAACTATACTAATAAATATGATAAATTCCAATTTTTGCTAGACTAACACAGCATCCAAATTGTGTAAGATTTTTTTCAATTACTAATGATATTTTCTGATTCGAAAGCAATATTCTGACTACTTTCGACGTGATCTTTTAAAAGAACCATTCCACATCACAATATATGTTTCCCAAAAGGTGTCATTGTTCTGTCGTGATTATATATATAATTATATTATAATAAATATAAAGCGCGTTTTGTTAATTTGCGTTGGAGACAGTGTGTTAAATAAATCACTATAATTGTGGTACCCAGCCGAACACTTGCAAAACCAACCAAAATACTAAATACAACTAAGTTATAATATTACTCATGAATATTATATAATAATATATAGTATATATATATATTTATACTTTGCTTGGAGCAATTACAATGCGAATAATCGGTAAATCGATAAATTATAGAAAACAAACATGACAGCGAAAAAACCTTTTTCCGGGGGGCCCCACCCCGGACTGTAGAACATCGTAAAAACAAGCCCATGATATATCGAAATACTTAAGTCTTCGATCAAGCAGAAGAAAATATCTAACGATTCCCTCCAGACAGGAAATCGCAAACACGGAGACCCAGTGCAAAAGACAGGCAAGAGACTATATAGCCGCTCGGCCACCGATAAAACGCACCCCGACACAAAAATCCTTTGCGAATTAAGCTGTCTGAGATGGGTAATGTATAAGACCGTCGACGATAAAATGCCAGGTAACCGACGACGACGTTGATGTAGAAGATAACAAACAAACCAGGCCTATGGCTTCGGCGAACAGGAAATAAGATTTTGGCAGTGCTTCTGTTTTATAGAGGCCCACAAGCATTGATGAATAAAAAAGACAAAGTATTCTGTGTATAATAGATATATAACTAATAACCTTAAATATAGGAATAATAAACCTCATTCTATGGTATAATGATATGGAGAGAGAAAGAATGGTAGGAGGAGAAGAGGAAGAGAGAGTCTGGAGAGTGAGTACATAATGATCTTTAAAGCATATGTTCTCCCACCTGTCTCTCTCTTCATCTCTTACTCATGCTGTAGATATAAATTAATGTGAATTTTGACTTATATCGATTTCTTCTACTCTCATCTCTAAAAGTAACATTTACTATCTTTCGTGCTCTTCTCTTCGTGATCCTTCCCCTTCTCTCACTACTTCGTCCTCTACTGCTCTCAATACTCTCTGCTGCGTCGTTCTCTTCTAACTCCTAACAAAATATCATATAAATCATAAAAGAATTTGAGACATACTCCGAGTCTTAATATATGATACTCTTCTCATCGAAATACTCATCGTCTAACCCCCTCATATAGTGTAAATTTTATCCCACTCACTTTTTCCCATTTAACTATCATATTCTATATGTCTCTCTCTCTCTACTCTCTCTCGTCTCGTCTTCTCCTCTCTCACGCAAAATTCTAATTTAGTAGTTAAGCTACTAAAATTATATGGAAATATCATTTGTATATGTATTCTCTCTCTCTCTCTCTCTCTCTCTCTCTCTCAATTAAACTAGGTGCCCCAAGTATTTGATTTAAAATATCATTATATCTCTCTCTCTCTCTCACTCTCTCTTTCTCTATTACTTCTAAATAGTGTTCTATCTATAAACACTCAATATAGTAGTGCATTTAGGAGGAAAACTACCCTCTCTCTCAAAAATGTATATCCTCAAATAAAAAATATCTATAATAGAAAATTCCAATAAATAAAAATATTAAACAACAAGAAAAAAATAAACTGTCATTTTAATATCTTTAATTTTGCGTAAATAATTGAACAATAAAATAGTGATATAAAATAAGATAAAATTCAGACATTAATAGAGAGAACGGGAGTGATGGAAGAAGAAAGATATTCATTCTATTTAATTGGTATTAGTAACCCCCCGACTCTGATTTCAAAAATCATTTTTTATCTGCATTCTTAATAAGAGACTATCTAATATTAATAGTGAAATTTCAGTACATTTAAACTTAGAAATACTTGCACCCGGGGCTGCTCATTTGCTGAGTAGATATAATGTAAACTTAATGTAAATCAATCATCGCTCAATTCCATAAGCCATATAAGTATAGACATAGGTATGAAAAATAAATATATTCAGATGCAAGGAAGTTGTATAAAGATTTTTCCTTTTTTTAAGAATAAGCAGGTTTGAATACGAGATTATTTCTAAAATAAGTAGGAAAACATCTTGCGGTTACGGGAGGCTGTGAGTAAAAAAAAACAGCCTAGCGCCCGTCGGCATTCCTCTTTTTAGGCGCGCATTCTGCCCTACGCTCTTTTAGTACGATGGGTTTGAGTGCTGCCAGGGGATGGTAGCACTAAATCAACTCTTTATTTTACCGGGCTGTTGTGTGTGGCTAAACTGAACGAACCTGGCGTCATCCGATGAACATGTTCAGTGAGTGGGGATAGTCTAGCAATCCTGTCAGTCAGGGAAATTGGAGTACCCCTGCCATCACCATTACTCCAGGGCCATGTCTGACCCACTTTGATAGTTACCTGTTGGCTCCCATTATGGGGGTCAATAGAACAAAATGAGTTTTTTAAATGTTTTTTTTAATTAGTACCCATTCAAGAATGAATCAAACAAAACGTGTTACGGTATAAAAGTAACCCAATAGTGTGACATGCCGTAAAAGCCACCAATTAAACCATAAACTGTTATGCAAACGAATGAGTAGTGAGTCGTAGTAGTAGAAATAGTTACCTTGAAACTATATTAATTGTTGTTAAAATAAAGACTTACTTATGTATGACCCACATAAAACAAAGGCGTTGACATGATGTGGAACATCAACCAACCACATTTATGCAGAGAATGCAGGCAGGGTTGATTTAGATAAGACGTAAATTAACGTTCCACTTCTATCCAAACGCCACACCAGGCGGTAACTTATTGGCAACTTAGGGCCTACATGATATCCGGGTGAGCTCGATCGTAGGTAAACTTACTATTCTCGTATTGCATTCGCTCACATACGTGTGCGAATATTCGTATTAATCTTTCTACTTTGAATTACTATGCCATAATTGAGGATAGTATGGAAGCTATCAGAGATTAGATAGAATACGAAGCTATCTAGATAGATGGATGTTTTATATTAAATGGATGTTGAAGCTACAAGAGATAAGACTATATAATGGCATGTGAAAGCTACATGAAGTATTAGAATTGAATATATAATGGATGTGATTAACGTACAGAGATAGAACTATATAATAATGCGATGTGAAACTATCAGAGGATTAGCATAAATGGATGTGAAACTATACGGAGATCAGATCAGATATGATAAAATAATATAGGATGTGACAAAATCTCTTATTACAGAGATAGAATAGATAGTAATGACTATAGTGCAAAACTAGCGCAGGAGTAGTTATTTAGACTCGAAGTGAATGTATGTGAAACATCGGCAGGAATAACATAGAAATATTATAAATTGGCATGAGTTAGTAATATATCTTAAAACAAAGGCATATTTGTAATTTAGATTGAAATTATAAATAATGGTGAGTGTTGACTATAACTACAGTAGTATAGAGATAGATAGTATCTAAAATGGTGTTTATGTTAAACTACAGAGATTGATAATACTAAAATAGTAAAAATGGATGTGGAAACTACAGAGATAGAAGTAAATAGGACTCAAAAATAAATCTATATGATGTGCCAACTACAGACAGAATGTATATAAGAATTAGAATAGATTCATATAAATGGATGTGAAGCTACAGAGATAGATAGATAATTTAAATCAAGAAAAAAAATTAACTGTACTGTTATTTATAAATCTTACTTACCTACAGATATTTAAATAAAAATATCAGATTATGGATTAGTAAAAATATAAAAAATGAGACTGTAAATATAGCGGGTAAAAGAAGAACTAGAAGTTAAGATTGAATATAATAGGTGAGAATGTGTGAAGTTTCAGTTGTACTATTTATCCAATTATATCATAGCACCATCTGATATAGTATCAGAATATTCTATAATGGTGATGTGAACACTATCAGACTATATATTAGGTATCATAGTTATATGAAGGTATGCAATAGATTGTAACTTACAAGTAGTATAGATAGAGTTAAGATTAATATATTAATGAATGCTGAAACTACGAAGAGACTTTATAGCGACCACTGAGAGTAGAATGAGTTCATTTAAATGTGATGTGTTATAGGCTACTTTACAGAGATGATAGAATATAGATATTGATAAATGGAGTGTATCAAGGCTTAAGTCTGAGTATGTAAACGTAGAAATCTTAGTAAATCGGAGTGCTGAACTAACTTAACACGAGGGATTGAGCATAAGATATGACAGTACTATAGGTAAATGAGATTGTGCTGAAATACAAGAGGGTATGATTAAATTCCAGATAATGGAGAGTTAATATATGGTGGTATAATGCTCGAAAAACTACAGTGAGAATAGATAAGGGTAATAATATAAATCGAAATGTTGAAAATACTATACACCGAGATCAATGAGATAGGTCTGACTTATGTAAATAATCTGGATGTGGTGAGAAACTACAGAGATAGATAGAGTAGGAATCTATAATGAGTGTGAAACATACAGATAAGGTATAATAGATGGTAGGTCCTGAATCTACCTGAAGAGGAAGACTAGATAGATATTTAAGAAGAAATGCGATAGTAAGAACACAAGTAATCTTAGAGATTAAGATAGATAGATATGTATGAATGGTTAATTGGAATATTTACTAGTGGCAGTATGAAGATTGAGAAATAGATGCGGCGTGTACTGTGAAAGATTTAATTCTATTTTATATTGTACCCGAATCACTGGTTGGCGCGAGGTTTCTCATGTCAATAATTCACTAAACGTTTCAGTATGGATGGGTGGAACTATTATTCTAAGAGATATGTGTGAAATCGACATTGAAATTTGCCATAATGTGTTCAAACATGAATTCATTAATCTAAATATTATCATAATCAATTAAACCTTTACAATTTCGATATATCTGGGCATGTACAACTGCCCATAATGTTTCAGATATTATAGTTAGAATGTTTTTATAAAGATTGTGAATTAATTATATTTTCGGAACCAACATATGTCATGGACTGGAAAACATAACCTGTGATCTACATGAAACACATCAGCTGAATAGATTTTCCACTTAACCGAAACGTTGTGAATATGAGATGAGAACAACAGTTCGGAAAATATAAATAATACAAATTATCAAGCTTAATCTAAAGAAAAATATAAAATAAATATAATCTGAAAGTTTGGTTCTTAATATATGTGATTCCGAAGCGAATTATTCTTACTAACATAAATCTACCACAGATTTTCATAGAGACCTCGTTGATAAATAAAAATTGTTCTATGTATTAATGATTTTGACTATAAATCAAATACTCATTGATAAACTAATGCAATTCCTGAATGTATTGCAACGTAAGTAGTGACGTAGTTTCAGTTACATACAGACACCGAATCTCCATTAAAATTACTAGCAAATATATGCACCCTCCGGGTGCAAGTATTTAAGTTTTAATATAATAAAATATTTTATTAAATTAGAAACCTAATGAAACTAAATAAGAATGCAGATAAAAAGATTTGAAACAGAGGGAGTATAATCGAAAAATAGAACAACTGAAACTTACTCTTCCATCACTCTCGTCTTTCATTGTTATTTTTTCTAATTCAAGTATTTAGTTAAAAATAGGAAGTAAAGAATAAAATGACAGTTATTTTTTCTTGTTAATGGATTTCATTTAAGATTCATTGAAGAGATTTTTGCTTATATTCATTAAGATAAAACCAAACAGTTAGAAATCAATAATACTAAGCACATATTTATTAAAATCAAAGTTTTAATATCAATATGCAAATTAGCCTTCCCGTTCACACTGTAAACCGCTATTTTGTTGTATATATAAATAGAATTGCATGTTATTAATGTGTAGATATTGTCAACAGTATTAATAATGTTTAACAATTTTATCAATAATTGAGGTTTAAATAAAAATAAAATCATGAAGAATGTAGCGTAAATAACTAAGGGAATTGTGACTTGAGTAGGAATAGAGTTTCGGCTACAGACAGAAAAACACACAATCTCCATTATAATAAGATATATTTTTATTTTTATAATATCTTGAGAGAGGAGATTTTGATGGTACACACCGGGTATAATATTTAATACTTTTTCTCCTGTTTTCTTAATTTTCTAATTTTTTTTATTTTCATTTATTTTTTATTTTTATTTATTTATTTATTTATTTATTTATTTTTTGGAGGGGTAAAGTTTTACTCGGATGACTACTTGATGTAGAGACCCATTTTAAAGAATGTCAGTATCTTTTAAACACTGGCACCCTTAACCTCAGATTTTGCGTGCTTTTGAAGGGGGGGGAGACAGAGAGGGTTTCTTTTTCTATACTTTATCTCAGCCGGTCACTCTAATGACTGTTTTCCTCTGTCAATTGAGGCCCACGCTTTTACACGCTGTAAGGGGTCACACAAAATTAATCCTACTTTAATTAGAATAAAGATCACTTACAGCTTATCTACCATAAACACAAGTTTGCAATTTAACCCTTTCAACAGGACAGGTTAAAAGTGTCCTGTTCCCGTACCCTTTCACTTCCCCCGTTTGTCACTTTTGTCTTGTGATGTCGCCTCCATTGACTTTATCTTTACGCATTGTGCGCGTCGAAAACAAAAACAAAAGAAAAACTGCTTGTCTACTTAATTTTCACATCTATTGAGGAATTTAATTAATTCTATTACAAGCGACAAAGGCAAATCGGTCTTTAAATCTATTGTAAGGGAAATCGAATTTTAACGGCATTTCAACATGTCTGGGTTGTTTTATGCTTAGGGAGTAGGGAATTGTCTTCAGATCTATTGTAAGGGAAATCGAATTTTAACGGCATTTCAACATGTCTGGGTTGTTTTATGCTTAGGGAGTAGGGAATTGTTTTCAGATCTATTGTTAGGAAAATCGAATTTTAACGGCATTTCAACATGTCTGGGTTGTTTTATGCTTAGGGATTAGGGAATTGTCTTCAAATCTATTGTTAGGGAAATCGAGTTTTAACGGCATTTCAACATGTCTGGGTTGTTTTATGCTTAGGGATTAGGGAATTGTCTTCAAATCTATTATTAAGGAAATCGAGTTTTAACGGCATTTCAACATGTCTGGGTTGTTTTATGCTTAGGGATTAGGGAATTGTCTTCAAATCTATTGTTAGGGAAATCGAGTTTTAACGGCATTTCAACATGTCTGGGTTGTTTTATGCTTAGGGATTAGGGAATTGTCTTCAAATCTATTGTTAGGGAAATCGAGTTTTAACGGCATTTCAACATGTCTGGGTTGTTTTATGCTTAGGGATTTGGGAATTGTCTTCAAATCTATTGTTAGGGAAATCGAATTTTAACGGCATTTCAACGTGTCTGGGTTGTTTTATGCTTAGGGATTAGGGAATTATCTTCAAATCTATTGTTAGGGAAATCGAGTTTTAACGGCATTTCAACATGTCTGGGTTATTTTATGCATAGGGTTTAGGGAATTGTCTTCAAATCTATTGTTAGGGAAATCGAATTTTAACGGCATTTCAACATGTCTGGGTTGTTTTATGTTTAGGGAGTAGGGAATTGTCTTCAGATCTATTGTTAGGGAAATCGAGTTTTAACGGCATTTCAACATGTCTAAGGTTATTCTATGCTTAGAAGTTAGAATTGTGTCTTCAAATCTGTTGTTACCTGTTAGGGTCCCATCTATGGGTTAAATAGAAAAATGTATTTATAAAAAAATTGTATTATCCATTAAGAATTGATTTATTTAAAAACTTTATCGGCATTAAATGACCCACTGAGTTTGATATGCCGTAAAACAAACCAAACCAAATCAAATCTGTTGTTAAGGAAATCGAATTTACTCAGTATTTCCTTGTAGCAAACTAAGTTTACTCTGGTAAATATTTATTATTTGTTTGTTGATTGAGTGATTGATTTTAACGGCATTTCAACCTGTCTAGGGTTATCTTATGCTTAGTTGTAAGGGAATTGCGTTCATTGTACATTTATATTTAGTGGTAGTATCAGTTAAGGTCCCATCTATGAATTAAATAATTATAAAAAAAACAAGCTTAGATAAATGTGTTTAAAAAAAACTGAGTTTTTTAGTAACTGTTTTCGCCTTTATGATTTCACCGAGCGCTGCTAACTCGATACTATCCTAACTAGGGGGAGGGGGGCAAAGATGAGCGATGGGAGGCGACAGGATGGCATTAGGAGCAGCATTAATAAAAAAAACTTGTTTTTTACAAAATCTAAATGACCAAATTTATGTCATAAATACTAAGGTAAAGGAACACGTATGCAGTTTATACAGAATAAAACGGAGTCAAAAGTCTGAACGTTTACTTGACGACTGTACACAACACGTACAGTGGCACACCAGTTACCACGTGCCACCCAGACAGGATAGGGAGCAGGGTCAGATTTGTAAGTACTACACGTTAATTTAAATCTTTTAAAGGTCCCCAATTTTACGTTTAAAACTTACCTTGACTCCGTTTCTACTTTTGAGAAATTCCATTATTATAGTATTTTGAGAAAATTTTATTGGGAAAATAAGTTTCTTGGTGAAATACGTGTTTTCAATTTGAAGCATATATATATATATATCTTATTATAATGGAGATTGTGTGTTTTTCTGTCTGTAGCCGAAACTATATTCCTACTCAAGTCACAATTCTTAGTTCTTAGTTATTGACATCACATTCTCCATGGTTTTATCTTTATTTAACCTCAATTATTAATAAAACTGTCATACATTATTAATACTGTTAACTATGTCTACATACTGACAACATGCAATCATATTTATATATACAACAAAATAGCGGTTTAAAGTGTGAACGGGAAGGCTAATTTGCATATTAATATTAAAAAATCGAATTTAATAAATATGTGCTTAGTATTATTGATTTCTAATTGTTTGGTTTTATTTTAATGAATATAAGCAAAAGTCTCTTCAATGAATCTTAAATGAAATCCATTAACAAGATAAAATAACTGTCATTTTATTATTTACTTCCTCTTTTAACTAAATACTTAAATTAGAAAAAAACAAAACAATGAAAGACGAGAGTGATGGAAGAGTAAGTTTCAGTTGTTCCATTTTTTTATTATACTCCCTCTGTTTCAACTCTTTTATTATACTCCCTCTGTTTCAAATCTTTTTATCTGTATTCTTATTTAGTTTCATTAGTCTTTCTAATTTAATACAATATTTTATTACATTAAAACTTAAATACTTGCACCCGAAGGGTGCATATATTTGCTAGTATATATAAAGATAGTGTGTATTCGCGTGTGTATGAAGGGGCGTAAGGAATCTACTGGGGAGCCAAGAGGGCCCTAGCCTCAAAAGGTCTGGGAACCACTGATTTAACCCATAGCCGAAGGGATGAGGAGGTTCATACCTTTCCTGAGAATATTAGTCTCAAAGTTGATTCGCTTACCCCGATGTCGCAGTCCAGTACGTTAACCACTACGCCACGAGGACTCTCTCTCCATCTTTTTTGTTATTTTGCAGTGTTCATTGTTATTATTATTATTCATTCATCAGCATCATAGTCTGGAAAGACCATATATTTCTCATGTCCTGAAGTTACTATTACTAGCAATTCTGGATTCCCATAAGTACCAATTGTCTTGGCACGGGTTCAGTTGTGCTTAGCTTGTTGCTCAAACCAACAGTACGCTAACTCATTTCAACAATTATTACTATTATTGAATGAAAGTGTCATTAAAACATTTGATTGCCATAAAAGCTAATCCAGACATTCGTTGATCTCATTCTTAAAATCTTGGCCGTGTTTAAATAAACCCTCCCCACCCCCACATCCGATAATGGCTCAAGTCCAAAAGAAGTTGAGATTAATGACAAATTAATCGAACTATTTTTTAACAATTTTTATGTGTCAAGATTTTCTTTACACATACGCACCCCTAATTGTTACTTTATATGGAGGCGTGTGGTATAATGGATACCGTCATAGGAAATAAACACGGCGAGTTGAGTTCAAATCTTAGACGAGGTTGTTTGCATTTCACATAGCAGTAATACCCTTGGAAAAGATATGAATCCAACTATTCTCCCTCCTGCTATGGATAAATAGTAGGGTGGACTGGGCTCTTTAACCTTGATTAGGTAACCGGTCTACAAGAAGGAAAACTCTGAATTCAAGCCAGTTAAACTCAGCTTAAGAAATTAGAGAGGTTGGTATATATATATATATAGTAAATGAAGAAAAAACACTAAACTTTTTTTCTTCATTTACTAAATATCTTGCTCTGTCCTTCTACTCACTGGTATTAGGCACATTGAGCTCTCCTTATGGTCTACCTACATCAGTTTGGTTAAACCACACGTGGAAAGATCCTAACTACGGAAAAAAATGTATATGTGAATTTTTGGTATAACTAATATTATATAAAAATTTAAATAGTATCATACTTTATTGGTTCAGTCAACCATTAAATATTAAAGGGAGACGAATATTAATTTAGGAGACGAAGAAAAGAATAAAGTAAAGGAGACTTAAGGGCCCTTTCGACCGATGCATTGTCAAGTTCCCGACCGATAAATCGTTTAAAAGTCAAAGTGTATAATTTTGGTAAAAACAAAATATAATTTCATGATTGCAGCAACAAGGAGAAAAAAACACCCCTTCACTTAGTGCTAATACCCTTGGGAAAGGTATGAATTCTACTCTCCCTCCAGCTATGGGTAAAATAGTAGTGTAGACTGGGCTCTTTAACCTTGGTTAGGCAACCGGTCTAGGAGAAGGAAGACTCTGAATTCAAACCTGTTAAACTCCGCTTAAGAAATTGACCTTGTGTCACATCCTGCTCGTGCGGAGGATTTTTAATTTTTTTGATTTTTAAACAATTTACCGGTTGTGAACTTTTCATAAAGCACCGGTCGAAAGGGTCCATAATTCTTTTCGGTTTTTCTCGTTTCCTTTAACCCCCCCACACACACACACACACACTTTATAACATTAAATAGTACGGTCGGCTTAGTTCAGTCGGTAGAGTGTCCGGCTGGGAACCTCGAGGTTCCTGGTTCGATTCCGACCCTCGCCAACTCAACGTATGAGTAGCACATGGATATGTGCGGTAAAATGAGAAGATGATGGTAGGAGTGGTACTCCGTTTCAGACACCCAAACAATCTCCTTGGTCTAGCGCTAGTGAAAAGGGGATAGGCCCCCTCGCTGACTGGCTGATACCGACTTTAGGCCACTCCGACGATTTTACTTTTATATATAAATATTAGTGTATGTGTGTATATACACAAGTATCTTAAGCATAAAATAACTCAAGGGTTGACATGCCGTAAAATCTATACCAGCCTATCAGTCTGTTTCTGTCTATGTCTGTCTGCCAGTCTGCTTGTATACCAACATAGATATTATCTGTCAGTCTCTCTCTCTCTCTCTCTTGCTCTCTCTCTCTTTTGCTCTCTCTCTCTCTCTTGCTCTCTCTCTCTCTCTTGCTCTCGCTAACTCTCTCTCTCTCTTTCTTTTGCTTGCTAACTCTCTCTCTTTCTTTTGCTAACTCTCTCTCTCTTTCTCTTCTCTTCTTTCTTTTGCACTTCTCTCTCTCTCTTTTGCTAACTCTCTCTCTCTCTCTCTCTTTGCTAACTCCTCTCTCTCTCTCTCTTTTGCTAACCTCTCTCCTCTCTTTCTTTTGCTCACTCTCTCTCTCTTTCTCTTCTCACTCTCTCTCCTTGCTCTCTCTCTCTCTCTCTCTCTTGCTCACTCTCTCTCCTCTCTCTGCTCACTCTCTCTCTCTCTCTCTTGCTCACTCTCTCTCTCTCTCTCTCTTGCTCACTCTCTCTCTCTCTCTCTTGCTCACTCTCTCTCTCTCTTGCTCACTCTCTCTCTCTCTTGCTCTCTCTCTCTCTCTCTCTCTCTCTCTCTCTCTCTCTCTCTTGCTGCTCTCTCTCTCTCTCTCTAGCTCTCTTCTCTAGCTCTCTCTCTAGCTCCTCTCTTGCTCTTTCTCTCCTGCTCTTTCTCTCTCTCCTCTTTCTCTTTCTCTCTCTTTCTTCTCTCTCTCTTTCTCTCTCCTCTCTTTCTCTTCTCTCTCTCTCTCTTTTTCTCTCTCTCTCTCTCTCTCTTCTCCTTCTCTCTCTCTCTTTTCTCTCTTCTCTCTCTCTCTTTTTCTCTTCTCACTCTCTCTTTTTCTCCTTCTCACTCTCTCTCTCTCTCTCTCTCTTTCGTTCCCTCTCTCTTTTTTTGTCTCTCTCCCTTTCTCTATCTGATTTGAGCTAGATAGAATCAAAAGAAACAATCTGTTTTTATCTCCATGTGTTCGGACAACATTCGGTGATTGTAACGTAGTTTGTTTTTCTTTGAAGCCATTCATTATTGATATTTATATCTAATTTCGTCAGGTATTCATTTTTTATTATATCACCTTTTTTTTTTTTTTACCTGGAAGAAAGATGCTATCAGATCAAAGCTAATAACCTTCCTCTAATGCACTATTGTTGTTTGTTTGTTTGTTTTTGTTTTAGACATCAAGAAATACTGCTAGAGTCACAAAATCTTCCCATTGTTGACATCATTAGTGATTTTCATAACGCAAAGGATATGAAAAAGAGATGATACTCGAGCAGTCACTTTTTTGTTTAGACCGACACAATAATCTGACCTTAAAATCCCGATTGGTCTTTTTCTTGGAAAATTCATCGACACATAGATATATGGGAGTAAAATGAGGAAATTAATCCGACAGTATATGGAGAAATGTAGAACAGACACGGGATGTTACCATGGATGGAAAATTATAAGTCGTAGTGTCGATGTTCGAACATTTCGGTTTATAAAAAAAAAATTTCTACAGAACCATTTAATAACTAGTTAAGGAGAAAAAAGATTTATATAGTTAAAAAGATGGTGAATGTTTTGAATGCATTTTCCAAACTGAACGCATTCAAAACACCCCCTAGCACCTATATGATTTTCCCAACCCTATTGCCCTTATGGTAAGCCCCAACCCCTTTTTATCATATGGGTGCTAGAAGGCGGTGGCTGCGGGTCTACATGTGCTGGGAATGACGTTAAACTCTATCTAATGGTGAGGTTCTAGTTTTGGAGGTTTGGAGAATGTGGAGCACCCCTTCATCACCATTGCTCCCTGGTCCACTCTGACCCGGAGTGGTAGTACCTGTTAGGGCCCCATTAGGTTAAATAGAAAAATGTATTTATAAAAAAATTGTATTATCCATTAAGAATTGATTCATTTCAAAACTTTATCGGCATTAAATGGCCCACTGAGGTTGATATGCCGTAAAACAAAACAAACCAAATCAAAACATCCATCTTTTGAACTACATAAATCTTTTGTCTACTTGATTAGTTACTAAATGGTTCTGAGGAATTTTTTTTTTTTTTAGTAAACCGAAATGTTCGAACATCGACACTACCACTAATAAATTTCAATTCATTGTTAAATCCCGTGTTTGTTCTTCATTTCTCCACATATAGATATATGTATTACTAGTCTGTCTCATCCATTAAAAACTAACACCAAATATTTCAGCCGACCTGAAGAAGTGCTTTTTACTACAGACCTTTTTAAACAGTATGAATTTTGCATTTTGCATGGTTTTGTATTGTTTTCAGACATTATATTATCTAACACCACATGGGGGGGGGGCGTTGTAGTGATTGCATATATATATATATTTTGGAGGATATGTGCTTTATTGAAGTCGTTCCTAATTTTGAAAATTAATTAGTTAATAATTAATGAATTTAGGCGGGCATATATGTTCAAATGTAAGGCTAAACAAATCGAGAAAATGTCAATCCCTGAATGTACATTTCAACCTATTAGGTCTCATCAGCAAGGTTATAGACGTGAGAGACTGCTCCGTGTGTGACTCGAAACCTCGACTGTCAAGCTGACAGGCGAAGTCTCTAACCGTTACACTAGCTTGCCAATTCCACATTCTTCGTTCGTTTTGAAACTTATTTATATTCCACTTTTTATTGACTTCTTACACGACAGTATGAGGTTAAGTAAACAAACAAATGTGTTTATTTTTATATGGTTCCTCCAAAAATTGTCGACTTAAAGCCATATAAAAATAAACACATTTGTTTGTTTACTTAACCTCATATATACAAGCACAATTTGATGCCTGAACCATTTAGATTACCGTTGTAACAGTAGACCATAATGATATTTAATTGCTGTTTCGTAGCGACGATAACACTGCTGTCCGCGTACAGTGGTGTAAAAGAACTCGGTTGTGTCTTGCCTGCCTGGATCGAACTCGTGTCCTTCGGAATGCGAAAAATATAATCTAAGAATAAGGAGGACGTGAGACTTGATTCGGGTGCCCGGATGCAGTTTCGTTATAATTACTTCATTAATTGCGATTACTTCCTCAATTATTCTGTGTTTGTTCTCGAGCGCTTAGGCAGTAAGTTTGCTATTCTAAAACATAAGTTTGTTGAATAATACTTTTTTTAGCTCCCCGGCTTATTCCCTTTGAATTAAGAAAGGTGTATTGATCTACAGCTACTTGTTGCCTTGTCTTACCAATTCGACGGTAATTGGAACTTAGTATGATAATTCTACATATGAAAGAAGAACTTATGACTTAAATAGCTATTGATAGTTCCAACTAAGCAAAATGATCTGCCATGAGGACACCTTTCAAATGTTGCAATTGAAAATGCAGAATGAGCACCTAAGTTTGCTAGCCTATTCAGGTTCACCCTGGAAACTGCAAATAACCCCACTTTTCCCGGGTATTACCGGGTACCTCAGGTAGTACATATCAATATGTTTGTGTTGCATAATTTTTATTCCATTCTAGGGGACTCTGCTTCCTCCAGCATCTGATGGTCACTGGTTTGATTTTTAATTTTCTTCTCTATTTATCTATGTAAATCGGCTCCCAGAAATTGGTTCTGAAATCTGAAAAGAACAGATTTGATTAAAAATGTGTCATGTGACATTTTATTTTTTAAAAAAATCTTATTTTCAAGTGGTGCAGCCATACAACAGCACCGACACCACCAAGTCCTCTTGGACCTTGACGAGGCGCCTGGGAAATAGACTGAACGGGAGCTGCACAAGGATGCTGCGTGTGATCTTGAACAAATCGTGGAAGCAACATCCCACAAGAAAACAGCTATACCATCAGATGCTGGAGGAACCCGAGTCCCCTAGAATAGAATAAAACTTATGAATTGTTTATTCTTGATGGTAATGTCGACGCTACCATGTTTCGGTTTATGCAACCTACATCAGGACACCTGGTGAAATCTTATGTGGCGATGGTAGGATACTCATGGAATATAACAAGTGGGGATAATCAGGTAGTTCATTTCCATCGCTGATTCGGTTCCCTTAACTGGCTCTACAATTACGTATTGCTCAAGAACCGTAGCCTCACAAATGGATGCAGTTTAGTGTCATACTCAGGACAAAAACATTTTAGACGGTCGGTGGTTCGGTAAATTAATTAATCAGTAACTGTGGTTGATTTTTTGCAAAATTGTTGTTCTGATTACGAATAATCATCGAAATATCAAAAGTATCCCTATTCGTTTGCTTTTTTTAATTTTCTTTAAAAAAAATACATATTGTTTAACTTCGTGTTTGCTAATGTAATTACTGTCGTTTTTTTTTTTTACATATTCAGATTGTTTTTCTATTTTCTACTCACAAAGTGTTTCAAAAACATGAATTTATCCTTGATGATGAAAAATTTGACGTTATAATGATTCGGCTTTAGCAACCTTCATCAGACTATGGAGACTGTCTGGATGACTGGCACCTGTCTCCATAGTTTGAATCCTGATAAAGGTTGCAAAAAACCGAAACGTTATAACGTCGACTTCTCTGTCATAGAATAAATTCATCTTTTTGGAATACTTAGTTTTTCTATTTTCTACATACCGTCGGATTTATTTCCTTATTTTACTTCCATATTCAGACTAATTAACTTCATATCATTATGACACTAAACTTTCTGATGATGAGGTTCCAGTTCTGAAGGTTTTGGGGAATGTGGAGCACCCCTTCATTACCTTTTCTCCCAGTTCCACTCTGACCCGGAGTGGTAGTACCTGTTAGTCCCATCTATGGGTTAAATAGAAAAATGTATTAATATATACTCATTTGTTTTTATTAAGAATTAATTTATTTCAAAACTTTATCGGCATTAAATGACCCACTGAGGTTGATATACCGTAAAACAAACCAAACCATGGAATAGTATAAGTATATTTCTTGCATTGGAGACACATAGTTTTTGTCTTTTCTTCCGTTTTGTTCAGCGTATACCATTTATATACTAACACTAATATCGGTCCTTGGTGAGTGGGGATTTTTATTAAATATCTTTCCAACCCCCAAGCATTCCAATATTACTAGTAAAGAACCCGCCGCCCTGTCGGCTTTAGAATACGCCGACTGTCCACTACAGAGGGGTATAAACCTCATTCCCCTTAATAGGACCAGCTGCTTAAGGACAGAATCCAAGCGACTGAGTAGTCAATGATCAATCGGCTAGTTACGTTAAGCCCTAGCACCTATATTATTGTCCTGACCCTATTGCCCTTATAGAAAACCCCAACACTTTCTATCTTATTAAATTGTAAGAGTTTTTTTTTTTTTTTTTTTTTTTTTTTTTTTTAGTTTGTCTTTCCCGCCCTCGCTAGAGAACACTTAAAATGTAGAAGATGTGTTCAAGCGACAGTGAGTTGTGTGTTGAGGTCATGTTTAAGAGCATGTTAGTTGACCTCGGAGTAAAGCATGATAACCGGATTATCGCGAGTCATGTTGGTTTAAAATAACAGAGAGAGAGAGAGAGAGAGAAATTGGGGAGGGGTTATATCAGCTACGAGCGTACACGTGTCCATTTTCCGATTCTGTGTATTGTATGGTGGGTTAGGGGGGATAGTGAGAGAGACGGAATATATCTCTGAAGTGTGTATTTTCTAAGGCATGTCTCCCACCCTCTCTCCCTCCACACCCACTTACATATAGAAAGGGATTGGGAGAGCGAAACGGGCACCTATGTATGTATTAGTTTGCGGAAAACCCGGAACTGAAAGTGACCTTGTGAAATACGAAACCTGCCGTTTCTTTCTGTGGCCCTTCATACATTAATGTGTGTAGATATATATATATATATATATATATATAATATATATATATATTTATTTGTCGAATTTTTTAAAATAAGCAATTTAAGAAAATTCAACAAATAAATAAATAAAGCTCCTACAAATTTGTGGTTGAGCACTGTGATTTCTTTGTTTCATCTCAAAAATTTATATATATATATATATATATATATATATATATATATATATATATATATATATAGTGCGTGTGTTATATATATGAGTTACTAGCAAATATAAATGTAAACCCGCCCCTCGTGGTGGGGGTCCAGTGGCTTCGGCCCTGAATCTTTACAAGTTAATAGAGTCGATCCCAGGGGGCCATCCCCCCAGGCAACACCTGTCCCCTCGATTTAAAGGGGCAAGCCTGGGTTTATTGCCCAGTGCCTGAGGCACACCCTTTAGGGTGGAATGTTGAAGGGATCCACGCAATTTTTCACTCGCCACCCATGAGCTTCGGTTTGTGGGTGGTCCCACGTTAATAGGGCCTTGTGCCTAACCCCTACAAGTGGGGTACGAGGTAAATACCATATACTAGCAAATGTATTCACCCTCCGGGTGCAAGTATTTAAGTTTTAATGTAATAAAAATATTATATTAAATTAGAAAGGCTAATGAAACTAAATAAGAATGAAGATGAAGTTTTGAAACAGGCGGAGGTATAATCGAAAAAATAGAACTGAAACTTACTCTTCCATCACTCCAGTCTTTCATTGCTAAATTTTCCTAATTTTACTATTTAGTTAAAATAGGAAATAAAGAATACAATCAGTTATTTCTTCTTGTTAATGGATTTCTTTTAAGATTTATTCCCGGGATTTTTGCTCATATTCATGAAGATAAAACCAAACAATTAGAAATCAATAATACTAAGCATATATTTATTATAATCAAATTTTTAATATCAATATGCAAATTAGCCTTCCCGTTCACACTGTAAACAACTATTTTGTTGTATAAATGAAAAAAGTGTCCCCCCATGAATCGAGATCTCGGAAAGGGTGCGTAAAGGTCACATGATCCATTAATTGAATACAGAGTATTATTAATTATTTATTAATTAGTTACTTGAAACCATATTATCACTTTCTGTCCCTGGTTAAGTAAATACATTAGCTCTGTTTAGTAGAGCATTCACCTTGCTGTGTGCAAATTATTTGTACTATCAAATATATTCACCTCCGGTGTGCAAGTATTTAGTTTAATGTCATAAAATATTATATTAAATTAGAAAGGCTAATGAAACTAAATAAGAATAAAGATGAAGTTTTGAAATAGTGGGAGGTATAAATGAAAAAATAGAACAACTGAAACTTATTCTTCCATCGCTCCCATCTTTCATTTTTCCTAATTTAACTATTTAGTTAGAATAGGAAATAAAGAATAAAACCAGTTATTTCTTCTTGTTAATGGATTTCTTTTAAGATTTATTTCCGGGATTTTTGCTCATATTTATTGAGATAAAACCAAACAATTAGAAATCGATAATACTAAACGCTTATTTATTAAAATAATATTTTTAATATCAATATGCAAAATAGCTTTCTCGTTCATACTGTAAACCGTTATTTTGTTGTATATATAAGTACAATTGCATGTTATGAGTATGTAGATGTGACCAACAATATTAATAATGTAAAACAATTTTATTAATAATTGAGGTTTAAATAAAATCAAGGAGAATGTGACGTAAATAATTGAGGAAATTGTGACTTGAATAGTAATATAGTTTCGGTTATAGACAAACACACAATCTCCATTATAATAAGAGAAGATATATATATATAATATATATATTATATTATAATATATAATATATATATATATTTATTGGTTGTTCACAAGCATGAAAGAAATGAGTGAAATAAATGAAAAAGTGAGTTGAATATTATGTTCTAAATTACATTTATTTACCGATATTTCGAGGAGCTGCCTCTCTGTTTTTCTAAGGTTTGTGTTAGACTGCCTGTTGTTTCCTGTCTAGAGTCCTTTTGGGGTCATGAATACAGAGAGAGAAAGGGAGGGGGATACACACATATAGATTCATCAAATATACCGACAAAGAAGCATACGTGGACTCCACGATAACATTATATATATATATATATATATATATATATATATATATAAAATGTGTGTGCGTATGAAGTCGGTGGAGTGGCCTATTGTCGGTATCAGCCGGAGAGCCGGATAGCGAGGGAGTGTAACTCCTTTTCACTAGCGCTAAACTAGGGAGACTGTTTTTGCATCTGAGGGGGATTGCCACACCTACCGCCAGCTCTCCACTTTGGACCCTAACGAAGCACCTGGAGAATAAGCTGGATGGGGGTTGTACAAAAATGCTGCACACGATATAAAACAAATCGTAGAAACAATACCCTACAAAAAAGCAACTGTAAGACCACTTGCCTCCTATCCCACAAACCATCTGAATTAGGTAAAGAATAAATGCTGGGCACTGCTAGAGAAGCAACGGTGAACTCAATTGTGACGTTCTCCTATGGAAACCAACATATGGAAACGCCAGTGTGGACCATCCAACAAAGACTTACATTGACCAGCTCTGCGCGGATAGTGGACCTCCCGAGAGCAATGAATGATAGGGACGGTTGGTGAGAGATTGTCATGGATATCCGTGCTACTAGAGCGACATGATGATGATGATGATGATTATCTTCAAAAATAGCCAATGTTGGCCCTTAGCACACTGACGAACTTAGCCACTTCTCTTGTGACCAGTCCTATCTTCGGTCATCACGACAAGTCTCCTCTTTCCATTAGCCACAGTGATTAATAGAACAAAGCTAAACAGCATTACTCCTCCTCCTCCTCCTCCTCCACTACGTCATCCATGTTGTCCATTTCAATACATCTAAATAGTTACTGTATACATTTTCAATCATAGTGTCGCGACAGGTACGTTTGATTCAGTGACAGTTTTATGGCCGGTGTCGATTATACACGCTAAGTTTCAATCTACATTTTTGTGATGACGTGTGTGATTCAGTTGTCATTCTCTGCTTCCCTCTTTCTTCTCTCCCCACCCCTCCAAGAATCACTGTCTGGACCACGCATCCTTTCCACTAAGTGACCCATCTATCACAGCAATCACTAGCGTATAAAATATTCTATTTCACTGAATTTTTTAGATGAGGCTTGATAATTAGTATTATTTGGATTATTCGGACTATTGTTCTCATTTTTGTTATCCACCCTTAACTTTTTAGCTAAGTAAAATCCGTTTTTTTTGTTTTTTTTTGTTTTTTTTTTTTTTCAATGAAAAAAAAAATATGGCTTCTAAGCCATATTTCTATTATTTTTTCATTGACAATAGTCCGAATAATACAGAATAATATTCATATATCAAAGGCAATAGTCTTAACTTCAAAAAGGCTGCCTACCACACCTTCGTATTACTGTCCTGTCGGCTGGAGCTGTAGAATACGCAGACTGAACCTCTGTAGAGGGGTAAGACCTCCCCTACACTGATCAATCAACTGGTCACGTCAAGCCCTAGCACCTATATGATTGTTCCAACCCTATTGCCCTTATCGCAAACGCCGGCCCTTTTAATCGTATATGTGCTAGAAGGATCTTAGTGTCCTGGGTATGATGTTAAACTCTATCTGATAGTGAAGTTTCAATTCTGGAGCTCTGTGGAATGTAGAATACCCTTTCATCACCATTACTCCCAGGTCCACTCTGGTCGGGAGAGTTAGTACCTGTTAGGGTCCCATCTACGGATCAAATAGAAAAACATGAATTTAAAAAAAAGTTGAGTACCATCAAGAATGAATAAAACAAAAATATCTTCGGCATAAAATGACCCAACAAGGGTTGACATGCCGTAAGACCCACCCAACCGACCAACAAAGTGACCCGTCTATCACAGTAATCACGCTTATAAAATAATATTCATATATCAAAGGCCAATAGTCTTATCGGTCCTGTAAACATTTTGTTGTCCCGGATTCCTGCCTTTATTTACGCTATGGTTTCCCTGACGGTTACAGACGTAAAAACGTAACTCCTTAGATATTTACCGTGCACTTTCTTATTTTTTATCAAGAAATAAATATAAAGTTAAATAATAATCCTTTGTAAATAAGTATAGCTTCAAAAACCATTAAGACAAATAATTTGTACACAGTTATATGGTTTCAAGTATTCCTATCTAATACCAACTATTTTCAAACGGATCTATTTGAGCCATATATGAAAATCTAAGAGATGCTACCTCTCCAAGTCAGAGTGGACCAGGTTGTAATGGCAATGTGAAGGGGTATTCAACACTCCTCTGAGCTTCAGAACCGGTGCTTCACCATCGGATGCAGTTTAATGTCATATTCAAGATGGGTTTAATAAAGTTGCGTGATAAAATATTGGGTTAGTGCCTAATTATTGAGGCGTTTTTTTTTTTGGGGGGGGGTACAATAAATTTTATTCAACAAAAATAATTTGGGCACATTCGGCTTTGTTGTTATCGGAGAATTCGTGGGAGACCCATCCAGCCAATTTCTATATTTTTCCGAGCTTTTTAAGACGACGAACGATGATCGAATGGCCCACGCTGAAGTCTTCGCCCACAATTTCTCTTTGTCAAGCTTTCGTCCTCTTCCACGGCTGCCAAAAGTACTTGGTCGTTGAAATTTGATGGTCGACCACTTGCTTCTTCATCTGCGAGGTGTGTATCGCCTGATTTGAACTTCCTGGACCATCTTCCAATTTGGCTTTTACTGATTGTTCCTTCACCAAAAAGTTCATTGAGATCGCGAAATGATTGTGTTGCATTTCAATCTTTCCCGAAGTGGTAGAACATAAAATGATCGAACGAGGATATGATGTTCGATACGCATTCTGAAACGAGAGAATTATCTTATTATAATGGAGATTGTGTGTTTTACTGTCTGTAACTAAAACTATATTACTACTCAAGTCATAAATCCCTTAGTTATTTACATCACATTCTCCATGAATTTACTTTTATTTAATCCTTCAATTATTTATTAAAATTGTCTAGAATAGTAATACTGTTGGCGTTATCTACATACGAATAACATGCAATTGTACTTATATATACAAAAAATAGCGGTTTACAGTGTGAACGGGAAGGCTAATTGGCAATTTGATAAATATGTGCTTGGTATTATTAAAATCTTTGGACAACATTCTTCTTTCTAAGCTTTTGTCTTCTTCCATGGCTGCCAAAAGTACTTGGTCGTTGAAATTTGATGGTCGACCACTTCCTTCTTCATCTGCGAGGTGTGTAACGCCTGATTTGAACTTCCTGGACCATCTTCCAATTTGGCTTTTGCTGGTTGTTCCTTCACCAAAAAGTTAATTGAGATCGCGAAATGACTGTGTTGCATTTCAATCTTTCTCAAAGTCGTAGAACATAATGTGATGAATGGGGATATGATTTTCGATACGCATTCTGAAAAGAAAAAGAATATTTTTATTAAACAAACCACCAATTGTTATTTTTTTGTAATAATTATGCACCAACCCAATATTTTAAAGAGAAAAACAGGAAACGTGAATAATCTACTCGCTCGGTCACTCGGTGTTCAATTTTAGTTAATGTCATCTCGCTACGGACTGAGTAACCACACGGTAGAGTTTCCGTTCATGCATATGCAGTAATGTCCCTTTTGATTAATAGTCAATTACATTCTTCTCTATACAAAAACGGTCTCCATGATGTACCAAATATATCAAAATTACTGAATACATTCTCAGCAGACCTCATATGCGTATATAAAATGTTTGATATAGAAAAATAAGTTTTTGTTAGACGAGTATCATATCCTGATTTGATAGTCAAATAACATTCCTGGCCTAATATATATATATTTTTATAAATATACATATTTTATATCTAAAAATGACCCATGTTATGTGTGTATGAGAATAAAAGTGCGGGAGAGATCGTGTTTTTGATTGTATTAGTTCTTTTCAGTGTTGTGAGTTCTGCGGGGTGAAATGAGGAAATGTAAGCTATATTATGTGTGTGAATCATCTACCCACATCAAGTATAGAGCACTCGTCGATTTTCATTAGATCAAGAGCGTCGCGACCGGCCCACACCATTTCGATGATGGGTATCTGCCACTTGTCTCTCTTGAGTTTGAGGATTCGTTCGACAACCTTTCGGCTAAAATGGACTGCGTCTAAGCGATACTCAGTTTCCTTGATTGTTTTCTACTTTTCTGATACACGACCAAATAATTCGATATCTTGGGGGGGGGGTGGAACAGAAAGAAAGGGAAAGGAAGAAGAGAAAAATGGAACAGAAAGGAAGGAAAAGAGAAATGGAATGGAAAGGAAAATGAAAAAGAATAAAAAGGAAAGGAAAAAGAAATAAAAAGGAAAGGAAAATGAAAAAGAATTAAAAGGAAAGGAAAAAGAATAAAAAGGAAAGGAAAATGAAAAAGAATAAAAAGGAAAGGAAAATGAAAAAGAATAAAAAGGAAAGGAAAAAGAATAAAATGAAAAAGAATGAAAAGGAAAGGAAAAAGAATAAAATGAAAAAGAATAAAAAGGAAAATGAAAAAGAATAAAAAGGAAAATGAAAAAGAATAAAAATGAAAATGAAAAAGAATAAAAAGAAAATGAAAAAGAATAAAAAGAAAATGAAAATGAAAAAGAATAAAAAGAAAATGAAAATGAAAAAGAATAAAAGGAAGGAAAATGAAAAAGAATAAAAGGAAAGGAAAATGTAACACAGAATAAGAAAAAATGTAGAACAGAAAGAAAGAAAATGGAAGAGAAAGAAAAGGAAAAGAAAAATTGAACAGAAATAAAATTAAAAATTAAAAAAAGAGAGAAAAAAGAAAAAAGAGAAAAATATAAAAGAAAGGAAAAAAAGAAAAGATGGAGAGAAAGGAAAAATTAAAAGAAAGAAAAAATGAAATTAATTGAAAGGAAAAGAGGAATAAAGAAAATGATCAAATAAAAAATAGATTAAAAGAACGAAATAAAATAAAAGTAGAGAAAAACTAGATAAAAACTAGAAATAAAAAAATGAGAAACTAGCGAAATAACATGAAAAGAAAAATGAATGAAAACTAAAAATGAATTTGAAAAACAGGAAAAAAGAGGACAATTAGAAAGGAAGGAAGAAAAATGAAAGTGAGAAGAATATAGAAATGTTTAAAAAAGATTAAAGAAGAGACAAAAATCTTTCTTTCTATTTTAAGAAAGAAAGTGTCGAGAAGAAAAATAAAGCCGGAAAGAAAAATATTTAGATTTGCAGGTAAACAATAGATTTTTTTAAAGGAAAAGTTAGAAAGAAAGAAAGATATACAGGTAAACCGCCCTGTCGGCTGGGGCTGTAGAATACGCCGACTGCACCTCTGCAGCGGAGTAAAAGCTCTCATATTGGGACACATGTTAACCGTGGATGGCGAACCATGATGCTTAAGTACGGAATCCTGGTGGCTGAGCAGTACATGACACACTACACTTTGGTCCTTACTTAGGTTAGACGGGGATCTCCGATCAATTGGTTCGTCACGTCAAGCCCTAGCACCTATATGATTGTCCCTATCCTATTGCCTTATGTCACTCTCTAATCTTTTTTATCATATATGTGCTAGAAGGCGGTGGCTGAGGGCCTTAGTGCCCTGGGGTTGACGTTAAACTGCATCTAGATGTGAAATTCAAATTCTAGAACTCTGGGGAATATAGAGTACCCCTTTATCGCCATTACTCCCATTTCCATCCTGAATCAGAGTGGTAGTACCTGTTAGGATCCCATCTATGGGTTAAATAGATTTTAATAAATGAGTATTAAAAGTCTGTTATTAATAAAACAAAATGTCTTCGGCATAAAATAACCAACAGGATTGGCATGCCGTAATAACCCAAACAAACAAACCAATCTATACAGGTAAAGAATAGAAATCTAAAAAAAAAAAAAAAAAAAAAAAAACGAAACCGAAAACGAGAGGTAGAACAAAAGAAAGAAAAAAAGAATCAAAACAGAAAAAACGAGAAAATGAAAGAAAAGGGATCAACTGTAAGAAAGAAAGAGAAATAGGACAAATTAGAAAGAAAGAAAGAAAGAAGAAAACTGAATCTACTGTGTGGAAATTTCGACGGGTCATGTGATTTCGATCGGGAACATCATTGGAGTTTTGTTGCTCACAATTGTCTTGTTGGTTTCTGTTCACAAAGGTCAGGTTAACAGCACTCTGCAGATGGTTCAATATCAGATGGACATTGCAATGGAAAGAATGGCGTTCAAAGTGAAACTCACTCACGCACCACTTTCCTCGATTCTACACATCGTTGAATCTATGCAATCAGCAAGTTGTTGTTTTCTTCTTTTTTCTTTGTTTTTTTTCTTTTCTTTTTATTTTTATTTATTTTTTATTATCAGTAAATATACATACTCACATACGTAAATATTTTATAAATACTAGTTAGAAATATGTTGCCCTCTGAGCATAAGTATTTAAGTTTTTAATATGATTAAAATATTATATTGAATTAGGTAAGACTAATGAAGTTAAATAAGAACACAAAAAAGATATCACTTATTTTACTTTATTCTAATGATTTTCATTTAATAAAATTATACATAGGATTGCCTTTTGACGTCGAAGAATAGAACAGTATATTAGATATCAATAACACCAAAGTAATTATTTACTGAACCCAGGTTTTGATAAAACCAGTATGCAAATTAGCCACACCATATATTATGTAAATCTATATTCTTAGTAATACATTAGTGCATGCAGATTTTAAGCGCACTAATAATATGGGCTGTTTTGAGGGCAAATCTAACTCGTATTTTTCATAGATTTCGTAAAATAATAGAATTTTTAATTTTATGTTTAATTATTTGACTTATAAATTAAAACCACTCACTGTTAAACTTACGCAATTCCTCAGGTTATTGTGACGTAGTTTTAGTTACAGGCACCGAATCTCCCTTATAAGATATACTTTGTATATATGTATAATCCAAGTTGGCAGAGTGGTCTATTGTTGTTATCAACCAAACAGTGAGTGAGTCTCTCCCCTTTTCACTAGTGCTAGACTAGGGAGATTGTTTTTGCGTCAGAGGTGGAGCGCCACACCTACTATCAACCCCTCTTTATCACACACTCATGCTGAGCTATTCATGCGCTGATTTGAAGGGAAACGGTATCGAACCCGGAGCCTTGAGACTACTAGATGAATGCTCTACCGACTGAAAGCTAAACCGATTTATATATATATGAGAGAGAGAGAGAGGAATGAAAATGAATCCGACAATATGGGGAAAAAAGTTATAGAATAATTCGAATTGTCCCTTTTTTTTCCTTTCTTTTTTTTTTAATAAAAATGTAATGGTCGCCATTATTTAGCCAAGGTGGGGAATCGACACTCATGAAAGAAATAAGAATTCGGCAGATAAGCAAAACCAGATAAGGATTTAGAAATTTTTTGCATTTCATCTTGGACAAATCTTATTTTTTTAACCAGAGGGTGTTGCGACAGAATGATAAACGGTCGTAGTATTAAGGGACACAAGAATTAATATCAGAATATTCGTAAATACGACAATCTAGAACATAATGCATGTTCTCAAATTACAATATATTATTTTATTTGTTTTGGTTTTGTTTTACGGCATATCAACCTCGGTGGGTAATTTAATGCCGGTTACGTTTTGGATAAATTCATTGCTAATGGATAACTCAATTTTTAATAACACATTTTCTGTTCAACCCATAAGATCGGTACTAAACAGGTAACCTTACACTTCGGTTCAGAGTGGACCAGTTGATGAAAGGGTGTTCCACACTCCCCAGGCTTCCAAGTAAAACTTTTGACCCACACATCCAAGATAGTTTAAACGTCAATCCCGCAGGACCGGGGACATAATTTTTTATTTGTAGTTTTCAAATTCACAACAACTAGAAATTTTTAATGCATACACAGTTTTTTTCAAACGAGGACAGGTGGTAAGTGCGTGGTGGTTTGTGTTTTTTTGGTGGGGGGGTTGTGAGCTGATTTTTGGACGCAATATCTAGACCATACAATGAATCTTCCCTTGACGATCGGATTGTTATCGGTATCACTTGGAATAATAAACAAATCACGCCAAGCATCGACCGCAGGCGGGATAATTTTGAGATTTAGCCCTGAAGAAAGATTTAAAATAGATGATTATATTTAAAATAATTCGTAAACGTTTTTAAAACATGCGGACAGCAAATTTCAAATAGTTGTCATCAGAAAACAATACCACTTCTATTTTTTCATATATATTTTATTTACTTTTTAACACACACACACAAACACACACAAATACATTATTATATTATATAATATATTATTATTTATGATATATAAATATATATTAATTATAAAGTAGAAGTATCCTGTCCATGACCCGGACTGAAAATGATTATTTAGAAAATACGCAGTACGAAGACAAGAGGTGGTAGAGAGTACCAAGAAGGTGGGGACAGATGAAATGATTGAGCAAATTCCTAATCAATTAAAAAGATTCACTGGGAAAAATCGCGTTTTACAATGCTCGTTTTTTGAGGGATTGGTTTTTCTGGGGTGGGGGCATAGATTTTAAATATATTTTTTTAAATGTAACCCTAAACTTCTCGCGAGTATTTTTGGTAAATATTTATTTTTCTGGAATACACTCTTTTTGTACATATGACAAATTTTGAATTCATGTCAAATGAAATAAAAAATATATTCGTTAGTTTATTTCTTCTTTTTTTTTTATACCTATCTTAGTATATTACAGACAAAAAAGTTAAAAGAATTAAAATTGTCCTGTTTTGTAGAAGGGAAAATTTTGCGTAATTAATTCAATGAATTATTCCATTATTCTATATAAAGTAAAGGCGTCGGGATGTAGTTTTGGCGTCTGAGGCGGAGCGGCCACACAGGACTCCTCTTTACAGCGACGATCCTTGGTGTCCACTCAACGCTGAGTTGGCGAGGGCCGGTATAGAACCAGGAACCATATGGTCCTATCCTAGTCGGACGCGCTCTGAACGACTCAGCTCTACCGGTCCTTATTTTTAAATACAACAGCATATCCACCTTTTTTTTAAACTTTTATAAAAAATTAAGATATGTAAATTGTCACGGTATCTTTATTTCCCGGACTCCTTAAGAAACAGAGATTGTTTTACTAAAATTTACTGAAATAGATCACTAATTAGGTACTTAACCATCATTCTGAGTGTAGTTGGACCATCCCAAGTGGAGTTTAGTTTAAAGATTTAAAATTCAGAGTTTTGCTCTTCCTAGACTGGTTGGCTAACCAAGGTTAAAGAGCCAGCTTGAACTCATTTTACCCATAAGCTGGAGGGAGAGTGAGTTGGATCATACCTTTCCCAAGGGTATTAATGCTATGTGAACTGTAGTTTTGTCCCGGATTTGAACTTGGGGTGACGAGTCTATTTCCTACGACTTCTAACCATTACACCACGGCCTCCAACTTATATTATAAACGAATAGTTCCTATGGATTTCTAAATAACAATGAAAATAAAAATTACGCTAAAAGATTGCATCTTCAAGGAGGAAAAAAAACGACATTACTATGCGCTAGTTTGATAAATACAGAATTTTAATTGTTATTTTTAAATCTTGTTTTTTAAGCAAAACAATATTTTTACATGTATATTTTGTTTTGATTGTTTTTTTTTTGTTTTTTTTGTTTGTTTTTTTTTTTATTTAATCGGAAGGTTTTTTTCTTCATAATGCAAACAAAATTATTCATTTTTGACATCCATTTTTTTTTTTTTTTTTTTTTTTTTCGAGCTATTTGTTGAATCTTAATTCCTGGGAGAAGGGTTAAAATCACTGGAATGTAATTATCATCAGGTTGCGCCCTACCACGACGGATATCCATGACAATTTATTTTCATTTTTTTTTTTATCAGATAGGGACTTCGTTAAAAAAAAATTCAGTTAGAAAAAAACAATAATTTCGAAAAAAAAAAGCATAAAATCCAACTTTGCCTAATGGTTGGTTTCCTTTGTTTCTTTTTTTCTTCGTTTAATAAGCATTCAACTTCCGGTGATTATCAAATACCAAACCTATCTTGTAGAAGAACAGTAGTGGTATTAAGTTAACTATAACTGGGGAGAGAGAAAGAGGGGGTTCCATACTTCCCCAATTAAATTCGAAAATGAATGTTATAGCATGACTAGGGTTCAAGCTCGGTTACTATGATGTCGCGCTCACCAGCAATTAGCCTTAATTATTTTCAAAAATCCCAAAGTTAATCTATTCAGCCCGCTTCTCATTCCCAAAACGAGAGTTTTGCGTGCCGATTAACCTTTTCGCGTAGCAGGGTCGATTGGGGTGGGGGTGGTGCGTTACATGACACTGTTTTTTAAATATTAATATCAAATTGAGATAATAACTGCCTTTTAAAAATTGTTAGTAAAAAATTCGCAATTATTTTTTGCACCAGCCCTGCCGATTTCAACAACATATACTTTTTAAATTTAAAAAGTATCAAAATATTATTTTTTTTTAAGAATTTTTTTTTTTTTAGCCAATGGACATAAATTTTCAAAACGCGAATCCCATAGGAAATAAGTAACGGGAAATAAAGGAAAACTGCAATCAAAACTGCAATTGTTTGGTCAATTTGGAATTAGTGCGTAAGGTATTATACAATTAATCATACTTCGCAAAGTTCACGGTATTGTTTTTTAAAAATTTTTTCAATGAAAAGAAACAAAACTAAGCACGAGTAGGTCAAAATCCGTTTTCTGTTTATCTCTATTAAGCACAAATGTCTTATTAAAAATTGAAGATTTACAACAGAGGAAGTATGTTTTTAAATTATGATAGGAGAAAAAGCATGAAAGTATTTAAATAAATTCAGTCAAAAATTAATAGGTTTTTCATATAAAATTAGGTTATATTCTTATTGTGTATAAAATTGTATCGATAATAATTGGGGACTTAGTTTTAACTATTTAACTTCGTTAAGATGAAATATTCATTACTTTGATCTGTTTTTTCTTTTTTTCTTCATCTTTTTGCTTTTATATTACAGAATCAGGTGCTTACCATTCTTTCGCCAATAGATTGAAGGCCAAGCTGGAATCCAAAATAAAGCTTTGATATCGCATTTGAATATATGTTCGACGGGTAGTTCCAGACAATGAAACGGTTCTCATTGAGTTAAGAAACTGAGTTTGTTTTTAAAAGAATTAAAAAGTTTAAAAAATAATTAAATTTTATAATCAAGATCCATTTTACTCATTCTGAGTTTAAATGTTATTCGGCCCCCTTTAAAGGTCTGATCGTTACACATTGGTTAAGTACAATCTCTATACGTTAAATATGATTGGAGAAGATGATTTGGGTTTGATTTTACGGCCAATGTCAAACCCTTTTAGGTTTTATCTTTGCCGAATATGGTTTTCTTTTATTTCCCTCTTGATGGAATTATTTGAAATCTTTTTATATGGTTTAAACTCAAATTCTTTAAACACTTTTTTTTTAAAAACACTAATTTAGCAATAGATGGGACCCTTCAAAACAATACTACTATCCGGTTGGGACCATGGGGAGTAATGGCGAATGAAGCGGTCTTCAACTTCCCCAAGCTCCTTGGAAACTCACTACCTAGTATGCTGGTTATTATACCAAGGACATTGATGGACCCTCAGCCACTGCTTCTACAGCACTTATGATAAGAAGGGTTTTGTGTTTGCCTTTAAGGGTCGGGTACAATATATGTACTTAGGGCTTTTAACGTGAATGTAACCGACCTGAATCCAGAGGGGCCTTTCCCGACTGACCATCGGAACCTAAGTAAGAGCCAAGTGGATGTTGCATCTATAGACCTGCCTCGGCACAGGGATTTCCGTTCCTTAAACATCCTGGTCACAAGCCCTCGAACCACAAGTAGCTCATTGGAGGGATTTTTTTATCCTCTGCCAAAGGTGCCAGTTGAAATGTATTCTTTGTCCCCAGCCGAAACAGGGCCGGGGGTTCTCCAGGAGATCCTCAAATGCAGTAACATCCTCATGTTCTGGGTAATACGTTAATGCAATCCCTAAAGGGGTGGGTAAAGTTTCAACTTTTGGGGAGTCTAGGAGTGTGGAGTTATCTTTTCATCCCCCATTATCCCTAGTAATTCCACTGACTTTTTCGGAGTGGGTTAATATCTTAGGGTCGCCCATTTATGGGTTTAAATAATGAAAAATGGAGTTAGAAATTGTTTTAAAACAAAGAAATGAGTTTTAAAAAAACTTGAATACCACAAAAAGGATAAAACAAATGACTTCGGCAAAAATAACCCAACAAGAGTTTTATATGGCCGTAAAATCCCCAACCAACCAGTCAATTAATAATGTTCGTAAATTGATATGCAATAGCCCTATCATTTTTGTTTAGGAAAGTGGTGTTTTTTGTCAAATTCTAAATTAGTTCAAAATCCTGGGCGGAGGCTTGATTCATTTCCACATAGTGCTAATCATTAGAAAGTAATGAATCCGTTTCGACAATGGTAAATATAGGCCAGAACTGGTTTCTTTAACCTTGGTATGGGCGAAACCGGTCGAGGAAACTCTGGAATTCAAAAACTAAAACTCTTCTCGTTTTGTCCAAACAATTTTTAAGAGGTCTCCCCTTCTTCTTATGTTATTCGATGGTCTATACGTTGAACTGTTAATCCTGCATAAGAAGTAACCCCCTATTGTGGGAGGTATGACACTAAACCTGATCCGTGATGGTAAAAGCTGCCGTTCCCTGAAGAATCTTGGGGAATTGTGGAGTGCCCCTTTCATTAGCCTTTACTCCCAGTTCACTTCTGGACTTTGTAGTTGGTAGTGCCTGGTTTTCATGGGAAACTAATCTCTGGGGTCAAATAGATTCTGGGGTCATGATTATTTGTTATTAGAATAGGAAATAAGACTGAACCATACTGGTGTAACAAATTTTGAAACTAGACGAAAAGATACCTATTATTTATTTACATTCCTTTTTAGTATCTTAGTTTGTTTAGTTTTTTATTTTTTTTTTCTTTTACCATCATACAGCTGAATGGTATTTTCACTTAGGGTCTGAATGCACAGTCCCTTCAGGTTCTTCCATGACTCTTTCCTGTGTTTTCTAGGCCCCTCTTTACCTTTTTCCAATTTTTTTGGTCCCGTTCCAATGCAACCGACTACAAATTGTATATTCACATCGTCATATATTCCCAACAGCTTTGTTCTACATTTTCTCCCTTTCAAGATCCAGAATAATTTGTCCATTAATTTTATCGTTTTTTTTTTTTTCAACTTCCCACCCTGGTGTATCTGGTGAAACAGGCAAGGTCAACCTGTTGGCACGGTGATTCTCTTCGTTTTTCCTTTTCCTTTTTTTTTTGTGTAGATCACATGTCTAGGTCCTCCCTGGCTGGGATGGGTGGTCTGGTCCCCTTTTTATCCTTCGAAGTCCCAGAGAAATCGCTTAATGCTCATTATTCCCTATTATTAAATTGATTTGAAAAACTATTATTGTTTGAACTGGGGATTATTATTTAACCGAACCAACAATAATTGCAATTTAATTAGTGTTTTGATAGGGATTACTTGAAAAAAACAACTATGTGTAACAAAAATGAATGTTCCCCCAAAATTTCGCAAGCAAGAATATGTATGGAGGGCAAAGTCGAATGATACGAACTTCAATTACAGGTTTATCATATTTTTATTTACAACCTCCTTAACATATCTTACACATTGGATTTTCTTTTGTATGTTGTGAACATCAATTAATAAGCCGAGGTACTTTTTTAGAAGGATATGGAGCCGGGTACACTAGCCGATCAAATGCCAGAACTAACGTGAATAACCTGCGATCTTTGTCAATCCCCTAACCCAGGGCTCCCTTTGTTGGTTGTTAAGGTTTCCTATTAAAGAGACGGTGCGTTATCATCCCAGGAAGTGGCTTTTTCTGGCCCTAATTTTTAGAAGGAGACAAGAAAGATCTCCACGATGATACTTGAAAATTCCTTTTCTTTCTCTTGAAGATGAAAAATGCTCAAAACGGACTTTCAAAAAAAAGTATTTTGAAATAGATCCCTTTTCAGTGTTGGAAGACTAATCGACAAAAAAACCATCAATAAAATTATTTTTACTATATCATGTGGACAGGTACGTGGCATAATTTATGATACATGGCCAATTATTTCCGCTGGCCATAAAAGCCCGGATGTAAAAAAATTTGTTTAATGTGTTGGTGTGTGGTGTTGGGAATGTTAGAGTATATATGTCATATTATATATATATATAATATACTCACAATTTAATCTCATACATTATATATTGCATATTAAATCGTGGACTTACGCCATCGTTCCCCTTAAATAAGACGGGAAGGGAATGGCCAAAGCCATATATTATTATAAATATTGCAGTATGTAATTAAATAATCAACATATATTTTATGATGTATAACCAAACACCCTACCTCTCTCTCCTTCCCTCTTCTATCTTCTCTCGTCATCTGTATACAGTATAGGATATGATATAATATATATATTAGTAGTGTGGTGTCTATATGAGGATTTTTTTATTCCATTACATATATATAATGTTATACGCCATCACTCCGATAATGTTACTTTGATTATGTGGCGGTGTCCTTAATGGTTTAGAAATCTACTGAGGAAATGACTCAGGTCACACCAAGTGTTTACCATTCGCTGTTCATTTCACATGCCGCCTTTATACCTCTTCTGGAAGGTAATGGATTCCAACTCCACCTACAGCTATGGATAACATAACAGGACTTCCTATTTAAAACCGATGGCTAGGTAACCTTCCTAAAAGTAGAGGAGGAAACTTTTAAATTCAAACCTTTGTAAACTCCGCTAAAAATTGAACCTTCTGTTGCGATCCCCTGCTTCAATGCAGAAGGGTTGGTATATGGTTGCTTTTGAAAATTACATCCGATATGTATGGGCTAAGGTAGGTAGTAAATGTATAGAAATATATGGTCTTATGAATTGCATATATATATATAGTATTATATATATATATAAACTAATAGTTGGAAATGTACAATGAAGTGTGAATATAATATGCAATCCTTATTCTTAAAAATAAAAAAAAATAAAAAGTCCGAGAACTCTCCAACAATGTTGAGACGCGGTCATAGCCATTTAATTCGATGCCAAATAGTTTGTCCTCGCTATTTTTCCTAATTTTACCGGGAAAAACTGCGCCCCCTTCCACCCCGAACGGTGCTCCCATCGGATGGCTGGACTCCGGATGCGATCAGACCTCATCCAACCTATTCAATAGATGGTTTCCAAATCGATTGGGCCGAGGCCCGATTTTACAAGGAAGAAAAAAGTCCCTAAACCCCTTTTTTTTTTCATCCTTTTTCTTTTTTTTTTTATTGTGTGTGGGGTGTGAAGCCTAATAAGAGGCTGAACCCCAATTTCCCGGAAAATATCTTAAGGAGAATTCGCCTTGATTGTTGTGTGTAATGAATTGTTACTGAGAGATTCGCTGTAAGAACAAGAAGCGGGAGCAGCCCGAGTTCAAGTGCTGGAAACAAATTGCTCATTTTGCTTATGTTTACAAGATCGTGGTGGGGGTTGATCCCCTACAACACACACACAGCCCAAATGTTATAAGGAAGAAAAAAACGGGATTTGATATCAAGAATCAACAAATATTCTGGTTGAATAGGATTAGTAGGTCATCCAAGAAGTTAAATAGAAGTAGACACAATGGAATCCGAATAATTAGGTTTATACAAATTTCCCATTGGACATTTTGCATACAAAGTTTGGGCCAGGAAAAAAGGAGTTTGAGTATCGGGTAACTTAGCGTAATTGGTGACCTGCCAACGGTCCTTTGAAATAATTTGAAGTCCAAAACTGTAAGAATGTGTTTTATCTTGGGTAAAATCCTACTGGAGTTTATAGTATGCAGCATTTCGGATCCGATTGGCAACGATGAATGAGCGGGTAAGGGGCCTCCGAAAACTGTTTCCAGAATCTTCTGGAAATAAAAGAATTAACTCAGAAAATAAGTGGGTTCTAGTTTGAATAGTCGTTTTTTGGGAAATCTGAAATACATGGGTATTTGGGACTATTTAACACGAATTTCGAGCAAAGGGTGCCGGTCCAGGGAAGCGACCATACGAATATTTTCTCTCTTCTGTGGTCTCCTTTTTATTAGAAATAGGAATTGTTAACAAGAATTCACAGACAATCTAGGGGTTATTTTTTATGCCTAGGGGTTAGGAATCCGCGTTCATTGTAGTTTGTTATATTTGACATTTTTGTGTAGTTGTTTTTTCCTTAGCCTTTTTTTTGCTAAAAGGGTCTATTGAATATAATTATTATTAAAGCGATCTTAATTTGACCTATAGATGGGAACCGGTAATAGATACTACCCACTCCCAGGTCAGAGTGGGTTTGGAGAAAAATGGCAATAAGGTTAGGGAATTGCGGTACCCTTGGTAGGTTTCTATTTGCATATATTGGTGGTAGTTTCTGGAAGCGGGTAAGATGTAATGGTGTAAATCAGGAAAATGACTCGTCAACCAGAGTTCAAATCTGCATTTCACTTTTAGCGCTAATACTCTTGGGGAAAGGTATTGGAATCCTACTCTCCCTCCCCAGCTATGGATAAATAAATAGTACGGCAGATGGGCTTTCTTAACCTTGGTTAGGCAAACCGGTTTCCTAGGGAGAAAGGAACTCTGAATTCAACCTATTAACTCGCCTTTAATAAAATTGACTTGTGTTCGCATCTGCCTCGTGCTGGAAAGGGGTTGTTAATATATATATGTGTTAGTTTGGTTTCTTAAGTTTTTTTTTGTTTTTGTTTTTTTTGGTTTGGTTTTGGATTTTTCGGCGTGCCCTAACCAATTTTTAAAACGATGACAAACAAAAAGATAATGGCAGCCTTAATACTATGGATATCATTTGGGGTGATAGGCAATTTGTAATTTTTTGAAATTAATATCTTAATTTTAAACCCTTTTAAATCTCACCACAATATTTTGGAATCAGTATACCAGATCATAATATAAAACTTAACATATATATCAAAGCCTTTCTTTAATAACATGCATGATTGTTGTGTTGTTTTTACGGCATATGTAAACAACTGTGTGGATATTTTTTGGTACCGAAGCTATTTTGTTTTTAATAATGAAAGTAGTAAAAGTTCCTATGTATGGTTTGGAACAACAGAGCTTAAGCGTAAGTACAAACCTTAAGCAAGTGTTCCAGACAAGTTTGGTAATATAATAGAAATAGAATGAACTTCATTCATGTTGGGTGACATTGGGTCGGTCCCATTTCCCCGAGTCCCGACCGGCTGCTTGAACTTGAAGTGACTATGTGGGTCCTTTTATATATCCCTGTTCCATTCTGCAGTAGAAAACTTGGTGACAAATTCGGGTTTGATTTATTTAAGTGTAAACGTTTGTTGCCTTGGGTCTTTCCCAGCAGACGCAATGTGGAGACTTTATTATTCCTTCCTTCTTGCTTGGTATTTCAATATCTGTTTTAAAACTCATTTTTATAATTCATTCTTTGTTCCCTATTTAAACCGAATAGATGGAACCTTAACAAAGTTACATCCACCATCTAGTCAAGAGCGGACCTTAGATTTTTTGGCGATGAGGGGGTACTCTCATACATCCTAGATACCTAAGTAAATTGGACTACACCCACTAGATACATTTAAACGTTATACAACCAAGACACTAGCAACCCCTCAGCTACCCCTTATCCTAGCACATTATTGATAAAAAGGCTTGGGGGTTTTGGGCTGAATGTATTTTATCTAGCTACAAGTCTTTTAACCATTTCATATTTTTTTTAGAAAATCGATCAGGCCCGGAATCCCCGGGGGGGGCCGTAAATGGTTATACGTACTGGACTGCGACAGTCGGTAGTAAGAAGTCACGGCTGTTTAGTTCATTGGGTTCCCATCTATTTTTCTTAACTCTTTTAAATTCATTCTTTGTCCTTATTTAGAAACGATAGATGGGACATTACGAAGTAACCCGTTTCTTTTGATTTATTCCAGGTCAGGGATTGGAATAATATGACGGATGAAGAGTTGCTCTACACAAACTTAGAACTCCAGAATTGGAACCTACACCAAATGTTTTTTAAGAAACACCTCCTACATAATTCTATAAAAATTTTATAAAATGATTTTTTAAATTTTAGTGTAAAATATTTAAATTTACCCTTGGATATAAAATAGATAAATAAAGAAGATATAAAAAACCGTCATCCCATATATGGGTTATAAATAGTACACTATGTTTATTTTTTATTTTTTTTTTTTTTTAGAAATACTGCGTTGGCATTAAATAACCCATACAAGGTTTATAATGCCCATTAAACAAAGATACTGATAAATCAAACCATTTACGGGATTATGGAATTACGGAACGGAGCAACCGTGACCTTTTTTCGTTGAAAGTTCTCCGTTTTTTTTTTTTGCGTTTTTTGTTTTTTTTTTTAGCTTGTGTAATCTGTATCGATATTATAGGAACTTTTTCGTGCTCAATTCATGTTACGTAGAATAATCCGGTGTTTCGGAATAGAAAATCGAAATCTGCGTATGGGTTAAAAAATTTTTAGATCCCAGGTCCCAGGTTCTCGATTAAAAAGAGATAAACCACCCTGAAGAAATTAAAGGATGCTATTCCGCCAAGATTGGCCCAAATAACAAAATTACTTCGTTCCAAATTTTTTAAAACATGGACCGATTCAAGCCAACGATCTAAAATGAAAAGAAAGAACAAGGCCGTACATTAGTTAGACTAGAAGAAAAACACAACAAAAAAAAACCCCCTTGTTGGTGCAAAAATTAAGATTATTGAAAGATATTGGCCTAAATACAATCATACTAATTTTAACAAAATTTATTAAATTGAAATTCTTAATTTTTTAGTGTAAAGTTTTAAAATTTTTTGTCCCAATTATCGAGTCCAAAAAGTACGCATAAGGATTTTTGCCTGCAAACCTTTTCGTAAAATGTTAACAAATCCTTTGAATCTTATATTCTTTTAATAATGGGCGTAAAAAACATAGTTTTTCCATCAAAATTCAAAATAAATGTTTCTTCTAATAAATCAAGTTTCTCACAGTGAATCTTAATCTTAATTCAACATGAGTCCGTCTTTGTATTCTACGTATTAACGATTTGGTAAATAGTGGAAACGTAGTATTTTGGTTACAAGAAAACATTTGAGAGCGCAAGAATCTCATTATTAAATATGATAAAGAACTTACCATTGCCACTTTCCATCACAACAAGTGGATATTTAAAATGGTTGGGAATTATTTTACCGCACGTTGGATTTCATAGCTGTGGATGGGGCCTGGAGCTCATCAATAATTACAGCACGCTAAGAGACAAATGCGTTTTCTTATTAATGATATTTCTTTTAGATTCATTTAATTTGTTTAATTTTTTTTTTCTCAATTTTTTTTTCATTTTTTTTGCTTATTTGAAATGGAGAATATTTAATAACTGTTCTTGTAACTGAAAACTACGGTAACGATTTCTTAAGTTATATTCTCCAATATTTATGAAATAGTCAATTATTAATATCCTAATTAGAATCTTTTTTTAATTTTTATTAAATGATACGTTCTCTTATAAAAGCCCTAGCTTGAGTTTAGATTTGCAGCAAAACTTTTCATATTATTAAGTGGTTTTTTAAAATCCTGAATAATGTATCTCTAAAAAATAAATCTTACATAGTATATAGTGGGATAATTTGCAATAAATTTTTGTTTTAACAAACTGGGTTAATAGATGAAGTTATTGCCCCTGTACTGATCTAATGTTTTTCAATAAGTTAAAGCAATCCCTGTAATATATATTTTTATAGAGATCATTAAAATAACATTAAAATAAGTGTAATATTTCTATATTCATTCTTATTTAGTTTTCGGACAGTCTTTCTATCTATCTATATTATTCTTGTTCCTTAATCATCCGATCCGTTAATCATCTTGCGACTCCCTCAGGTTAAAAATGACACCACCCAAATCGTCCATGAGGAAAAGCAAGAATATAGATAAATTATTTTTATATAAAAATCAATTAAAGTAACATCTTATATAATGGAGATTTGTGAGTTTGTCTGCCTGTAACCGAAACTATATTACTATACAAGTCACAATTCCTTTTGTTAAATTTTCATCACATTTCTCATGATTATTTTTATTTAAACCTCAGTTTTTAATAAAAGTGTTTTACATTATTAATACTGTTGGGACCATATCTACATACTAATAACATGCAATTGTATGTTTATATACAACAAAATAACGGTTTACAGTGTGGATGGAAGGCTAATTTGCATATTGATCTTAAAAATTTGATTTTTATAAATATATGCTTAGTATTATTGATTTTCTAATTGTTTGGTTTTATCTTGTTGAATATGAGCAAAAATCTCGGGGATAAATCTTAAAAGAAATCCATTAACAGTAAGAAAATAACTGTAATAAATTATCCTTTAATTTCCTATTTTAACTAAATAATTAAAATTAGGAAAATTTACCAATGAAAAGACGGGAGTAACGGAAATGATGGCAGAGTTTTCAAAGATTTGTTCTATTTTTCAATCATAACCCCTTCTGTTCCAAATCTTTTTATCTTGCATTCTTATTCAAGTTTCATTAGCCTTTCTTAATTTTATATAATATTTTTTTATTTAAGCTTAAATACTTGCACCCGGAGGGTGTATATATTTGCTAGTTAACAAAATATTCTTATAGATCATTCTTATTTAGTTTCATTAGTCTTTCTAATTTCAATATGAATTTATTAACTCAAGACTATTAAATACTTGCACTCAGTGGCGCATAAACTTTTGTTAGTTTTATAATAATAACATTGTAATTTTAGAAGATATATTATAGCGCTCACATGTATATATTAATTTTTTTGTTGCTATACTGTTTTTTGGGATGTTAATTCCTCCACCCGGACAACACTGGGTAACCCCTTCCTAGTTGTAATATAAACATTCAATAACATTTTACAATATCCGTGCAGTTAACACAGTTAAAGAAAATTACAATAATAATAAAAAAACGGGCAAAACATTTTAATAATCATTGCAGGGCTAGCAACGTTTGCAATTGCAACCTTTGGGATATGTTATTGTTTTTACTTATCTTTTTTTACTTATTTTATTCTGTATATACGTGTTTGCAGGCTGAATAGCGTCGCTAATAGTGTACAAACCAATGTCATATGTAATGACCTTAAAGTGACAAAACAGCGAGCCTGAGTGTCGTTGTATGAAATCCAGTGTCATCAGTTGCGTTCGTTCAAGAACAAAGAACAGTTGACATGTTTCGGCCCTGGGCGCACTTTCCTCGACCCGAATGCGATAAGAGATATTCGGAGTGACAAACAACGTTGTACGGCGGGAAAAAATCACAAAATAGAAAAAAAGGAAAGGAAAAAAAAAAAAAACTAATATCATGGGTGACGAGTGAAATTACGAAATACATATGCTGCGTTTAATATAATATAATCGATCGCCGCTTGGGCGCGAAGTGGGAGGGGAGGGGAGAAGAAGAAGAGGAGGAGAATAAGAGGAGAAAGAAGAGGAAGTGTTAATGAATATGATGAAGAAGAAAAGAGGAGAAAGAAAGAGCGTATGATATAAAGAAGAAGAAGGAGAGGAGAAAGAAGAGGAAGCGTATGATATAAAGAGGGGAGAAAAGAGGGAAGCGTCATGATATTAAAGAAAAGAAAGGAGGAGATAAAGAGAGGAAGCGTATGATATAAGAGAGGAGGAGAGGAGGAGGAAGAGAGGAAGCGTATGATATTAAAGAGGAGGAGGAGGAGGAAGAGAGGAAGCGTATGATATGAAGAAGAGAAGAGAGGAAGCGTATGGATATGATAGAAAGAAAGAGGAGAAAAGAGAGGAAGCGTATTGATATAAAGAAGAAGAAGGGAGAGAAGAAAGAGAGGAAGCTTATGATATAAAGAAGAGGAGGAGAAAGAAAGGAAGCGTATGATATAAAAAAAAATAGAAGAAAGAGGAAGAAAATAAGAATAAGGAAAGAACACGAATAAGTGAAATAACGAATAAAGGAAGAAGAATAGAAGGACAGAAATATGAGAAGGAAACTGGCAAAGATGAAGAAAACATTTTTTTTTTAAATGAGATAAAAAAAATGAGTAAAAGAGAATATAAAGAAAAAAATAAAGATGTGGAAGACAAGAGGAGACGTAAAAATCATGATGAAGAAGGAAAAGTGATAGGACAAGAAGATGAATATAATATGAGAAAACAAGGAAGATGCAGAAAAGAGGACGAAGACAAAGAGAACAAAATAAGAGGAATAAGAAAGATGAAGAAGAAAGAAAAGAAAGAGAACAAGGTGGGAGGAGAAAGAAGAAAAGAAAAGAACAGGGTGGAGAGGGGAAAGAAGAAGAAAGAAAGTAGAAGAAGAGAGGTTGGAGAGAAAGAAGAAAGAAGAAGAAGGTGGAGAGGGAAGAGGAGAAAGAGAAAGAAAGAGAACAAGGTGGAGAGGAGAAAAGAAACAAAGTAGACAAGGTGGAGAGGAGAAAGAGAAGAAAGAGAACAGGGTGGAGAGGAGAAAAGAAGAGGAGAAAGAAAAAAGAACAAAGAAGAAAAGGAAAAGATGAAGAGAAGGAAGAAAGAACGTGACGGAGAAGATGAGAAGAAAGAGAAAGATAATGAGGGCAGGAAAAATAAATAAAGAAAAGACGAAAAGAAGTAGAAGGAAACAAAGAACTGAAAGAAGAGATGAAGAATGGAAGAGAAGATGGTAAAGAAATAGATTAAAAAACGTAAAAAATCAGAAAAAGACGAAAACCAATAAAGACAGGGGTAAAGAATAGTGAGAGGAGGGGAGGAGGATAGTAAAATGGAAAAAAGTAATAGGGCGAATAAATGAAGGTGGAAGTGGAATGTCTTTGGCGGGAAGATGTCCTATGGCTGTTGGCCAAATGGCTGAAAGGGATAGTTTGAAATGACATGTTCAGGACAGGATGCTAACTTAATACACTGCGCATATGAAGACATCATCAAAAACAGGGGAATCAAAGAGAAATAGATAATAACAAAAATAAAACACACTCACAAGACAAGCAGTTTGGATATATCAAGTATATACTTTAACATACAAATATGTTGTGATCAAAATATTAATATATAATGTCTTATAAAGTTATGTGCCCTTTTTAAATAATTATAAACTGTAAAATTCACACGGACTTTGGTGACTACTGTATATGTGTGTGTGTGTTTATATATGATATAGTGTATGTTGCTTGGTAGACACGTACGGGCACACAAAGAACCCTATATTATTATATATATATATATATATATATATATAATATATGTGTGTGTGTTGTCTGTTGTATATATATATGTTATATGTGAAGAGATGGACGTGAATCTGACGGTATGTAGTATATCAAGAAAATTGAAAAAACACAGGTTTAAATAAGTTGAGTGGATTAATATATATATATATTATATATATATATTAGCTGCATGTTCCCGGCCTTCCCGCATTATATAGTATCCCGGCTAAATTTAAGTTTCCGCTTTTTAAATCACATATTACTCACCTTGGATAGCAGTACTTACACTCGATATCTTAATAGTGAAAACGTTACAACGGAAATTTGAGCATGTTAACCCTATTTAACATAAATAATAATAATACCACAGCCGATTATTCGGTTCCTAAGTGACCCAAATGAATCTTGGAGTAATATAAATACCACCACCAGGACGAAGGTATAATCAAAAAAAGGAAAACCCTGAAACTCACTCTTCCATCACTCCCGTCTGTCATTGCTAAATTTTCCTGATTTAATTATTTAGTTAAAATAGGAAGTAAAGATTAAAATTAGTTATTTCTTCTTGTTAATGGATTTCTTTTTCATCCCCGAGATTTGTGTTTATTCGTTAAGATAAAACCAAACATTAGAAATCAATAATACATCTATCTGTGTGTGTATTTATATATGTGCATATAAAAATTATCTAATATGTATATATTTTTTTAATACCAGTTTTTTAGTAGGAAAGGAAAGAGAATGGGTAAAAGATTAAGATATGAAAGACTGAGATAGATAGAATGAGGAAAAAATGAGAGAGAGAGAGAGTTGAAAATACTGAGCTGGATAAAAAAAATACCCTGAGATTAATAGATACTCAAATCCTATCTAGTTCCTTTAAGCCAATATGAAAGTGAAGATGTAGAGGCCAACCAATTACTCTGAATCCCAGGGCTAGGAAATTTTTAATATATTATTACCACCCTCCGCACGAGAAGGATTGACACAATGTATTTCTTAAGCGAATTTAACAGGTTTGAATTCAGTTTTCCTTTCTAGACTAGTTCTAACCAGGTTAAAGAGCCCATTCTGCGCTACTATTTACCCGTGGATGAGGGAGAGTATTTGGAATCAACCTTTCCCAAGGATATTAGCGCTATTTGAAATACAACAGCCTTGTCCAGGATTTAACCATTACACTACGCGCCTCCACTGAAAAAGCTTTTACAAACTTTAGATTATTTAACATTACATTAGTTATTGTACGAGATCCTAAAGTTCTGAAACTGTAAATTGAATTTCCCGTGTCTCGCCGGATATTTTTATCAGCTCTCAAAATCTCCAGAGAGAATATGAAAAGAGCGAGAACAGATAGAGAAAGAGTAAAAGACTGAGTAAATATGAAAGTATGAGAGAGAGGAGAGAGAGAGAGAGAGAGAGAGAGAAGAAGAGAGAGAGAGAGAGAGGGAGAGTTGAAAAGACTGAGCTGGATAATAGAAACATTCTAGGATGGATAGATACTCGTATACCTATCTAGTCCTTTATAGCCAAATATGAAGTGAAGATGTAGAGGCCCAACCAATTACTCTGAATCCCAAGGCTAAGAAAACTTTTTTATAAGCTTCACACTATTTAACAAACTAGTAATGTACGAGATGCTATCCTAAAGTTTCTGAAACTGTTAACTGAATTTCCCGTGTCTCGCCGGATATTTTATGCAGTTAAAAAAAATCACTTATCTCTCATCTCTCCCCCACCACTACCACCACTCCAGGGATACAAAGAACGTCATTTCCTAGATAATTACTATTTTCTATGAGAAAGCCATTTCGCGCCTTGACTAGTTCTCCCACCCCCCGGTACTAGCTCATAAAATTCGTATCAATTACTTATTTCAAAGCTGTGCACTGCCTTCAGGTGATGGACACTCGCCAGTTTACGGTAGGCTAAATTGGTGCACAGCGTTCTTTCAATTCTAATGTTTTTCACTGAAATGTACGAATTTATTGGAAAGGAGGAAATATTCGAGCCAATAGTAATTGACTTTCGATATCGTCTGTTGTTCAAACGATGTTGTCCTAATCGTTTTTTGAATGTTTTTAGTTAAACAAAAACAAACAAAAAAAAAGACGACTTTGTATCAATCGTTCTCTTGTAATTATTATATATACTAGCAAATATATGCATCTCCGGGTGCAAGTATTTAAGTTTTAATGTAATAAAATATTGTATTAAATTAGAAATGCTAATGAAACTAAATAAAAATGCAGATAAAAAGATTTAAAACAGGGAGTATAATCGAAAAATAGAACAACTGAAATTTACCCTTCCATCACTCTCATCTTTCATTGTTATTTTTCTAATTTAAGTATTTAGTTAAAATAGGAAGTAAGAATAAAATGACAGTTTTTTTTTCTATTAATGTATTTCATTTAAGATCTATTGAAGAGATTTTTGCTTATATTCATTAAATAAAACCAAACAATTAGAAATCAATAAATACTAAGCACATATTTATTAAAATCAACATTTTAGATCAATATGCAAATTAGCCTTCCCATTCACACTGTAAACCGCTATTTTGTTGTATATATAAATATAGTTGCATGTTGTTAGTATGTTGATATGGTCAACAGTGGGCTTCGGCCTCTGGACCATTGATATAATTAACGGCGTCGATCCAGGGGGCCATCCCCCAGGCAACACCTGCCCCTTGATTTAAAGGGCAGGGCTGGGTTTATGCCCAGCGCCTGAGCGCCCCCCTTGAGGTGGAATGCCGACGGGATCGACGCAATTTTTCACCTGCCACCCCATGAGTCTCGGTTTGTGGGTGGTCCCACGTTAATAGGGACTTTGTGCCTGACCCGTACAAGTGGGGTACGCGGTAAATACTATGTTGATATGGTTAACAGTATTAATAATGTAAACCAATTTTATTAATAATTGAGGTTTAAATAAAATAAAATCATTGAGAATGTGATGTCATTAACTAAGGGAATTATGACTTGAGTAGTGATATAGTTTCGGTTACAGACAGAAAAACACACAATCTCCATTATAATAAGAAGATATTATTTTTGGTTCCCTTCTCAGTCTGCCTTTTTTTATTGTAATCTCTACATTCAAGTTTGGTTGTTTTTTAATGGCATATCAAACTTTGTGGGTTATTTTGATAACATGGTTACCATGGTATAAGAACAAAAGTGGTACTATTTAAAACTGTTAATGTCCTATACCACATCATTCCACCCAATCGGAAGTCACATTTGTTTTCCTAATCCACCCAAAACGATAGCCTTTGTTTAAATGTAATATTAAACATATTTAGAAGTCTTTGATTTAAGGGAAATAACAGGTAAACCTTAAATAAAAAGGCTATTTTTGTATAAATCCTTATAGAAATTGGGTTCTGGACTTTAAAAAAATGATGTTGAAAGCTATAGCTGGGTATTAAATTTGAGAGAGGTATGTTTTAAGAGTTGTTTTTGCTTGTATATTCAGTCTTATTCTCCATGATCTCTTTTCGTATTCTTCTTCTTTTTCGGATTCTTCTTTTCTTCGTCTTCTTCTCTTCTTCGTATTCTTCGTATTCTTCGTATTCTTCTTCGTATTCTTCGTATTCTTTCGTATTCTTCTTCTTCTTCGTATTCTTCGTATTCTTTTTCTTCGATTCTTCTCTTTTTTCGGATTCTCTTCTTCTTCTTCTTTTTCGGATTCTTCTTTCTTCTTTTTTTCGTATTCTCTTCTTCTTCTTTCTTCTTTCTTCTTCGTATTCTTTCTACTCTTCGTATTCTCTTCTTCTTCGTATTCTTCTTCTTCTTCGTTCTTCTTCTTCTTCTATCTTCTTCTTCTTCTTTTCTTCTATTCTTCTTCTTCTTTTTCTTCGTATTCTTCTTCTTCTTTTTCTTCGTATTCTTCTTCGTATTCTTCATATTCTTCTTCTTATTCTTCTTCTTCTTCTTCTTATTCTTCTTATTCTTATTCTTATTCTTCTTCTTCGTATTCTTCTTCTTCTTCGTATTCTTCTTCTTCTTCTTCTTCGTATTCTTCTTCTTCTTCGTCGTATTCTTTTTCTTATTCTTCGTCTTCTATTTTAATTCACTCTTCATAATCAGTCTCATTCTTCTATAATACTATTTTCTGATTTTCTCCTTCGTGTTATATAGTATTACGTTACATTCATTTACCGTATTTGATGGCATATAAGACGCACCCCCATTTCAGCAGGTCAGATTCAGAAAAAAAAGTTTTTAGTGTATTTAAGCATACACTGTTGAAAACAGTCTAGCAATACCAGCAATAAAATAAGGATGCATGGAGTTTAGGGTAGGTACAAGTACTGAGCGTAAGCTGGGTTAGCGAGCATCATAGAGAAGATTAGCCTAGGTCTACGGGAGGTCTCAAACTTCATTTACGATGTATAAGACGAGATTTTGGGAAAAAAAGTGCGTCCTATATGCCGTCAAATACGGTACGTCTAGATATTCATAGGTCCCTTCTCAGTTTTACCTCTTTTAATGTTTACATTCAAGTTTGGTTTTCTTTGTTTAATTCATACTTCGCGGGTTATTTTGATGAAATAGCTATCATAATAGAAGAACAGAAGTGATACTATTTAACCCATAGCTTGGTATTAAATTTGGTAGAGGTATATTTTGAGTTTAGTCTGGTTTGCGTATTCAGTCTTATTCTCCTACTAGCAGCGGCTACCCGGCGTCGCCTGGGTAGAGGGTGATTTTTTTAAAGTTAGTCCCGCAGATCCATTATTACTGAATCGTGAGTTGAATCCCAATGTAAAAAAAAAATAGACCTTGCATTGATCCAGCTACTCTGAAAAGAAATGTTAATGTCTACTATCTAAAATATTAAATGAAAAAAAATCCATGCTGTTATCATTTAAATTTTATTTTTTAATTATCTTCACGAATATAAATCAAATCTCCATTATTTTTGCTAAAAAACCAAGCCCTGGCGATATTTAATGTGTGTATATATATATATATATATATATATATATATATATATATATATATACACACATGTATTTACTTTGTGGTTAATTGTTTTATTTTCGAAGTTTCCTCCGGACATACAGATACACACAACTGCCCTTTATATATGTGCTAGAAGTGGCTACTCCGCGTCGCCTGCGTAAAAGGGGGGGATTTTTTAGGTTAGTCTCGCAGATCCATTGTTACTGAATTGTGAGTTGGATCCCCGCTGGATGCCCCATTAAAATCCCTACGTAAAAAAAGATCTTGCGTTGATCCAGTCACTCTGAAAATAGAAATCTATGTCTACAGTATTAAATGGAAAAAAATTCCATGTTGTTATCATTTAGATTTTATTTTTTAGATATCTTCATGAATTTAAATCGAGTCTTCATTATTTTTGCTCAAAAACCAAGCCCTGGTGATATTTAATGTGTATATATATTTACTTTGTCGTTAATTGTTTTATTTTCGAAATTTCCTCCGGACATACAGATTTACACAACTACCCTTTATATATGTATAAATAGATAGATGATACTCTTCTTCTGAGTTATATAGTGTTACGTTATGGAGGCGCGTGTTCTAATAGTTAGAGTCGTAGGAAATGGACTCGTCAACGCGAGTTCAATTCCTGGACGAAGCTGTTTGAATTTCACATGGCGCTAATACCCTTGGGAAAGGTATGAATCCAATTCTCCCTCCAGCTATGGGTAAATAGCAGGGCAGGCTGAACTCTTTAACCATGGCTAGGTAACCAGTCTAGGTGAAGGAAAACTCTGTTAAACTCCGCTTAAGAAATTGACCTTGTGTCGCATCCTGCTCGTGCGGAAGGGTTGAGATATATATATATATATATATATATATATATATATATATATATATATATATTGTTACGTTACCCCCATTTACTTCTAGATATTTATAGTTCCCTTCTTGACCTACCTCTTTGATTGTAATGTCTACATCCAAATGGTTGGATGCTAAAGCTGTTAGTTTTCCTCATTTCAAAGTTACTTTCCCGCGCTTAAATTTGTATTCCTTTATTATTACTAATAGGAAAAAAAAACATCCTCTGGGCGGTGTAAAAATTTTTTGAAAGATATTGTTTGAGAGGGTAGGAGTTAAATATTCAATGTTGAGGGTTTTGTATCAGAAGTAAGTAAAATCATCAAATTTATTAAAGGAGTAAAAAATAAAACAATTTGAAATGGTAACTTAGTTCTGATAACTTTAAATATATATTAAAATAAAACCGCCTATATATATATAATACTGGGCATGTATATATTAAAACTTGTTTTAAAAAATAATGAGGACCATCTAAAGTGGTATACTCAAAGGTTGTTCTTTATTCTATGTATTGACGATTTTGGGTAATGTGATGTAAGTAATGATAGTTTTGGTTACAGACAAATAGAGACCGAATCTCCATTATTAATAGATAACTCATAACAGCCTTCAACGTTCGTTATCGTTTTTGCATGAACCTTTAAATTAGCCATGTAGAAAAGGTTTTATAATATATATTGTCGGTTTTATCAAACTCATTTGAATGAGGTATAATGATAACCTATATATAAATACTCGGAAGCGCGTGGCGTAATGGTTAAAGTCATGGGAAATGCACTCGTCGACCCGAGTTCAAATCCTGGACGTGGTAATTGCATTTCACTTAGCGCTAATACCCTTGGGAAAGGTATGAATCATACTCTCCCTCAAGCTATGGATAAATAGTAGAGCAGACTGGACTCTTTAACCTTGGTTAGGCAACCGGTCTAGGAGAAGGAAAACTCTGAATTAAAACCTGTTAAACTCCGCTTAAGAAATTGGTCTTGTGTCGCATCCTGCTCGTGCGGGGGTAAATATATATATATATATATATATATATAAATACTCGTGTTCCTTGCAAAATAGTTCAGTAAGTAAAAATTATGATAATCTTGATAAAACTCTTTCTCACTTTTTTCTTTCTTTTCATCATTTAATTATGTTCGATTGAAATAGATTAGTTTTATTACTTCCGCGCGCTCAACCCTCTCTCTGTCTTTCCCCTACTTTCTTTCTTTATCTTTATTATATTTTTCTGTGCAGTATATTCTTTCTCTCCCCCTTTTTTCTTTATAATAAAAAACTGAATTGTCCATTTAGCTGAGGTGACTGACGACACTCACAAGAAATAAAAGTTCAGTGATTAAGCGACACCAGATAATCAGGATTTACATCTTTGCATTTCATCTTGGACGGTTCATTTTTAACCAGATTGATTGTGTTGCAGGATGACAACGACCTTACAATTAAGAAACACAATAATAAGAATTTATATGAATTTTAAAATATTGACATTTATTTAAAAATTTGTTTGAAATATCTGAAAAAATGGCATCAAAAAATTTTTTTTTTTCAATCGGTTTTTTTTTTTTTTTTTGGTATAATTTAATGTATTTGTTGTATCTAAAACCCTATAACGTTTTTTTTTAGTTGAGGTAAAAATGAAATTTAATTAAAAAAATATAATGAAATAAAAACATACGATACAAATTAATTTCTGGCGATATTAAATATAAATGTCTACAGTGACTAACATCAAAGAAAAAGAAAATATGTTGCTGAGATAGATAGATATGAACAGAATTAGATAGATAGATTTTGAGAATTTCCATCATTGGAGTAAGAACTATATCCAAGTCCTGAAGATGGTCTAATAAGAGACCGAAACGTTGCACCGTCGACAATAAACATCAAGTTTCCATAACATTCCGTGTTTGTCTACTTTTCTCCACATACTGTCGGATTAACCTCCTCACATTTCTACCATAGATAGGTATGAACAGAATTAGATAGATAGATAGATAGGTATGAACAGATAGATAGATAGATAGATAGATAGATAGGTATGAACAGAATTAGATAGATAGATAGGTATGAACAAATTAGATAGATAGATAGGTATGAACAAAATTAGATAGATAGATGATAGGTATGAACAGAATTAGATAGATAGATAGGTATGAACAAAATTAGATAGATAGATAGTATGAACAGAATTAGATAGATAGATAGGTTGAACAGATTAGATAGATAGATAGGTATGAACAAGATTAGATAGATAGATAGGTATGAACAGAATTAGATAGATAGATAGGTATGAACAGAATTAGATAGATAGGTATGAACAGAATTAGATAGATAGATAGGTATGAACAGAATTAGATAGATATGAACAGAATTAGATTAGATAGGTTGTGAACAGAATTAGATAGATAGGTATGAAACAGAATTAGATAGATAGGTGTGAATAGAATTAGATAGATAGGTGTGAACAGAATTAGATAGATAGGTGTGATAGAATTAGATAGATATGAATAGATAGATAGAATAGGTATGAACAGAATTAGATAGATAGATAGGTATGAACAGAATTAGATTAGATAGATAGGTATGAACAGAATTTAGATAGAAGATAGTAGGTAGAATAGAATTAGATAGAATAGAATAGATAGGTGTGAATGAATTTAGATAGATAGATAGATAGGTGTTGAATAGAATTAGATAGATTATAGATATTAGATAGAATAGATAGATAGATAGTGTGATAGAATTAGAATAGATAGATGATAGGTGTGAATAAGAATAGATAGATAGGTATGAAAGAATTAGATAGATACGACATAATTGGATAGATATTTGATGCTTAGTCGATAAATACTTGTCTCGTAAGTTATCGAGGTAAAATAAATTTTTCTTAAAGATTTAAAATAAGATAAAAACACTCAATAAAAAAATTAATGCCAGACTAATATTAAAAATCTAAATATCTACAATATTCGACTTCAAAGAAAAAACAAACTGTTACTCTCAACGACACCGATACATAGTTTTTTTTTTTTCTAGAAAGACTGTAGGCCGTTCAATTAATATAGAAAACATTCAATTTCCAACTCACTGTAGCCGTAAATTTCAACTAACAGAATCATAGCGGAGGGGGGGGTAGCATCTCATCAATGTGGCCTCGTGTGTGAATAAGTCAAAGGTACATAAAAATGTTTCCGATCAGGTTGCGATACATTTACCTTTATTGCTAATATAATAATGGACCGATACTTATAAAATGACCGCACAACCAGGTGTCCTTTAAACATAATGGATGCGTATGAGAAGAAGGAACCTAGATAAGTGGGTGTTACTTCTATCAATGATATGGGTCTCTCTCTTTTCTCTGTTTATGTATGTATGATATATTATATATATATATATATAATTATATATATATAGAAGAGAGAGAGAAGAGAGAGAGAGCAAGTTATACTTTTATTAGGATAAGATCTATAATCTGATGGGTCTATTTTTTGTATATATATATGTATATATGGAGAGAGAGAGAGAGAGACAAGTATACTTTTATTAGGATAAGATCTATATCTGATGGTCTATTTTTATATATATATGTATGTATGTATATATGGAGAAGAGAGAGTAGAGAGAGAGAGAAGTATACTTTTATTACGATAAGATCTATATCTGAATGGTTTTATTTTTTTGTATATATATATGTATGTATGTATATATGGAGAGAGAGAGAGAGACAAGTATACTTTTTATTACGATAAGATCTATATCTGATGGGTTTTTTTTTGTATTTATATATTATATATATATATATATATATGGAGAAGAGATAGAGAGAGAGACAAGTATACTTTATTAGGATAAGATCTATATCTGATGGGTCTATTTTTTGTATATATATATTATGTATGTATGTATATATGGAGAGAGAGGAGACAAGTATACTTTTATTAGGATAAAGATCTATATCTGATGGGTTATTTTTGTATATTATATAATAATGTATGTATGTATTATAGGAGATGTAGTAAGAGAGAACAAGTTAACTTTATTAGATAATAAGATTCTATATCTGGATGGGTTTATTTTTTTGTGTATATATTATATATTATGTATATATGGAGAAGGGAGAGAGAAAGAAACATGTATTTGTATATTAGCATAAGATTTATCTGATGGTCCGTATTTTTTCTTCTGTATTATATATGTATGTTTTGTATTATGGAGGAGAAGAGAGAGAGACAAGTATATTTTATTGGATAGATCTATATCTGATGGGTGCTTTTTTTTTGTATATATATATGTATGTTGTTAATAGTGAGAGAGAGTAGAGAGAGAAGAGAGAGACAAGTTAACCTTTTCATTCATAGATTCATATCTGATGGTTTATTTTGTGTGTATATATATAATATTTATATATTTATGAGAGAGAGAAGCCAGTATCTTTTTTTACGAGTAAGCTATATTGTTGGGTTATTTTTTGTTTTATTATTATATCTAGTCCTGTTCTTTCTCTCTTCCCCCTCTCTCTTTCCTTTCATATATATAATTTTATATAATTGTAACGAACAATTTAAACGCATGAAACACGTGTAACGACGCAATTAAATTGTATTCTCGATTTAATTCAAGTGGGATTTACCCTGAAGATCCCTTTGTGGAAAACATCGAGTAGCTTATCATTGTACCTTTATATTGTATACCATTTCCTCCTAACTTTACATATTGAGACTTTTGTATTTGGGTTTATAGAGTCGCTGACTTACCGCCTGGAATTTTTGCACCACCTATACCATTCGTGACCATCAGATATCCGCGGTAATGATATTTGAAATATAATTTGTGGGAAATTAGATTCTTGTTGTAATTCGAAGCAATGAAAAAGAAATGTGCAATAAATAATAAATGAGCTTGGATAATTAATGGTACTAAGTCAATTTAATTTTCTTTGGTATTTCGAACAAGAGTGTTAAAATGGATTTTATCATAATATCCACTCGTTTCTGATTTTATTTTACAACATCTCTCTTATACTCTGAATTACAAACCAAAATTATATGTGCATCACAAACTATAAATCCTCAATCACGAAATTGCCAACAAAAGAACATAACGAGGACTCCACAACACAACCACACACACAAACCATACTTAAAATATACATATTATATTTATTAATATATATATAATATATATATATATATAATATATACTGCATTTTTGAAGACCGCCGTCGTATCATCACAGGAATTCATTTTCCCCTGTGGAACGCCACTACGAACATCCGAATTAATTTTTTCCAAACAAATCTATTTGGCCATAGACGAGTACCTAAAATGGTGTACTACCCTCGGTCAAGAGTGTTATCTAAGAGTCTCTCCAACCCCAGAAATCCTTCCAGAAACAGGATGCCTCACCATAAAGATGCCATTGTTTAGTGTGATCAACCAGGAACAACCACTTTTTTGTTGGGGGGGGGGATGCGAGGGTCCTTTTAGACGCTACTTGAAAAGGGATACTGCCACGAGCGTGTTCCTAGAGTCCACTGCGTGTCTCATCACAAGGTGATATTGAGACCGCTGATAGTGTGAATGATTTATTCTCAGATCGCATACGATGTGTTTCACGTTGATGTACATCAGAGTGGATACTTAGTGAATGTCATCGTCCGTGCTCAGTAAGAGTATGGAGGAACTCCGCAATTATTCAATCGTCTTAGTATACCGAAGTTTATAGTGCTATTTCAGGTTAATATGTAATGTTTTTTATGTAAGAAAGGTAGATTGGGTAAATGCTGTGACTTCGATAAGCAAATTGTTAAGTAGGCATTTAATATAGTAATTAATGTTTCAATATCGAAGGCAGAGGAGATGAACAAGTGCGTAAATAGATAAAAAACAGCTTAAAGACAAGAAACGTATGTTATTGTTTTTTCTGCATAGTGTGAAAGGGGATCATCAAAAGTAGCAAGCCTTCAGCGTTAGTAGCCATCTGAAGTTGTTATTGGATGTAGAAAATGAGCGTAGGCACCCTTTATTGCGTTGTTTGGTTGATGAATATCTGGATGGTGCGTTATTCAATAATTCTCTCATATCGCTATTGTTTGGACATCTTAGTCATTAGACTAGAAAGGTTTCGTTGATAAACCACACTAGATAAAATCTAGGCAGGTTTCATTTACTTGAAAATAGAACTCTGATGAATGAAGCGTCTAGCATTTGGAACTGGATTAGTACCAATGAAGAAATTACATCTTGCTTATTAGATTTTTTTATAGGTCCAGATTAATTTTGCGCTCGGATCAATATTATATTTTATATTATTTTTAATTGCAGAAGTTCATCATCAAGAGTTTTTATTATTTTTTTCCAGAAAATGTAAGTGCTTATGTTTTGAGCTCTGTTTGTGGTTAATAATTGTCGTTTTCTTTCAGAAAAAGAAAGAGAGAGAAATTTTGGCGATAACCACAGCAAGAAAAAGACATAAGCGAACGAGTATGTATTTTGCTGCAAGAATCTCCTCCTTTCGCATTCGATGAGTACTCTAGCTTGTGAAAATCGCATTAGATACTCAAAGACAGGCATTAGTCGTTGTGGTGCGCTTTTTGATTTCTATTTCGCTAGATGGGGCGTAGCATTGTGATGTTAGCCCCCCATTTCGTAGATATTATTTAAATTTCATTCGGCCAAGAACATTAACTTTAAACGAATGCTTGTCAATAGCCGAACGTTAACACTTACCGTTGTATATATAAAAAATTGCATTTAATAAGTAGTGAAATAAACTTAGATAGAATAAATTGGCGTAGAGGAGTTCTATTAATTAAGAGATTAACAAGTTTCACCGATTGAATCCAGTACTCTGAAGAATGGTGAAAAGTCCATCAACATTTAAGGTGTGAATGACATATAAACCTGTAGAACAGAAGGTCTGCATTAGAAGCACAAGGGTTGCGCCAGTATCCTTGTAGATGGGATCAAGACCGCCTCGCCTCTCTTTCCCGCACATACCCCAAACAAGGATGGTCGATCGCCCTGGATTAGTGAGACCTAGATGCCAACTCTTATGTGAGCAATGCCTGTACGCTGAAGATGCTGGGGTGGTGGAGCTACCTCTTAGAATACACTTCATGACACCACGGGAGTGGTTAGCTAACATTTTATAAAGTGTCTCCCTTTGGGCGCCAATAGTTTGTTTTTATAAATTATCGTGATTCGGTAGTGGGCGTTTTACAGGAAAGTGAGTATTTCTGTTGATGGACTAACGAGCGTCTCTAGAATGGTCCAAGTTTAATATATACAAATGTAAATAGTAATGAAAAGGTATTATGTCGATATTATTGTATTAGATTATCAATCATGATACGTAGTTGATAATTTGTTATTGTGTGTTGTCGTCTGTATCGGTTTGTTTGTGGAGTTCCTCGTATGGTGATTGTCGTTTGTTGGATGCATTTGAATGAGGAAATTTTGATATGTTTTGGTGAGCAGTAATTTCGTTGTTTGGTTGTAATTGCGAGTAACTGGGAGAGTATGCTAGTGGAAAATCAAAATACTAAGAGAAAACCGCGATGTATAGGAATTATTGATAGTACCTTAAATCCATACTTTGAGAACTTTTTGTCGGGGAACCAAGAAACAATGAAAGTGGGACTTAAGTAGCATGAAATGTCGACTCAGTTTTGTGAAGTTATATTTAAATTTTTTGCTACATTCTGGCATCGGTCTTCCATTGTCGCTTCCGGCGTAACGTTACAGCGATTAAGCCAACTATGAATTGAAGGAGATTTCTGTACGCCCCCAAATTTAAATATTGAATACCGGCGTGGTGATATGAGGTAGCGGAATGTGTTTGAGGGTGGTGGCTTCGAGAATAAAGAGGCGGGTCAAGTCAGCCGATATAACAAATCAGAAGATGCCTTACAATATGTGAATAGGTGAGAAGAATGTTTATGTTACAGATCATGGTAAAGCAACTTGATCAGCTATCAGTCAGGCGCTTTTCACCATAAGGAATTGCTTCCGGTTAAATATTCTCCACGTAATATCGAGATGACCAATCTATTGCCCAGTCGAATTCATCCGTGCGTGTCTTTCATTCGTCATCGTCTCGTATCAATTTAATAGTAAAGTTGCATTGTTTCATTTATGACCGGAGCTAGCGATGAACGAGAAGGATAGGGGGTGAAGAGAGAAGACCAGAACACGAAATTAGATTAATATATAAAGCAAAAATAAGACCTCAGAGTCAGATCATTATTGAATTCTTCATCGTAATGAAAGTATAGCATGGTCTCTCCTCTCCGCATATGGATAAGAAATAGCTATATATAAGTGAATATACTATATACCGCCTAACAGCGCATGACCGCCAATCAGTATGATGAGCGATCCTTATCGCTAGTGAAAAGGTTACTCCTTGTTTTCCCTCTCGTTTCATACTCTCCAGCTCTGCCTATTCCATGATAAATATAACATATAAATATATAAGTACAAAAAATAGACACAGATATCGTATAGAATCTTATAATCCTCATATCAAAGTATCTTGTCTCTCTTTCTCTTCTCCTCAAATATATTTACACTACATAGCATATATCATATCACTGAGTATAAACCATCAGATAGGACTTCATCTAAATACGGATATACTTGTGTCGTTCCTCTCCTTTCTGCTCCATATCGTGTAGAGTGATGATATATATGATTAGCGACAAAGAGAGATTAACCCCCATCAGATATAGATCTTTATCGCTAATATAACCAGTAGATAAACAACACTTGATGCTCTTTCTCTCTCTCTCATAATAATCAATACATACATATTTGTTGGATAAAAAGATCAACGCCCAATCACAGTAATATGAGGAGTATCCCTACTTAAGATCCTAAGTAAAAGTATAGCGTTATTGGTCATCTCTTCTCTTTCTCGTCATATATACAGTACATTGTGAATTGTGGAATAGATATTGTATACAAAAAATAGACCCATCTGATTGATAAGTCTTATCTAATAAGTATGAGTAGCTGATGTCTCCTTGTCTCTTTCTCTCTCCATACTATATATATATATATACTACTATATAGCGATTACTAGTAGGAAAACATTAATTAGTTAACCCCATAGATATGATTGGTATGTAATGAAAGTATGTTTGTTCTCTCTCTCATCTCCGATATGATACAATACATACAATAGTTAATTCAAAAAATAAAACAGTCAGAACTTATAGATCCTTAGAATCGTAATAAAGGTGATACTATCATGGTTCTCTCACTCACAGTCGCAGCTATCTCTCGTTCCGATATGTATCGATAACATGACATATTCGATATCTTCAAAATATACGAATTCAGAGAATATTAGATTCGCTTTGAGATCGCTAATATAAAAGCTATAACTTGTTCTCGGATGTTCTTCTCAACTCACTCTTACGCATATATGCATATATTATACAAAATGACCCATCAGTATGAGAAGTCTTTATTCCTAATAAAGTGAATTACGTGCTCCTCTCCTTTCTTCTCTCTCCTATCTCTCTTTATATCAGCATACTGTTATACGTTAATATAAACTATATCTTAACTAGTGATATAAGTAATGAGTAACTACAGTCAGAGAAAAGGAGGAAAGACCCCGATATCTTTTTTGTGATAGTAAGTAAAAACCCATTATCTAGGTTCGTTTATGCTTACCTACGCATACCGAAATATCATGGTTTTAAAAGGACACCTGTGTGCCGGTCATCTTATAAGTCACGGTCCAATTAATGCTATATTCAGCGAACATAAGGTAATGTATCCGCATCCTGATACATCGAAACATTTCTTTTTTAGTGTACCTTTTACTTATTAGGCAACACGGAGGCCTATCAATGAATGATAAAAATGCTAATCCCCCCCTCCCGCGCTATAGATTCTGTGTATGAGTTGAAATTTGTAAGAATTCGGCCTACAGTGTGAGTATGGATTGAACTGTTTTTTCCTATTTTGTGAAAATCGGCTTATCCACAGTCTTAAATCCTAGAAAAAAATAAGACTATGGCATCGGTGATGTTCGGAAAGTACAGGTTTGTTCTTGTTTCTGGTTGAAGTCGTGATAATATGGTAGATATATTTAGAGAGATTGTAATAGTTCTGGCATAACTTTTTTTGAGTGTTTTTAATCTTATTGATTAAGATCTTTAAGAAAATTCTACGATTATCATGACCTGCGATAAGAGGTGTGCGTGGAGACAAGTAATTTAAATACGATAAGCACCATCCAATTAATCTAATCACAATTATGTTCGGTTATCTATCTAATTAATGTTCAGATCACCATTAGATTCTATCTAATTCGTTATATGTCCACACCTATTCATATCTATTCTGATTAGATTCTATCCATCGCTAGTTCTATCAGTATCTGAATTCTTCAATTCTTTATTTTACCTATCTGATGTATCTATCTAATATTCTAATTCAACGACCTATCTATCAATGCTATCCTAGATGCTATCTCACAGCCTATCGCGTGTTCTAGATCTCGATCTAAGGGTGCTATTGATAACTATATCGTAATCTTCTATTAGATTCCTTGTTGCAATACCTAATCTTCAATTTTATTCCTGTTATACCTATCTATCTAAAACTAAATGTCTTGTTCATCACTAGCATGCTATGCTCTTATCTAATTCTATTCGTACAACTTCATCTATTCCTATATCCACATTCTTAATTCGTTAATGTCCTGGTTGATTCACAGCCTCAATTTAATCTAAATTCTTTTCAACGCTCTCATCTAATTCGGTATTCATAAACCTATCTATCTAATTCTGTTTCCACACCTGATCTTCTAACTTACTTATTACAACCGTATCTTATCTGAAGTTACTGTTCAAGTAACCCTACTTATCTATTAATGTCCTTTGTTTTCATACCTATCGTTATATATCTAGTTGATAGCCTTTCTATTCTTATCTAATTCGTGGTGTCATGATAATGCTATTTACTCTATATGCTGGCGATATTCAATATCCTATCCTATTACATTTCTAAATTTCTGTTCAATAGCCTATTAAATTATCAATTCTGTTCATACCTTGTATTGATCTAAAATTCTGTTCAGAGAGTTACCTATCTATGGTATCTTCTAATTCTAGTTATACTACCCTATCCCCTATCTTCTATTTGTTATACACCCTATGTATCTATCTAGTTGCTGATTACATAGCTAATCTGGAGGGTAATCTATTACTTCATATGTTTTGTTGTTCATAGCCCTATTATCGTTCTATCAAACAGTTGATATGTTCATACCTTATACAAATCTAAGTCTAATTGACGTAGTTTATTCATGCTCGTCTGATCTATCTAGTCTAACTTCATCATGTTTCATGACTATACTATCCGCTCATATATTCTAGGTCTGAATAGTCTGTTCTTCATCATACGCTGAATTATCTATCTACTACTATCCTCCTGTTCGAATAACTATCGTGATGGTATAGAGATTTGCTTGAGGAGGTTTGTTTTAGAATCCGAGACAGCTGGGATCGGTAGGGAGGAAAAGTGTCAGGGACAACACGGAAATGTTCTTGGATAAACGTGTACTATAGTATTAATTGATGACGGTGCGAACGATTTTCGGTTCTCTTATTAGAACTCATCCTTCGGACTTGGGATTAATAGTCTGAAGGTCTGTTACTCCATGAGGTAATTTCTCTAAATCTATCTAGTCCTAATTCTGGTATCTCATGATCATAGATCTATTCTAAGCACAACGGCGATATTTGAGTATTTGTCACTTACTGAGAGGGAATGTAGTGTGGCACTGGTAGACCATGCTTCTATTTACATTAGAAGTCGCGTCTCCCAGAAATTGATTATTACTTGTGGTTATCTGAGGATGTTTAGTATATCGAGAGTATTCATGTGATATTTATCTTGATGTCTAGTAGATTTTCGATTGTTACCGCTCAACTTAAATATACGTTATAGGGTTTTTTTGGATATCCCGAACTACTGACATATATATATATTTGACCCTATTAGAAAGGCAAAAGCAATACACAGGATTGAGAGCCAAGATAAAAGAATTTGTTCTCTATCTGCCATCTAGGTGATTATCTCTAATATATTCAAAACAAAGATTTATTTGAAAATAATAATGTTTCAGTAATTATCTGTATACATAAATATTCGAGTATATAGCTTCTAAGTGTTATGGTTTCTTAAGTCTGTTAATTGGTAAGGATTCTCGTCTATGCTAGCTTCAAATGCATGCAGATCAGAGACCGAATCACATCGCGTGGCCATTGAAAAATGGAGAATGACCGGGCCCAGATCGACAATGCCGACAAGATGGTAATCGTGATTATACTTCGGTAGTCATACGCTTGGGAATACACTGCACACTTTTGATTTTCGGTGTGAGAGGTAGTCCGATACGTCACTCAGCTAATAGATACAATATCGGAGTTATTTTCTTAATAAAGAAAAAGGGGGGAGAAAGAAAAATATGACTGCTTACACAGAAATATAATAAAGAATATAAGAAAGAAGATGAGGAGAGAGAACAAGAGAGAGGGTTTGAAGCGCGGCGGGTAATACCATCAATCTGATTTTCAATTCAGGAAAAGAATGTGAAAATATTAAGTTAGCGTACATAGATGCAGGTGCTTAGTCACTCGAATTAAAGTAATTGAGACAAAGAAAGAGAACAAGGATGAGAAAAGAGTTTAGGTTATAATTCGAAGATTGATGACATTAATTTGTGTGACTTACTGATATACATTGAATCTTTGCAGGACCATCACGGGAGGATTTCTTTATATATATATATTTCAATAATATTGAGTATTCATTGATAACCCCAGTGCCGCACGAGCGGAGGATGCGACTCAGCACTGAATGCAGGATTATTGTCTCAGACGGAGGTGAGATCAGCTGAAAGGTTTTTATAGACTTTGTATTCCACCTGGTAGTGGATTATATTTCCGGAGAGAAAGTGCGTCTTACACTGTATCGATCGCCTAAGTGTAACCCGGTTCCCTTACCAGGATAGCAGGAGGCTCCGGACACGTCTCTGCTTCTACTGTATACGTGTAACTGATCCGCACGTGGTTAGTAGGGCAGAGTATAGGACAGGATTATACAGGACGAGCAAGTACCACTTCCCTAGGTACTTAGCCGGCAGTTAAAGTGGATATGGCGAAGTTGACCAACTGATCCGAGGATTTGACGTCCGGGTGCGAAACCTGATGCATTTGTCTTCCTCCATGGACTATTAACACTGTCGACCGCCACCGACGCGCTTTACGAGTATTTATAATATCGAGAGGTCTATTGCATTATACGTCATCTGTCAATGATTTGGGATAGGACAAACCAGAACCAATAATATTTATAATAAACACACTTTTATTCTTAGTGATGGCTCATTTATTAAAGGTTCATGCAAACGATAACGATACACGTTGAAGGCTGTTAAATCGAGGTTTTTCTAAGTTTAATTGTGCAGATCGGTTTCCTAATTTGACCACCCTTGTAGAAGCAAACTAGGGTTACTGTTACATCCTATTACCAAAATCGTCAATACGAGATTAGAATAAAGAGACAACCTTTGAGTGTAGATATACGACTTCTGATGCTTGAACTGGTCACGTCATTATTTTTTAACATCTTGTTTAATTTACAGATCGCCACAAGTATTAGTTGATATTTAGGCAGGGTTTTATTTATCTACGTAGTTATTCTTTTAAAGGTTATCAGTAACTAAGTTTACTCTTTGCAAATTTGGGTTATTATTATTCTGTTTTAGCTCCCTGTTAATAGATTTCGTTTGAATGAATTATCGTAGCACTTGGTCGTCCGTTCTGCGCTGAATAAACGAAAAACCACTCCAAATTGAAATATACCATAAACTCCTACCGCCGCTCATCGATAACATTTAATTCATTTCTGTCAAAAGAGCAGAACTTTGTATGGACGAACTACCGCCAGCCGAGGTAAGGGAGTGCTGCTTTTATTCGTTAATTAGTAGATTAGACAGAATAATTTAAAAGCGCGCGGAAGTAAGCTATTGGAGAATGAGGAAATCTGACTACTATTTACGCATCGCCAACCGTGTATGGATGTAGACATTACATCAGGATGGTAGGTCAAGATGGGGAACTCTAAACTATCCTTAGAAAGGTAAAGGGGGGTAGACGTACATATAATAATTATATTAGTGTTACCAGTATAGGCTCATCGTATTGTGAGTATATATATTTATTACTACGATTATATCAAGTCTCCACCTGTGTCCGCTCTCACGAGCAAGGATACGACCATCAGGAAGGTATCATTTACTTTGAGACTCTGTAGGCGCAGGGCAGTGGTTCTTGACTTAGGGAAGACAGAGTTTTTAGCCTCCCTTCAACCTGGAGCCTGGTTACCTCCAAGCCGCGTAGGTATAAGATGTGTCGAGACTCTCGTGCGCCTGGGCTTATATACACATAGCTGGGAAGGGATAAGAAATTGGCCTAATGTCGAGTACTTCTCAACGGGTTAGATTTAGCGCCCTTATATTGGTTGAATTTGTAAACGGAGTGTTCGTCAGGACATTGGAGAACTTCGGAGCAGTTAACGAGTGCATTTATCCTTGACGAACGTTTCTATATTAGAACAGCTACGTGCGCTCCTCACTGATTTAAGAATCGACTCCATATAACATCATATAAGTTGCAGTATAGAAAGATGTATATCCTATCTAATTTAGAGGATGAACGATCATATAAAGGGTAAGTTGTGTATCTGTAATGTCGGAGGGATTTCTGAAAAATCAATATTATAGAACAAAGTAAATATGATACGGTGATACCATTATATAAAACTATCAAGCCATGGGCATGTAGTTTTGGAGCATAGATAAAATAAATAGCGAAGTTACTTCCCGATTGTATATAATTCGATGAGAGATATTAAATAAAATAAACATCTAAATGGCTATAACTAAGACATGGAATTTTTTTCCCATTTAATAACTGTGATCATGAGAATTGTCTATTTTCAGAGTGAACTGGATCTTAAACGCAAGATGCTTTTATTTTGACGTTAGGATTTTATGGGGCGCAGCATCACGGGGGATCCAGACTCCAACATATGGGTCCAGTACATGGATTCTTGCGCAGGCTAACCTTTAAAATCCCCCTTTATAACCAGGGCGACGACGGAGGTGCCAACTATCCTAGCCATATATACGGCCAGTTGTGCTGTTTGTTATATCAGGAGGAAGTCTTTGTCGAAGCAACTGAAACCATGATTTAACACAAGACGTGTATAAATGTGTGGGTAGTATAAGTAGTAGTGTTTATAAAGTTAGTAGTTGATATTAATTAGATTGATGATATGATATATGATTAGCCACATTAATTGCCAGGGCTTGGTTCATTTTTAGCATGATAGCTAATGCAATGGGAACTTTGTGAAATATATAAAAATTTAAATTCGGGTAAGAAATAGATGTAATAATAACAGATTTACAAAGGGGGGGTGGTAGATTAAGCCCTTGGTTATTTTTGAAATTGTTCATTTATATCTTCTTGAGAAGTAGGACATAAACATTTCTTTATCAGAGTGACTGGTATCAATGCAAGGTCTGATTCACTCTGTGTTGTTTTACATTGGATCTCAAAGCTTCAACGATTCAGTAATAAGTGGGATCCTGCGCGGGACTAAACGGTCTTAAAGAATATTCACAGCTCACTTACCCGGCCGACCGGGCTATAGCCGCTGCTGTAGGAGAAAATAAGATGAGTATAGCGCAAACAGATTGGAAAACATCAAAAATGATACTTCTACCAAATTTTACCAAAGCATGGTTAAATGTATCACTTTCCTTGTATTCTCTACTTATATGATAGCTTAGATTTTGATCAAAATAAACCCGCGAAGTATGAATTCACAAAGTTAAACATAACTTGAATGTAAAACATTAAAAGAGGTAAATGAGAAAGGGACTCAGTAATATCTAGAGCTACCGGTTAATTTGGAAACCGGCTATAGGAACAGCGCACACTTTTTTTATTCTTCCCAAAATCTTCGTCTTAATACATTGTAATGGAGTTTGGAAGACCTCCCGCTAGACCTAGGCTAATCGTTCTTATGATGCTCAGACTACCCAGCTTACGGCTCAGTAACGCTTATGATACCCTACCCTTATAACTCCATAGCGGATCTTATTTTATTGCTGGTCTATGGACCTAGATGGACAGACTGGTTTTTGCACAAGTGTGCATGAGTGCTTAAATCGCACTACACATTTTTTTTGTTCTGAAATGCTTGAACGCCCTGACTGGGGGTGGTCCTTCTTGCATGCCATCCCCAATGACGGTAAATAGAAATGATCGTAGTACGTAAGTATAACCGGAGGGAAAGTCAAGAAAGAATAGTGAATGTAGAAGAATTGAGGACTGATTTATTGAAGAGATGAAATTAAATAGAGTGTGAGACGACAGACTAAGAAAAAGAAGATAAGTACGACGAGAAGAGCAGATAAAGATGCAAGAGGAACAAAGTAGAGAAGGATAGATTGCGGAAGAAGAAAGGGATGATACGAGAGTAACGACAAGATAGAGAATCCAGAGACATTAAAGCAAAGAGAATATAAGAAGAGAAGGAAGGTATAAATGAATGAAAGAATAGAAGGAGATAGATGCAAGTAAGACTAACACGAAGATGCAAGATAAATCGGAAGTCAAAAAAGAGAAGAAGAATGCGAATAGAAACAAAGAAGGGAGAGAGAAAGAGATGACTGTTAAGGGCAGACACACAAGTAATCGCAATGCAAGTAGAGAAACTAATACGGAAAGAAGAAGGATAGGAAGAAGATCGAACGAAAGTGAAAGAAAGACACGGAGTACAGTTGCGAGGTAGAGCCCAAGAGGAGATAAGAACAGTAACCATGCGTCAATGACAGTGAACGGATAAAGAGAAGACAAAAAAATAGAACAGACGCAGGAGAGAGATAGATACACCGTCGAAGGAAGAGAACGAAAGTCACCGGAAAGAAAGCGGAAGATACGGAAGAAGATTACAGACGCAGGAGCAAAAAACGACAGGGAAGTCAAGAAATCCCGAAATAAGAAGTGATAAGTACGAAAAGACGGTCCGTAAAAGTTAGGAAAGAAGACATAAAGATAAAAGTAATTGTACGAAAGACCATGCTTAGTAAAGTAGAAGCTTAAAGTAATACGGTAGAGCATAGGCGAAAGAATAGATAAGAAGAATACGAGAATACTGCAATGAGGAACAATAATGCAAATAACCGAGAAACTACGGCTACAGGTAGGTCAGTACGACGAAGAGAATTGACGAAAGGAAGAGAGATCAAGATCGAAATGAGAAGACATAGGACGACAAGTCCGATAGCATTGGAAGATACTAAGGACATGAAATGATCACAAGGCAAAAACAACCTTTAGACCACATTACCTCTTACTCAATGTTTATACAGCTGATGCAGTTCGAAATATCCGATTATGTTTGTATTTAATAGTTACCCCAGAACCATGTAACTTATAGAGGATTCATGCAACAGATGCAGAGAGCGCTGTTTTAATTTAGGTTTTACACGGTGTATTCGGTTCATTAAGTAGATAGAACTTCATAATATAATGGTTTAAGTATTTAAACATAGTTAAGCAGAAGGCTGATTACAGTTTTAGGGTGGAATCTGAGGAAACAAATGGTGGACGCTTTCCGATTGGGTGATGATGTGATTATAGGACCTAGTTCGGTTTTAATTTAGTACCCATCACTAGACTTCTTTGGTCTGTCTTATCAGGTGGTAACCATGTTATTCAGATACGCCACAAAAGTTTTAGATATGCATTACAAAACAAGCAACCTTCATTAAGAAGATTAAGGCAATCAATATAATAAAGTACAGGCATGAAGCTGGAGAAGTAGAGTCCTCGCCGAAATAAATATCCCTGTTGTCTTATTAGTAATAGGAGATTGGTGGTGTTTTTTCACCTGTCTGTGTAATCCGCAAAATATATAGTTCGGACTACCGTCAAAGTCAATAAATATACCTTAAGTTTTAATGAACATGTGATTCTCAATAGTGTTTGTTCATTTTTTAGGTATTATAGACAGTTTCGATAGGTCTTGTGATCGTAATAAGATTGGTCGTTAATGGGTGCACCTAGTTAAGATCAGAATAACTAATTACCTGGTAACGTTCATCCGTCAATATCGGCAGGAAAATCTAAGAGGTATTCTCGCGGAACACCAGCGATTTATGCAGCGTCACTTTGATCGGTGAGCAGGGTCGAGGAGCTGGTACAGAAGCGTTCTCCTATGTAACGGGGAGCCATACCCGCGCACACCCCAGAGCAGAACGTCCGCATGGATGTGGCGAAGGTGAAAATCTGCGTTCGTATCCCGTCGGCACATTTGCAGCATGTAGACCTTCTAAATGTGGAGCGGCGCCCTCAGGATTCGCGAAGGGACAATTGAAGCCCAGCCCTGACCCTGTATTAATAAAGGGGGCAGTGATATGCCCGCTGGGCGATGGCGCTCCACCTGCGGATTCGAGCGCGTTAAGTTAAATCCTGAAGGTTGCGTAGGCAGAATATAGCCGAAATGACCTTGCTGACTGTGCATATGTGGACCATATCACACAAGCTCAACTAATTAAATAATGCTAGAACTAATTATTTATAATAAAACAAATAGCGGAAGTTTATAACAGACTAGTGTGTAGCAATGCTGGGAAAGGGAAAATGGGCTGAATTATTAGGCTCATTGATCTATAAATGTGAATTGTTGATAATATTGCTTCATTTAGTATTATTGATTGTCGGTAATATGTATTTGGTGGCTCTTTTTGGGATATTTTCGGTTTGAATGACTTATACCGACAGCGACTCAGAATAATTACTGTGCAATATGTCATTAAAATGAAATGACATTAATAAGAAATAGTAAACGGACTGTCATTATATCAACTTCTCGTTCTACTTCCCTAAGTTATATATTTAACTAAATACTTAAGATTAGAAGAAAAAAATAAACATAATGAAAGATGAGAGTGATGGAAGGGTAATTTTCAGTATTCCGTATTTTTTTTTATACTCCCTGTTATTAATCGTTTTTAACTGCTATTTTTTTTAGTGTTTATCCGAATTGAGCATGTTGCCTAAGTAATGCAATATTTTATTCACTTTAAACTTATATACTTGCGGACCCCGGAGATGCATTAATTTGCATCATAATATAATATAATAAGAATTTGACAAGGAAGAACGGATTGATACAGACGTGTTGCTTCTATTTTGATTTGGTTTGTTTTTGTTTTTTATTTGGTTTACTAAAAAGACATTGAAAAAGACGGATAGGGACACATCGTTTTATAACAACAGACGATATGAATAGATATAGACTGAATTGGCTCAAATTTTCTCCTTTCCAATAAAATTTCGTACATTTCAGTGAAGAACTTAGAATGAAAGACGCTGGTGGCACACTTGTAGCCTGACCTACAACTGGCGTAGTGTTCACCTGAAGGCAGTGCCACCAGCTTTGTTGAAGATAAGTGATTGGTGATAGATAGCTTACGTGACGAATGAGCATTAGAAGTTACCGGGGTGGGGAGATAACGTAGTCAAGGCGACCGAAATGGGCGCCTGATATTATTATCGATGCCAATAGAGAAGTAGTAAATGTCTTAAGGAAATGAACGTTCCTTTTTGGTGTAACTGGACGTAAGGTTCGGTAGTGGATGGGGTGGAGAGATGAAGAGATAATAGTGGATTTTTTTTTAACTGCATAAAATATACGCGAGACAACGGAAATCTCAGTTCAGTTTTGTCAAAAGAATTTAGATAGCATTCTCGTAACATTACGTTATGCTTTTGATACCGTGGTGAAGTCTTATAGAAAAGTCTTTCTTCTAGACCCTTGGGATTCCAGAGTGAAATGTGGTTTGGCCTTCTACATACTTTATCATGGTCTATATTGTGGGCTTACTAAAGGTAGACTAGAAACATGATAGGTATCAGACTGATATCGTATCCATCTCTGCAGAAAACTGTTCTCTGCAGTCATTATCCACAGGTCAGTCCCTTCTTTCAGAACATCTCTACATTCGTCTCCTTCTCCTCTTCTTCTTCTTCTTTCTTCTCTCTCTCTGTCTCTCTCTCTCTCTCTCTCATTCTCACTTTTCATATCTTTACTACAGTCTTTTTTGACTCTTGTTCCGATCATGATCGTGCCTTACGCTTTTCGTTATTTACATATTCATCTCGTGGAGATTTTGAGAGTGGTTAATAAAAATTCGCGGCGAGACCGGGAATATTTCCAATTCACGTCTGTTCTCAGAATTTAGGTCTCGTACAATTATAGTAATTGGTTTATAACTATAGATTGACTAGACGAAAGGTGTTGTTGAAATAGGCTTCAGTTTCAGTCGGAGGTCCGTCAGTAGTGAGATGAGATATTGGTTTAAATGTCAACCTAGGGCGAACCACATCAGGCCTGTTGTATTTTCCTCATAAATGTCGCTAATTGTCCTACCCTTTGGGAAAGGATACTATTCTTGCCAAATGTTTCCTCCTCCTCATCCACGGGTAAATCGAGTAGCTGCACAGAATGGCCCTTAATTAGCCTTGGTATAGGAATCGAGATCACGTTCTAAGAAATGGAAAACTGCAATTGCAAACACCTAGATATTCCGCTTAAGAATGTGAAGCGCATTTGTGTACATGTCCTCTTGTTCGGATGCGGGAAAGAGGTGCTGTGAGTTAATACGTATTATACGTTAAATATTCTAGCCACGGGATTTCTGCCAGAGTAGTTGGTTGGCCTATACACTCTGTCAACCTTCTAATATTGTTGGCGTTATTAACAGGGACATCTAGATTAGGCGAGTTTGAAGTAATACTGATATAATCTGCAATCGTATATTTATTTGTCGTATATCCGCTCAGTAATTATTTCAACTCTCTCTCTACTTCTCTTTATCTACATTGCTAGCTGTTATCTAGCAGTCTGGTTTTCCCAATGATGTTAATTCTTTTTATGTGCCCATGATGCTCTTTTCCTTCTAAACCTAAAAAAGAACTTAGGTATATGACAGAATATATACGTAATTTAAGATATTTTGATATGTCACAATTATAATACACAGACACAGAATCAGGATGTTATATTCGAATTGGATTTTTGTCACTAGAATTGGTTTGTGGTTGTTTATGTTTCTCGAACGAGTTGGTAGACTAGCATCTCGGGAATGAAAGAGAGAATTCACAATTATAAAGAACGAATTACTATGTTTAAATGCAGTGCATTTACTGTCCTATTTTTAAACTAAGATAATATGTGAGTATTCAGGAGAGAAAAGGTTTGCGGCAGTGGACGATAGACGGGCAGTGATGGAAGGAAGTGAGTTTTTCCCGAGGTGTTTAATCTCTTTTTGATTACTAACCTTCTCCTGTGGTGGTATTTTATATTTACTCAAGGTTCATTTGGGGTCACTAGACCGAAATAATCGGGCTGGTGGTGATATTATTATTGTGAGATTATGTTAATAGGGGGATTGAACAATGCTCAAATTTCCGTTTACGTTTCGCCACTATTAAGTAATCGGTGATAAGTTAACTGGCTATCCAATGGTGAGGAATAGATGTGATTAAAAAGCCGGAATACTTAAAATTTTGAGCCGGATTACATATAATGGGGGAGGCCCGGGAACAATGCCCAGCTGTTATATATTATATATATACATATAATCCCACTTCACTTATTTTAACCTGTGATTTGTTCACTTTTCCTTGTAGGACTACATACCGTCAGATTTGGAACGTCCATCTTCTTTCCATATACATATATTATACCAGACCAACCATATTATATAATATATGATATAATATTATGAAACTAATATATATGATTATATAGTGTCTTTTGTGTGCCCGTAAACGTTTGTCTACAAGCATACTAACTATATATATATACAACACACACATATAAAGTGTCCACAAAGTCCGTGTGGAATTTTACAGTTATAAATTATTTAAAGTGCACATAACTTTTATGAAACATTTAGTATAATATATTTGATCACACATATTTGGTATGTAATATATCTTGATTATATCCAAACTGCTTGTCTATTTGTGATGTGTTTATTTATTTTTTATTAATTCTATTTCTCCTTTGAATTCTCTGTCTTCTGATTTTGATGTCCTTCGATAGCGAGGTGTGATTAGAGTTTAGATCCTGGTCCCTACATGTCGGATTTTCAAAAACTCTATCACATTCAGCCATTGCCACAGCATAGGAAAACAATCTTCCCGCCCGACAATGCCACTTCCACCTTCATTTTTCCGCCCTATTAATTTGTTTCCACTTTTAACTTGATCTCCCCTCCTCCATCCTCTCGACTATTCCTTCCTTTTTTTATTGTTGTTTTCTCGTCTGTATTCTTCTGATTTGTTTTTTTTACGTTTTTTTTTTAAATCTAATATTCCTTACTCCATTTTGCTTCTTTCCTATTCCTTCATCCTCTTTCTTTTTCAGCTTTTGTTATCCTTTACTTTCATTTTCGTTTTTGTCTTTATGTTTAATTTCTTCATGCTTCCCTGCCTCATTTCTGTTTCTCTTTCTTCTCTCAACTTTCCTCCGTCACGTATCTTTCTTTCCCTTCCCTTTTTTCATCTTGTTTTTCTTTTTCTCTTCTTTTTGTCTTCATCTTTTCTCGGCTTCTTCTTATCTTCTTCTCCTCCTCCGCACCGTGTTTCCTTTTAGTTTTTCTCTTTCTTTTCCTCCTCTTCCAGCCATTGTTCATTTTCTTTTCTCTTCTTCCTCTGCCTACGTTGTGGATTTCTCTTTCCCCTTTTCTTCTTTTCCTCCTCCTCCTCTCCACCGTTAGTTTCTTCTTCCTTTATCTTCTTTCATTCTCTCCTTCACCCTTGTCTTTTCTTTTTTCTTTTCTACTCTCCACCTTCTTCTTTCTTTTCTTTTCTCTTCCCCTCTCACCTGTTCCTTTGCTTTTCTTCCTGTTCAGCCTCCTCTCCACCTTGTTTCTCTTTTTTTCCTTGTTCCCCTTCTCTTTCAAATCTTTTTCTATATGTTCCCTCTTTATTTTGGTTCTTTTGGTCTTCGTCCGACGTCTTTTTCTGCATCTTTCCTGTGGTTTTTTGTCATTTATATTTCGCATCTTCCTATTGTCTTTCACTTTGTTCCATCACTCTCCTATGATTTTACTTACGTCTTACCCTCTTGGTTTCTTCCCACGAAATCTTATAGATATTTTTTACTTTAAATTTCTTTTTACTCAATTTTTTTATCTTCATTTAAAAAAATGTATTTTGTTCGCTTCAATCTTCTGCCAGTTTATTTCCTTCTCAATAGTTATCTGGGTCCTTCTATTCTTTCTTCTTTTTTCGTTTATTGTCACTATAATTCGTTTGTTTTTTTCTTTCTTATTTTTCTTTTATTTTTCTTTTCTTCCTATTTCTTTCATTTTTTTTATTGTATCGTGACCTTCTTTTTCTTTTTTCTCTGTTCCTCCCTCTCTTTATATCAATAAGCTTCCTCCCTCTGTTCTATCTCTTCTTCCTCTTCTTCTTTTTAAATATCAATACCTTTCCTCTCTTTTCTTCCTCTTGCATTTCTTTCGAATATCATCGCTTCTCTCTTTCTATCTTCTAATCGATATCATACGCTCGGCCTCTCTTCCTCCTCTCCTCCTCGTTTAATTCCATTCACGCTTCGCCCTCTACTTTCCTAATCCTCCTCCTCCTCTCTTTGTTATATCCATAATCGCTTCCTCTCTTTCTGCTCCTCTCTTATCTTTATTTTATATCATTCCGTTCCCCATCTTTTTCCTCCGCTTCCTTTTATAGTCATACGCTATCCTCTTACTTATTCTCTCCTCCTCTTTCTTCTTTTATAATTCATACGCTGTCTCTTCTTCCATCCACTCTAGTTCTTCTTCTCATATCATCACACTTCCTCTTTTCTCCTCTTTTTCATCCTCCTCTTTCGTTTCCGTTCTCGCTCCCTCCCACTTTCGCGCCGCGGCGATTCGAGTATATTATTTTAACGCAAGCATGTATTTCGTTAGATATTGTCACTCGTCACATGGATATTAGTTTTTTTTTTTTTTTTCCTTTCCTTTTCTAATTTTGTTGTTTTTTCCGCCGGACAAGTTTGTTTGTGTCATTTCCGAATAGTTTTATCGCATTCGGTTCGGGAAAAGATGGCGGCCAAGGGCGAAAATGTCTACTGTTTGTTTCTTGATAACGAGACCAACATGAATGGAACACTGGAAATCATATGACATACGACATTCGCCGCTGTTATTGGTCTACTTAGGTCATTGCAACATGATGGGACATTCGGTTTGTTACACTAATTAGCGAACGCTATTCCAGCCTGCAAGAACGTATATACAGAAATAAGAATAAGTTAAAAGATAAGTAAAACGATACATACCCAAAGTTGCAAAATTGCAAGCGTTGCTACCTGCATAGGATAACATAAATGTTGCCCCGTTTTTTATTATTAATTTTATTTTTCCTTTCTGTGTACTGCACGGTTGGTAAAATGTATTTTGGAATGTTAATTACCTTAGGGGCATCCAGTGTTTCGGGTGGAAGGAATAGATCATAAAAAGTATAGCACAAAATAATTATAATAGACAATGTAGCTATAATATAATTTCTTAAATTGACAATGTTTTGATTATTAAAAACTAACAAAGTATGCGACCCATGAGTGCAAAGTTAATTACAGTTTGAGTTACTAAAATTGCTTCTCATATGGATTAATGAAAAACTATGAATAAATACAGAAATGAAGATATAGAATTTTGATGTGAAAAACTAGCATATTATAGTACACCCTCCGGGTTGCAAAGTATTTAGCCTTTAATTATGATCAGAGAAATATTTATTGAAATTAGAAAGGCTAAATTGGAATCTGAAAAGATATGCGAAAAGGATTTTTGGAACTAGAAGGGGGTAATGTAATTTGAAATAAGAGATCACTTTGAAATCTTCTTCAGCTTTAGTTCCGTTTATCCCGTCCTCTTGATTGGTAAATTTTCGTAATATTATTTTCATTAAGTTAGAAAATCAAGGAAAATAAGGTAAATATTATGAAGTTTGTGTCTTGTCTTGTTTGATTTTCTTTTAGATTATCCCGTAGATTTTTGGCTCATATTTCAAAGATAAAACCAAACTTAGAGATGCAGATAATCTAAGCCATATGAATTTATAAATAAATTTCTTAGATCAAAATATTGCAAATTATGCCTTCCATATCTCGCTGTAACAGTAGTATTTTGTTTGTATAATATAATACATCTTGCCGCATGTATTTAATTAGTATGTTTAGAACATATGGTCCACAGTTAATTAATAATGTTAACACTCTTTAATATTAATAAACTTGAGGTTATAAAATAATAATAAAATCATGGAGAAATGTGATGTGAATAACAAAAAGGATCGTGACATTGTATAGTAATAGTTTTCGTTACAGGCGAACAAACTCATCTCATTATTATAAGATGTTACTTTAAATTGATTTTCTATATGAAAGATTAATAAGATATTCATATTCTTCTTTCTCATGGAGGATTTTGGGTGGTGTTCATTTCTCCTGAGGAAGTATCCGGAAGGATGATACGATCGGATGAATTAAGGACAAGAGTATTTACAATATAGATTAGATAAAGACTGTATTCGTGAATTATAATAGGAAGGGGGGGGGGAGGGGGGGGGGGGGGGGGGGGTGAATATAGAAATAATTACACTTATTTTAAATGTTTATTTTAAATTGATTCATTAAAAACTTATATCAGGATTGCTTTTTAATACGTTTGGAGAACATTTAGAAATCAAAGTAAACGGCAAATAATCATCTATTACCCAGTTTGGGTTTAACACATTGATTGCAAGATTATTCCAACTTATATACTATGTGATTTTTATTTTTTAGAATACATATTTAGGGTTTAAAATTACACTCAAATATATGAAAAGTTTTGCTGCAAATCTAACTCAGCTAGTTTATTAGAGTAATCGATTTAATAAAATTAAAAAGTATTCTAATTGAAGATTAAATAATGAGATTTTTCATAATGAGTTGTAGAATTGCATAACTTAATGAAAATCGTGAACGTAGCTTTCCATTTCAGACGTTTTAAATACTTCTCCATTATATACACGATAATAAAGAAAAAATGAGATAAAAAAATTTACAAATTTATGATCTAAAAGAATATATTATGAACGCTATTTCTTAGCGTGCTGTATATGATGGCTGCTAGCCCATCCAAGACAGGGCCTTGCATCCACGGTGCGGTGAAATATTCCACATTTTTAGATATCACTTGGATTGTGAAATGAAAAGTGGCAATGGTAAGCTTTCGATTATCATTTTTTGTAATAAATGAGATATCTTGTTTCAATGTTCTGTAACTCGACTACGATAATGATTACAATCCGTCTAATAGTAGAATAAGAAATCGACATTGTTTTGTGAAGTTAATAGATTGTTAGCTGTAAATCTGTGATTTTTTAGAAGAAAACATTTTATTTGAAAATTTTGATAAGGAAAACTATTTTTATTTACGCCAATTATTAAGAAATATAAGAATTTCAAAGATTGTTACAATTTTTACGAAAGGTTGCAGGCAAATCCTTTATGCGTCTTTTGGCGTTCGATAAAATTGGCAAAAATTTGATAAAATACTTTTTACATATAATTAAAAATTTACATTTGTAATTAAATTTGTAAATTATGTATGAGTGGTATGAGGCCCAATATCTTATTTTCGCAATTAATTTTTGGGCATACCAACCATAGGGTGTTTTTTTTGTTTTTTCTTTTCTAGTCTTAACTATGTTCGCTGTTTTGTTTTTTTCATTTTATAGATCGTGGTTGATCGGCATGTTTCAAGTTTGGTAAAGCAGTAATGTTGAGTGGGTATTTGGGCAATCTATTATGTCGAATGCATCCTTAATTCTTCAGGGTTGGGTTCTCTTTTGAAATCGATGTAAACCTCGGGGATCTAAG
>CM042142.1:54367580-54395080 GCA_023376005.1 Doryteuthis pealeii
TGAACACAGTCCCTAACCTTCCGGTTGGGAACCGGAGGAATCGGTTAGGAGAAGCCCTCTCGCCGGGTTTAGATTAGAAATAGATTTTAGTCAGTCGGCGAGAAACCACGACGTAGTGAGTCGTGTTATACACGCTCCGACTCGATCTGTGCAGGTAGTCTGGTGGGGATTTCGAAATAAAATGTGATCTAAGTAAATCGAAGTCTTGTGTTATCTAAAAACTACCAATGACAGAGGGCTTCTGATAAAGAGAAATCCCCAATGAAAGACCAGACACGAAGTCCCCAAGAGAAGTCGAGGCGCTAGCAGAAGACGTAAGATATCAAAGACGTCAGAAGAAGAATAGAAGTAAAGAAGGGTATGCAACATTATTAAAAATAGTTACTTGAAGCTATAATTGTTTACTATTGTGAGATTAAAAGATTGAAGATAAAGCTCCGACAAAGGTTGATAGACGAAACATTTTATATACCGCACAGAATAAACAGGGTACATAATGCATAGAGGTGTACATAAACATACATACATAAGTAATATAAATACATATACAAGAGTAGAGATAATGACACATTCATGAATGGTAAAATACAAGATATTTAGGTATCAAAGAGATACCTAAATGTACATAAAAACGTAGTTACGGATACATGACTAAAGGATGGTCATATATCGTATAAGAGACTTACTAGCAGTGAGTGGCCAGTGTTAAGGGCCGAAGCCCCAATGAGAAGGGAGTAGACCTAAGTCTAACCCATAGTGTCTCGTAGGTCGAGCAACAGGAAAAGAAGAAGAAGTTCAAATTAGCCGCTTAAATAGATCAGGCCCTAGCGGGAACCAGTGAAACTAAACGGGCAGACAACTCCCCAGGCAAATACGAAAATAACTCCCACACTATGAATTATTAGAAGTAACTTTAAACCATATAATTTTGTGCAAACAAATGACTTTTATTGAATAGAAATAGTTACTTGAAACTATATAATCATTAATATTAGATGCGAATACTTGAAACCATACAACGTTGCAAATTATTTGTATTAGATAGGAATACTTGATAGTATATAACTGTGTGCAAAAATAAACTCTTAACAACTACACAAAACACGTAAATATAAACGTACAAGTAACGCGATTCCCTTGCCTCTAAGCATAAAATCACCCCTGACAAATTGGCATGCCGTTAAAAGGAATCAATCGGTTTTATTGTAGAAAAACATTTGATTCTTTGAGGCACATTTCTTTCTTTTTTTTTCTTCTGTAGAATATGTCGCCATTTTGTTTCGTTGTTATTTAGAGTTTTGCTCAATCTGACACTCAATCGGCTCATCGTTGCTGGACTTCCATGATTTGGCGGGAACGATTGATTTAAGCGTGATTGAACGTAAGTCGAGTACGCCATCTGTTGACGATTCTGACTAATAGACAAAACTATGGGTCAGGAAATAAACCTTTGTGCTCTTAGATATAATATAAAAATGTGCTATGAAAAATGAACCACCTCACGGATACTATCATTTTTAAAGTAGGCACATTTATCGCACGATTGTTTAAAAGTTTAAAACAAAAGTCCTATTGAAAAGATGATGAATTTATGTGATATATATATATATATATACGCTCCCACTTGGTTGAGCACTGTAAGAGGGACATTAATTGAAAATTCACCGCTTGGCATATAAGCTGAAACTCGACTGTTTACAGTCTAGAGTCCTCTGGCGTTAATAAAAACATTCTGCATAGGAATGAATCAATTAATTGTTCACCAAAAATTGACAGCCACTAATAGCTGCTGGGGTAAAAGACTTGGCAGACGAAAATTCAGTCAGGTTTCGATCCCGGCTAGAGGTAGCTGTTAATAGTAAAGCTACACTGATGAGAAGTAAACTTCGAAACACGGTATGTGCATGACATATACACACACATATATTATATATATATATATATAATCTTATTAGTATCGAGATTGTGTCTGTCAGTCTGTAACCAAAACTACGTCACCACCAACGTCACAATTCCCTTATTTATTCATTATATTATATTCTCAATGGTTATTTTTAATTTTAATTAGCATCAGTCAAATCATCCAGGCCATCTCAACCACCCCTTCAATTTTTCTGAAGTGTGGATTATGATAAATTAGACAATCCTCAAAATTTAAGCTTCCAATTCCAATAATTGACGGGGGTCGAGAAAAATGGACTTTTGTAACTTATTCTGTCTGTAAAATGAGTTCTAGAACTCATTTTACAGACAAAAATAGGTTACAAAAAGTCGCCATTTTTCTCGACCTCCCCCCCCCCTCAAATTTGGAGAGATTTTTGGAATTGGAAGCTTAAATTTTGAGAATTCTTTAATGTTATCATTTCCTCACCTGGAAAAAAAAATTCAGAAAAATTAAGTGGTCTGCGCGACAATTTTACTTTTTCTGAATGATTTGACATGGAATTACTCATCTTATTTATTAACAATGTCACTATTAAGGACTCGTTAAGACAGATTTGCCTCAAAACAGCCCATGTTATTAATGTGTTTAAAATCCTGCAATGTGCATTATGTATCATTGAAAAATAATGGTTTACATAGTTATAATTTGCGTACAGGTTTTAATTACTTGGTGTTATTGATTTCTAATATTATTGTTTTATTCTTAAACGTATTAAAATCAATCCTATGTATAATTTTATATCGAAATCAATTAGAATAAAGTAAAAATAAGTGTAATCATTTTGTGTTCTTATTTAATTTCATTTGTATTTCTAATTCAATATAAACAGACCACAACCAACCAACCTTTTGTTTCAGATGTTATAATGATGGAAAGAAATTCTGCCAATTTTGAGATATTATGTCAAATTGGGCCTTATGACCACTTAAACTAATTGCAAAATCCATGAAGTAAAATGAAATAATATCTGACCATATTGCTCAACATTAGTTCAATCATTTCAAGGATGATCATTTTTTACTTGAAATGGAATTTAGTGAATGATTTTCAGTTGTGATAATTTAAAATGTTAAAGAAGAAACTGAGCCACCAAAACATTTTGAGGAGCTACGAATAAAACATCTATACATATATAAAGGGCAGTTGTGTGTATATGTATGTCGGGAGAAAACTTCAAAAATAAAACAATTAACTACAAAGTAAATATATATACACATTCAATATCACCAGGTCTTGGTTTTTGAGCAAAAATAACGAAGATTTGATTTATATTAGTGAAGATAATTGGTTTGTTAAAACTTAATACTTGTGCCCAGCGAGTATATATTCTTGCTAGTCTTATTATAATGGAGATTGTGTGTTTTTCTGTCTGTAACCGAAACTATATTCCTACTCAAGTCACAATTCTCTTAGTTATTGACATCACATTCTCCATGATTTTATTTTATCTAAACCTCAATTATTAATAAAATTGTCTTACATTATTAATACTGTTAACTATGTCTACATACTGACTAAATGCAATTATATTTATATATACAACAAAATAGCGGTTTACAGTGTGTACGGGAAGGCTAATTTGCATATTAATATTAAAAATCGAATTTAATAAATATGTGCTTAGTATTATTGATTTCTAACTGTTTGGTTTTATTTTAATGAATATAAGCAAAAATCTCTTCAATGAATCTTAAATGAAATCCATTAACAAGATAAAATAACTGTCATTTTATTCTTTACTTCCTCTTATAACTAAATACTTAAATTAGAAAAAATAACAATGAAAGACGAGAGTGATGGAAGAGTAAGTTTCAGTTGTTCCATTTTTTTATTATAATCCCTCTGTTTCAAATCTTTTATTATACTCCTCTGTTTCAAATCTTTTTATCTGTATTCTAATTTAGTTTCATTAGCCTTTCTAATTTAATACAATATTTTATTACATTAAAACTTAAATACTTGCACCCGGAGGGTGCATATATTTGCTAGTATATATAAAGTAGTCTCGCCTGTTTTGGCATGTGCCTGTTGACTTATAACACAGAAAAGAGATATCATTGAGCACTAAAATCGAGCATACACTTTAATGTTTATAATTTTAAAAAATATGAAATTTAGTTTTTGATTTTTATCGTTTAAATGATATAGTTCAATCATTAGAAATCGATAGATTTGTGGACTGTTCATAGTTTTCTATGAAAGAAGTCCTTTCTCAAATAAGGCAAAGAGCCAGAATTTACAAATTTTTCGAAATCATATTTTTGTTTTGTTTTGAAAAGCGTGGTGCTTATACAGAATAGCCCACCCATAAAAATTTACGTTAATTTTGTTTTAATGTATAAAATATAATTCACTATCCATATATGAGTAAGTTTCAATCATTTGCATCAATTTTTTATTGAACATTTAAGTCCCAAAATTACGTGTTTACCCAACTATAATTCAGTCTTATTTCTTTACTCTCCCTTACTAAAGTGTCGAGTTCGAAACAGTCTGTACGATGTTCTACACATCGAACAATTCTTTTGCCGAAATTCACTTGTCATAATTATTTTCTATAATTATCGAATTTTATACGATATACGCATTGTAATTGCCTTCAAGCAAAATATAAATAATAATATATACTTTATCAACAATGCTCCTAAAAAAAAAACATCCAAAAATATTATTCCCTTCGCCGAAGAGCATAGGCCTGGTTTGTTATTGTTCACTCAACGCCCCCGTACCTCATATGGTAGATGCGTATCAGTATCATTGACAGGATAATTTCGAAAGGATTGTCCGGTGCGTATCGTGGCCGAAGCAGTAGATCTCTGATTATGCCTGCTGAAGTCCCGGTTTCGATTTCTGTCGGAGGGAAATCGTTAGTATACATCGCTGATGAGACTTAATAAAGTTGAAACAGTCTGTACGATTTTCTACACACCGAACAATTCTTTGCCGAGATTCCCTTGTCATAATTATTTTCTTTAATTATCGAATTTTATGCGATATACGAATTGTAATTGCCTTCAAGCAAAATAATAATAATAACATATATATATATATATGGTATTTATATATAAACAGTGCTCGATATCGGTGATATAGCATATAAAGTTAAATGTTTTCGCATAGGCGAGAAACTGACAATCAATAGCCGTCGACTCTGTATATACGCTACATTAACTTATATATATATATATATATATATATTGCTGGAGAAGAAAAGAATAGCTCATAAATGACGTTCTCAGTGGACACTTACACATGGACACACCGGTGTATGCGAGCAGCAAAGAACCTACATCAATAAGCTCTGTGCAGATTCTGGATGCCGCGCGGAAGACCTGCCAGGTGAAATTGACAGATAGAGGCGCTTGAAGTGAGAGGGGGTAGAGAGAAATAGAGAGAGAGAGAGAGAGAGAGTCCTGAATATCGGTGCTGTCAGCGCGACCTGATGATTGTAATGAAAACAAAATGGGTGGGATGTTCTGTACGGGCTTAGAATAGATTTTCAATGAGGTGTGAACTGTGGCCTTTTTGTTTTTTTGCTGTTTTTGTTTGTTTTGTTGGTTTTTTTTTGTTGGTTTTTTGTGTTGTTCTTTTAATTTTTGTTTTTGTTTGGGGTGGGGGCACTCATTTACAAAATGGGCCTGTTAGATTTCTGTGATTATGATTTATTACAAAGGATTGGCCTTAAGTTTACTAACCATTAAACTTCCCCCACTTATTTTTATACGGTACAGAAATCACACCAATTAAATACACGTATCAATTGTGCATGCATAGTATGGACTGCACAAATATAAAGGGAGCAAAACACCCCCCAAATTCTCTCTCTCTCTCTCTCTCTCTCTCTCTCTCTCTCTCTCTCTCTCTCTCCTATTTTTTTTATTATCTTGATCACTCAAAGTGAAAGAGAATAAATAATGCAATCCTCTTAACTTCTCCCTCCCTGTGCCGATCTGTGGTCTAAAACGAGACCAGGTTATGATGACACCAAGCGAAACAGGATATGGGGATAGGCAGCTTTTATCAGTTCTACCTTCAACCAGGTTTGAACTAGGTTTACGAAAATCCGTGAGCTTCAAGGTGTGTAGTTGTGTCTAATTATCAAGCGTTGACAAGTCTGGCTTAAGATCAAGAGGCATGAACTCACTAGAATTATCTAACGGGAATTGCTAACTATTTCACCTTAAAATAAGTGCATTTTCTCTTATGGACTTGAAATCCCCCGAATTATCTTAACTCCTACGAGTTGTTTTGCTTTTATCACCGAGGTAACGCTAAGTAACAGTGGCAGTTTACTTTTTTAAAGATATTTCTATTTACTTAGGTAAACATCAATTAATAAAAGAGATTCGCTTCCGGTTTTTGTCTGTAACAAAAATTACGTCACTGCTTACGTCACATTACCCAAAATCGTCATAACAGAATAAATACACTCAAAATTTGAACATGCAGCATTAGACAGTACTCATTGTTTTTTTAAAACAAGTTTTAATAAATACATGACTGTATTATATATCTATATATAGTTTGTTTTATTTTAATACATATCTAAAGTTTACATTTCAAATTCTTTTATTTCTTAATCCTTTAATGAATTTGATGATTTTACTTACTTAGGGTACAAACTCGCTGACATTGAATTTTTTACTCCCACTCCACCCAGCCCTCAGGCAATATGTTTCAAAAATCTATTTTTTACATCGCCCGAAGGGTGTTTTTTTTTATTTTGTACTAGTATTTAGAATGAAAATTGTTCTATTTTAAGCATTTTGGAATATAAATTGCTTTATCTATTTATTTCAAACATTGTAAATTAGTTTCAAAGTTAATTCTATTAATAATGGCTTGTCTAAATTTTATATACAGAGCTTCAAGTATTTTTGATTTTTTGATATTATTAATATTATTGTCAGTATGAAGTATTTTTGTATCATCTACGAAAATATTTATATATGTTGTAGTAAGACAATCGTGCTTTTGTAAATGTTGGCATATGGAGCCTATACATATATATATATATATATATATATATATATATATATGGGAAAGGTATGAATATTCTCCCTCCAGCTATGGGTTAAATAGTAGGGCAGACTGGGCTCTTCAGCCTTAGGAGGTAACCAGTCTAGGAGAGGGATAACTCTGAATTCAAAATTCCTGAGGTCGGTCGTTGATTGGGTTTGTGGCAACCCTTGATGCACCAATTCTTTCCTATCGACTTTGCCAAAAAGTGTGGATGGTCCAACACAAACCTTCACCACTATAAACAAATCACTGTGTGGGTGTTCATTGTACGTATGAACCCTCATGCGTCGAAAATCGACGGGAGAGTCCATTTTTATATATATATATTTAAACAAATATGTTTAAAAATAATGTAATCCTTATTGTTTTGAAGCGTTTTCTTTTTCTTTCAAGTTTTCTATCATTTTTTTTAATGTTATCTTGAAAGGCATTAATGCGTTGTTCCAAAAAGTTTTCATTTGTAAACCAAGTATTTTCGATTCTTTTTTTGGACCATTATCAAGGCTGTTTATTATTTGTTTAAACTAATAATAATAATAAACAAGGTTCAGAAAAGAATTGAAAGTTAAAGATAAATCTCTTATCTATAGTCATATATAGGTTAATAGAAATTCTTTTTCAATATATTTCTTTTATTATCCTTTATTCTTTATATATTTATGTTGTTTTTTGTTGGTTTTTTTTCACTTTATTTTTATTATAAAATTGGACCGGTTCTGCTCAGCTGATAGAACATCCGGCTTGTAACCACAAGGTTCCGGGTTCAATAATGGCCCTCGCCAAATCAGCTGCTTACGTCACAATACCCCCAGGGATTAGGTAATTTCATCAATAAGTATTTATAGTCAAAATCGTTAATATATAGAATAAATCTTGCTTATTAACTATGTCTCTATGAAAATCCGTGTTAGATTAGCCTCAAAACAACCCACGTTATTTGTGGGTTTAAAATCCTGCAATGTGTCTTATATATCACTAAGAAATAAAGGTTTACTATATGGTGTGGTTAATTTGCATACTGGTTTTAGCAAAACTGGGTTCAATAAATAATTACTTGGTGGTATTGATCTTTAATATTATTTTATTCTACAACCCATTAAAATCAATCCTATGAATGATTTTATATGGAAACCCATCAAAATATAATCAGAATAAGTGTAATCTTTTTATATACGTTCTTATTTAATTTCGTTGGTCTTTTTAATTTAATGTATTTCATTACATTAAAAGTTAAATACTTACGCGCGGAGGGTGCATATTCTTGCTAGTTTTATTAATATTTTATAAGCTCTGTGTAAAAATGTTGTTCTTTTTTTAAGGTTGTTATGAGAAGATAGTAAAAAGGGAAGATTCATAAGGAGGCATAAAAAATATATCACTTATTTAGTTTGTACTGATATCATCATACAAATAGTGTGTGTGTGTGTGCGCGCTTTGTTTTTTTTTTTTTGTTTTTTTTTTTTTTTTTTTTTTTTTTTTTTTTTTTTTTAATCTCGTGACACAAAACAAGGATAAACAGTATTTCTTATTACAGGCCATCGGGACAAATTTAAGATGTTAAAGAAAAGAAAAAAAAACGAAAAGTAAAAGCCATTTGCGTACATAAATAAACAACACAAAATTCCATGCAATCTTTCATTTTTTTCTCTTCTTTCCGACTCTCTATTTCTATTGATTTTTCCTTTCTTTTTCTTTTTTTTTCTTTCTTTCCTTTTTTCTTTTCCGTTTACAAAGACAAATTGACTTTTGAATGGGACAAGCGGAGGCGGACTCATGAATATTTAACCAATGAAAGAGTTGATTTGAAAATAAGGACAAAAAAACGAAGGGGAGGAGCAAGTTAACTAATTATGCGTAAATGGGAGGGGAAGAATTATGCAAATCAAGTAATGGCTACTAATGGCCGGATAGCTGTATTCCAACATAAAGGAATTGACTTGCAGTCAAGACACGCTTAAAAAGGGGGATTCCGCCGAGATCACTGAAGTTAAGCAACGATGAGTCTGTTCATTACTTAAATGAATGACAGCAGATACTGTAACGTAGGGGGGCGGTCGAAGTTTAGGTACCGGAAATGTATACCGAAAAGGGGGGTCCCTTAAGGAAAAATTGTGATATTGTAAAAAGAATCTGGTACTTCTAAAGTAGGGGCATTCCCAAAATGAGGTAACCAAGCGAGTACCTGATACTATTAGTATTTTTGTAATTTAACCATTGAAGTTCTTTTAACAATAACAAAATATTTCTCTGATTTTTTAGATGAGGCTTGATGATTAGTATTATTTGTATTATTCGGACTATTGTCCTTATCTTCATTGTTATCTGTACAACGTTTCGGCCGATGTGCCCTTCGGCCTTCTTCGGGTATTTCTTGTCGGACTTAGGGGCAGTAGTAACATAGAATGATAATTAACACAGCTTAACGCCTCTACCCCAGCTATGGTTATCGGAATGAGAACAGGATACCCCCGTGGACTGAATAAAGGGTTAGGTTCAAAGTTCCGTGATGGCTCCCAATTACGACAAGAAGGTTCCCAAGTTCGACAAGAAATACCTGAAGAAGGCCGGAGGGCACATCGGCCGAAACGTTGTTCAGATAACAATGAAGATGAGGACAATAGTCCGAATAATGCTAATAACAAAATAGGTAAAATTATTCTAATCAATTAATCATAATTCTAATACATATTCTAATACATATTCTAATCAATTAATCATATTATATCTACATCTTATTATAATCTATCTGTAATATTCTAATTAACATAGGTATCAGGTACTTTTCACACTATCAGCTATTTTTTTTTTTTTGGCATACATGTACTGGTACCTAAACTTTGCCCCTGTGACTGTAAACAACCTGAGCCCAGCGTCCCAGTAAACTAAGTAAATAGCATAAAATTAAAGTCGTCGGGGCGGCCTAATGTCGGTATCAGCCTATCAGCGAGGGATTCTATCCCCTTTTCACTAGCGCTAGACCAAGGGGATTATTTTAGCATCCGAGGTGGAGCGCCACACATACCACCAGCTCCTCACGTTACCGCACAGATCCCTGTGCTACTCATACTCTGAGTTATCCAAGGTTGGTATCGAACCAAGAACCTTGTGATTCCTTGCCGAGCACAACGAGCTGAATTAAAGGTATCCAGCATGGGTGCCGGAGATTAGTCTTGTCTCTCAATTACTAATGGAGGCGCGTTTCGTAATGGTTATCGTCGTAGAAAATGGACACGAATCGAGTTCAAATCCTGGACGAGGCTGTTTGCATTTCACATAGCGCTAATATACTTGGGAAATGTATGGATCTAACTATTCTCTCTTCATCTAAGGGTAAATAGTAGGGCAGACTGGGCTCTTTAACCTTAGTTAGGTAATCAGTCTAGAAGGAAAACTCAGAATTCAAACCTGTTAAACCCTGCTTAAGAAATCGACTTTGTGTCACACCCTGTTCGTGCGGAGGGGTTGGGTAAATGCATAAACCCAATCCTCGCTGGGTATCCCGAATTGTTATCCTTGTGTCAGACTTACAGTAGCCTTTTTTCCCAAGCGTTTCATTAAAGTCCCAGCGGTGCAGCCATACAGTAGCATTGACACAGCTACAGCTTGAAAGAATTTTTGCTTTATCATATTTTAAATTAGAAAACAAACGAAACTAAATAAGAATGCATATAAAAGATTAAACTTATTCTTATTTTACTTTAAATGATTTCTATATAGAAAAGGGTCGGTAGAGCGTTCGACTAGGAATCACAAGGTTCCTGGTTCGATACCGGCCCTCGCCAACTCAGTGTATGAGTAGCACATGGATCTGTGCGGTAAAGTGATGAGCTGATGGCGCTCCACCTCAGACGCTAAAATAATCTCCTTGGTCTAGCGCTATTAAAAAGGGGATAGACTCCCTCGCTGTCTGGCTGATACCGACATTAGGCCACCCTGACGTCTTCTTTACGTTAAACGTATTTCAAACAGAGAGGATGTAATCAAAGAACCGCTTGGACGCTCACTCTTCCCATCACTATATTTCTAAATTTTCCTTATTCAACTAAATTAGACAGTAAAGAATAAAATTACAATTATTTCCTTTTGTTAATGGATTTATTTGAAGATTTATCGACGGGATTTTTATTCATATTGATCAAAATAAAGCAAAATAATCAGAAATCAATAATACCGAGCAAATATCTATTAGAATCAATATGCAAATTAGCCTTCCTGTTTACACTGTCAACCGCTATTTAATAGTATATATAAATACAATTGCATGTTATTAGTACGTTGATAAGGCCAATAATAATATAAAACAAATTTATTAATAATGGAAATTTAAATAAAATCATGGGGAATGTGATATAAATAATTGAGGGAAATGTAACGTTGGAGTGATGTAGTTTCGGTTGCAGAAAGATGCATAATCTCCATTACATACTTATATATACACATCCAACCAAATATATTGAATTGACTATTAATACTTTACTAATTTATAACTTCATAATATTGTTTGTGTAACGGTATATCAACTCTTCATGGGTTATTTAAAGCCAAAATTGAAAATGTTTCCGCTCTGTCGGCAGGGATCAAACGCGTTGACCTTATCTCTGCAAAGGGTTTAGATCTCACATATACAGTAAAGGGTATGATATTTAACTGCATTATAAGGTGTGGAGTACCCCTTCATTGCCATATCCTGTTCGCAGCGCCATACTGAAGTCAGTCTACTGTTGGTTTGAACAACAGCAACTGGCTAAGCACAACTGAAGCAGTGTCCAAGACAGTTGGTATTTATAGAAATCAAAAATAGTCCATTCATGTATTTGGGTGATTCCATTCCTTGAGTTCTGATTGGCTACTTGGTTTCTATGATGTTGTGGAATTTCATAAATACCCTGTCATTCTGCAGTAGGGTTGCAGCAAGATAGGTTGGTATTGGGTTACGACTACTTGTTGCCGTGTTTACCAAATCGACGGTAATTGGAACTTAGCTTGATTATTCTACAAGGTCCACTCTGATTCGGAGTGATAGCACCTGCTAGGGTACCATTTTGGGGTCAAAAAGACCTGTTTGAAAATTATTTGTACTAGATAGGGATAATTGATACTATATAACAGTGTGTAAAATATTGTATTAAGAATAGTTACTTGAAGCTATGATTGTTTACTAAGGTTTATTATTATTATTTACTTGAAACCAAAGACAAAGAAGATGTACGACCGTCTGTCACATGACCGCACCATTGCCACCTCATCCTCCTCTCCTCCTCCTCCGATTAGCATTTTTCCCAAATTCTAGGACCGATATATAATTAAATGAAGGTCTTTAGTGAAGAGAATTGCGAGAGGTCATTTGAAATTCCTGTTAAACCCAGATCGTACGACGTGGTAATTAGACGTATATATTTGAGATCGATCGTCACTCGGTACCCGATTTATTGTGGCCTTGTGCCGTACTAAACTTAGGTTAGTAAACACCTAGAAGATTTATAACACATGTAGCTGTTATGATCTTTGTCAATTGATGGAATGGTAGATCTACGGATTATCCCTTCATTTGGATTTCTTGAACTGGGTTGATCCAGCAGCTAATCCAGTAATACTTTGTAAGTATGGGATTTTGAAAAGCCTGTGTTATGCATGGATTTCAAAATAAGCATTTCATCTTATATATATATATATATATATATATATATATATATATATAACCTCGATATTTTTTAGATACTCTGACAAGTGTTAGGTATAAAATATCCAGATGAAATACAGGGAAATGGGTTGAAATTCATCTCTGGTTAAAAAATATCGATGTCACACTGTAGGTTTACTTCAAGACTAATAAGTACCGCGTTTCCCCGAAAATAAGACATGGCTTATATCAATTTTCACTCCGAAATATAACTCTAAGGCTTATCTTTGGTGGTCTTATTTTGTTGTATACCCTTTTCTTTTCTTCTATTCTTCTTCTTCTGTTCTTCCATCCTACGTCTCTTCTAACATCTTGACTTCGTCTTGGTGGTCGGTCGCACTTAACCCATTTCTTCTTCTATATCAGTCTTGTTACCAAGACATTCATTAATTACAAGACCGTGTTATTTTTCTTAAACTTTTATTTCCTTAACTAAACATTTCATGTAACTAAATATCTGACTAACATAGCGCGCGTATGCAGAGTGAGTTACAGTTAAGGCAGGACATCTTCACTGCCTGACGTCCAACTGAAAACTGAGGACCCAACCAGGTCCCACGTGACTTCACGTATTTCGCGGGCTTTCTGTACTATTCCATTGAAAGTCCCGCCCGTGATATGAGAAGGGCCATTCCTTTAGAAATACAGGGGATTGACAATAATCTTATGCAACCGCATAGATTATGTAACAATTTTTCATACATCGAAAAACGATATTACGAAGTAGAAAATTACGAAATTTCTAAACAGAAATTACGAAAAACAATCTTAATTTATTTACTATTAACATTTCTTTTATTCAAGAACTCATAAACAACAATTCATTCGAAAATAATCATATCATCATCTGGAATATTATTCTGCAAGTCATTGGATTCCCAAATTCCTGCAGAATTTCCTCCCTATTCTCTCATGTCGAGCAATAGAGGTCTCATTGAATAAGTTCTTATCCTGCTGTTATATAATTCGTAGGTAGCCTACGAATTATGTTGTAAGTGTAGTTATATTCAAATAACAGTATTGTAAATGGAAAATTATCATTAACCGTTGAAAAAATTTGTTGACGGTTGTTCACCTTTCGCTGACTTGGGCGCCGATTTCTTATAGGTAAAGGAAAAGCGTGTGAAAAGGAACTGACTTAATTACGTTTTGGTCGTTAGTAGAAAGGAAAGATGCGAGAGTCGTTTGTTCCTAAGGCACTTTTGTGTTTTTAATAAAGAATAAAGACGTCTTATAAAAAATAAAGTCTTGCTTAATTATTATAACGAAATGAGTACAGATAACCTAGCCAGAAGAAGGAATCAGCCCAGAAGAGGATGGCAGCGATGAAGCAGAACCAGTAAGCACCCTCTCATCTCCTCTCATTATATACCTGATATAAAGTGGGTATATAACACGGGTAGCCTGTCCATGCTTATTTCTTTCGTTTATCTGCTGCTCTCAACTAGGGCTTATTAAAATCGTCCTGAAAAGTCACGTTAGGTCTTATTTCGGAGTAACATGGTATTCTTATCTAATACGAATAATCTTTAAATAGATCACCTAAACCCATCGACCTGAAGATGTACTCAGTGCTCTCCATATCTCCAGAACTGGACCCTCACCATCAGATACAGTTTAGTGTCATAGCCAGCCAGTGGTGGGGACACTTACCCCTCTGCGGGGGATGTAATCAGCGTATTTTTAAATGCTTTTTTCGGCAAGTGGTAGGTATAAGTACCCACATGCAATACGGGAAATGGGGTTGGTAATATTTTACGGCATGTCAACCCTTGTTCAGTTATTTTATGCTGAAGATGTTTTGTTTCAGTTTCTCGTGTATTCAATTTTTACAACTAATTTTTCATCTTTTTAACCCATAGATAGAACCCTAACAGGTACTACCACTCTGGGTCAGATTGGACCTGGGAGTAATGGCGATAAAGAGGTACTCCACATTCCCCAAACTTCTAGAATTGGAACTTTATCAATAGATGCAGTTTAATGTCATTATTGAAGTCAGTTAGCCTACTGTTGGTTTGAATAACAGCAGCTAAGTATATTTAGCAGTGTCAAGACAGTTGGTATAAATAGGACTCAAGAATGATCCATCCATGAATTTGATTTGGGTGATTCCATTCCTTGAGTTCTGATTGGCTGCTTGACTGCTTGATTTGAATGACATTGTGGAGTCATATATACTCTGTCATTTTGCAGTGAATTTTGTGGCTTTCGGGTTTGTATTGAGTTACAACCGTTTGCTGCCTTGTCTTCCCAGTTCGACGGTAATTAGAACTTTAATTATTCTTCAGTCATATCCAGGACATAAAGGCTCGCAGCCACCACCACCTTCTAGCAGATCTTTGATAAAAAGGCTTGGGGATTGGCATAAGGGCAATAGGGTTGAGACAATCATATAGGTGCTAGGGCATGACGTGACTAGCTGATTGATCGGAGGGGGGGCCTCTCCGACTGATTGTCAAGCCTAAGTAATGACCAAAATGGAGTGAAGCATGTCATGGACCAGGATTCCGTCTTTAAGAATCACTTGCCACCCACGGTGGACGGGTGTCTTCATTGGCGAGGGGGATTTTACTCCTCTACAGCGATGCAGTCGGTTTATTCGGCCCCAGCCAACAGCGCAGGGAAATGGGTTGAAATTCATCTCTGGTTAAAAACAAGACTCTATGTCACACAATAGGTTTAGTTCAAGATATCAAGACTAACCCGTTCTCCAAACAAAACCACTCACCCAGGGAGCGGTTATTGTCGTTCAAGTCTAATTCGCAATGCCTTTATGGTACAGATATCTACTTTCATTGATCGATTCTTTGCTTCGTTGAGTAATAGTTGCCGTAAAGCTCCCAGAGATCAACTTCAAAAAGAAATGATTTATGATAGATTGTCGTTCGGTGTTATCTAGGGGGTGGGGCTCGTCATGTGGAAAATCAACAATAGGAAGATGTCTATGTACAACTGAGGATCAAGTATAAAGGCAAGTAAGTAAAGGAAGGGGTCCCCCGGTAGCACTGACCAGTTGCACTAATTCGGCACGATTAAATTTCAAGCGACCGTGAATGAAACTCTCCCCTGACTCTCTGTAGTCTCAACGTGGGGCAAGTCCGAGTAAGCTAGTCCTGCTGGAGTTAGATCATAACTTAGTGCCCTACATTTCGTTCTGTTCCAGGCTCTGCATTGTTGGCAAGGCATAGAATATGCTGATTGTATCCCCTACAAAGGGGTAAGACACTCAACGTGGGACAAGTCCAGTCTAGTCCTGTGGGCGTTAGATCATAACTTGGCGCCCTACATTTATCGCTCTGTTCCACGTTCTGCCTTGTCGGCAAGGCATAGAATATGCTGACTGCAGTGTGGTGAGACCCGGCCACACGCACACACAAAGGGATATCCTGGGTATGGCACTAAATTGCATCTGATGGTGAGGCAGAATGGAGTACTTTTTTCGCTGTCTTACTCCCAGGTTCACTCGGAACCGGAGTGGTAGAATCTGATAGAGCTCCATCTATGGGATAAATTGATGTTTGAAAATTATATTTATTAAAAAGGGATTATTGATACTATATAAATGTCTGTGGATTATTTGTATTAAGAACAGTTACTTAAAACCTTATATGTGTGTGTTAATTATTTGTATTAAGAATAGTTACTTGAGACCATATAACTGTGTGCAACTTATTAAGAATAGTTACTTGAAGCTATAATCGTTTATTAAGCATTAGTATTATTTTCTAAACTTCTGCTTATTTGTGACATAAGGCCAGATGGTCAGCTTGATCTTTTTTTTAAAATTGTTGTAGATAAGAATACTTGATATCATATAACTGTAAAGTACTTTAAATATACGCTCCTACATTTGGGGCGCTGGTGATTGTCGTCAGTGATGTAATATTTATATTAGGAATAGTTACTTGAAACTATACGTGTTTACAAAAGATTATTATAATATTATATTTTTAAAAAATCAACTTTTTATTAACATTGTTCTAGATGTAATTATTTATGTGTGATGTGTGTCTTAAATCTTCTGTTCATTAAATTTATATATACAGTTGTGCCTTGACTTACGAGTGCCACAACTTATGAGTTTTTCAAGTAACGCGCTATCACTTAATAGATTTTATGCTTTGAGTTGAGAGCTAAAATTTGAGGTACGAACGAACTTCAGATACGCTTAGGTTCACTTAAAACATTTAAGCTTCCCAATTTATTCTGACAAAGAAAAATATTATTTATAAAAAAAAAACTAGCATTCAAATATATTGCAGCAAATAATTCTTTACATTTTATTTTATTATGTTTTTATACAATACGGAGCTATTTTTCTCATTAAAAAAGACGTAACTAAAAATAGGGTGTTTTGGTGGTGAAGCTGGAACGGATTATTGGCATCTGAGTTTATATCAATGGGGGAATATTGATTTGATATACGAGGAAATTGAGTTTACTAGCGGAACGAATTAAACTCGTAAGTCGTTACCACTAATATATATATATATTTCTCCATTGTATAATGGCTATCTGACGAGACTGGGCTTTTTTATGGAGTTACCCGCTGTAATAAATTTATAATAGACAAATTACGGTCTGTTGAATTTGTTATTATTATTAGAAGTGTAAATATTGCTCTGTATATAATTAATGTATTATCATACATTGAGCTCTCTTAGGGACTCGAAACACCTCTTGTAAAAATCTGTAGGTGTGCATCTGCATGGGAATGCATTGTCGATATACGGAAGATATAGATGATCCCCAGAAAAATCATCCCCAACTTACCTGTCTATTGGATATTTTTATCTTATATATATGCGCAATTCATCTTAGAATATCAAAGTTAAAAATACACTAAGAACATAGGAATTAATAATCACATGCTCGATATAAAATCTACTGCCGAGAAGCTGTCTTTATTATGAAGTATTTGACGTATTAGACGGTTTTATTGACAAAGTCTTCAAATGTGAATAGATAATTATGCTTTGCTTTTCACACTAGTTTGAAGGGTGGAACTGACAGCTTGCTTAAAACCTGCTATCATTAGTGTTCTATTATCGTAATGAACTCAGCACTAAATACTACGGATAGGGTCGTTATTACGAAGCCTGGCATATCTAATGGGAATTTCTGTTGATGTTGGTAAAAATTTGACATTTATATTCCGACTAAGAAATGCTGATTGTTTTATCTTACTAGAAACCATATATATATATATATATATATATATATATATATATATATATATATATATATATATGTGTGTGTGTGTGTGTGTGGATGGTATTGTAGCGTTAGTTTGTATTCGCCTGGTGGAGTTGTCTGCCCTTTTTAGTTTGATGATGCCCGCTAGGGCACCAGTATTTAAGCGCCGGTTTCAAACACTTTCGCTCTTTTATAGTTTCAGCAACTACGAGCCACATGGGGTAGATTCTATCTAAACCCTCTCGTGGGGCTCCGCCCCCCTTACATTACTGTAAGTCCTCACAGCATGGACTATTCCTAGTCTCATGTCTGTGCCTTTTATTGTATATCTGTATCATTCATGAATGTGTCTTATCTTGATTTGTGTACCCCTTTTTATGTGTACTCTTTACTATGAACGTTGTATCAACTGTATCCATGTGCTGTGTACATTAAATGTTTGTCTATTAACCTTCGTCGGAGTTATATGTATCCAAAGTATGTTGAACTTTAAACCAACGTTACAGTATCAAGTATTTATGATAGGATTCGACCAAATTTGAGAACGCAAACGCACATAAAGATTTTGCGTATATACAATATAAATATCAGTGTATGCGCATATTTTTATATATACTGAGTATATTAGAAAAAAATACATGAAAACCTTAATTTATCATAAATTTATTTCGGCTATCTTCGCCTCTTCAAGTCAATTTTTTAAATGAAATCAGACTAGAAGAGGAAGATAACCAAAATAAATTCATATCTGATAAATTAAGGTTTTCATATATAAATATATTATCATTATTTATATTTTTTTGCTTGAAGGCAGTTACAATGCGTATATCGTATAAAATTCGATAATTAATGAAAATAATCATGACAAGCGAACTCGGCAAATATCGAGCCCTACGTATAGCTGTTTCAACTTTATTAAGTCTCATCAGCGATGTATACTTACGATTTCCCTCCGACAGAAATCGAAACCGGGAGGTTTATATGAAAACCCTAATTTATCAAATAGAAAGCGGACACTCCATCGAACATCGTTATGAATGGGGGCAGCCTGGGAGACATATAGAGCTTTAAGTACTTTGGGTCCACCATTGCCAAATCAGTCTACACTGATAGGGAAGTAAACAGTAGAATCGCGAGAGCAACGGCAATTATGGCCAAACTGAGCCAGAGAGTCTGGAACAACTGCCAGCCTCACTAAGAAAACCAAACTGCGCGTCTACAAAGCGTGCGTTCTCAGTACACTCCTCTACAATAGTGAAGACTTGACCACTTACTCAAGCCACGAGAGGAAACAATTTCCACCTCGGGTACCTACACCGCATCCTACGTATTCGCTGGCAAAAGCAAAGTGCCCAAAACAGATGTACTGGACCGAGTAAACATGAGCATGTTCGCTATCATCTGTAAGAGGTGTTGTGCTGGCTTGGTCATGTCAGGTGGCTTGACTAAGGGCCCTTAGTCAAGGACATGAAGACATGCCACATTAACACCGACACATGGCAGGTTGGTGTAGAAAACCAAGCGGCCTGGTGCCTCCTAGTCAAACAAGGCATGAAAAGGAGTGAAAAAAGAGAGGATAGAAATTGCCACAGCAAATAGAGCCAGAAGGAAGGAGAGGCAACAACAACTCCAGCAAGCATTACTGTGATTGCCATTCATAAATTGGCCAGATCAGCCACTCGCGCAGATGCAGTTAAGGGAGGGGGAATTTGGACACTATGCCATCGTCTTTAGCAGACGGAAGATAACAACACACACACACACACACATATATATATATATATATATATATATATATATATATACATAATGTTTATCCCAAAGATAAAATCCCCAAAATATTTAGAAATCACAGAAACGCTTAAGTTAGCATCATGTTAAAGTTTCAACATGTATCTATTTTTCGACATAATCGTCATTTCGTTCGATGTGTTTTTTTTTCGTGGATGCTGTAGCAGCTTTTGTATACCCATGTCATTCTAGCTCACTGTCATATCGTTGAGGAAGCGTTAAACCTCGTCGTCGTTGCAAAGTTCTTGCACCACTTGCGGATATTTCTGACATCAATGCATGACCTTCCATACACTTCCGTTAATCGACGATGAATTCTAATCAGTTTAATGCCTTTTTGCCTTCAAAACCTGAATAATGCGCCAACTTCACATTTGGCGATAATGTCAATCGGGAGCTCCAGCAGAAATGACTGCCAAGCCTAAACTGAACGTGTCAACGAGGCGCGCGTATGTACAGGTGCAACAAACAACAGTGTTGCCGATAGATGCTCAAACGGCCCCCTTATGTCCCCAGCGCTTTTGGAGACCTTACCTTGGGATTATCAACACCTCTACACGAGCAACATGTGGCACAAGGTCAGTATCTTAATGGGAATTTAACAGGTTTAAATTCAGTTTTCCTTTTCTTAAATTGGTTACCTAACGAAGGTTAAAAAAAACTGCCCTGCTATTTATGCCTAGCTGGAGGGAGCATAGTTGGATGTATGCCTTTCCCAATGCAAACAGCCTCGTCCAGGATTTGAACTCCGGTCGTCGAATCCATTTTGTACGATGGTAATCATTAAACCACGCAGCTGTGGGTTAGTTACATATTTAAAAAAAAAAAAGATAAGTCAATGTCACTTTTTATTTTACACAGTTTACTGTTTTAAAATGCGTCAACAGCTCGAGAATGTTTTGGCTGTATTTTCTTTCTTAGCTGAGAGATAAATTTAGGCAGGATTTGAACCCATTTCGCCGAGTCCATTTCCGATGATGATAATCACCATATCACGCGTTTCCATCCTCGTACATATACTGCCTAATGATGAAACCTTATAGCCTGTTTTGTTTTTTTGTTTTTTGCCTTTATTTTTTTCTGATATAAAATTCCGTTGTCTTTCATTGCAAATCGTCTTCTTTTTATGTGTATCTATATTTCTCCCACTGTTACAGATGTAAGGAGGTAATAATAAAAAATACAGGTTTTCAGAGAATATAGTAATGAGGTTAGCTAGCTGAAAGGTTCGGTAACAAAGAAATTGTAATAAAACTCAGATTTCTCATCAGACATGCTAAATAAGTCACATTTGGTTAGGAAAGTTTGATGGGAATTAAAACGAATGACACCATTTGTATACATGTTTGTCTTTTGGGGACTAATTCGAAAGATACGATAGAAACTAGGTGTCAAGATTACAATCATTTTGTTTCAAAAGGAAACTCTCTCTCTCTCTCTCTCTCTCTCTCTCTCTCTCTCTCTCTCTCTCTCTCTCTCTTATATATATATATATACTAGCAAATATATGCACCCTCCGGGTGCAAGTATCTAAGTTTTAATGTAATAATATATTATATCAAATTAGAACGGCTAATGAAACTAAATAAGATGCAGATTAAAAAAAATTGAAACAGAGGGAGTATAATCGAAAAATAGAACAACTGAAACTTACTCTTCCATCACTCTCGTCTTTCATTGTTATTTTTTCTAATTCAAGTATTTAGTTAAAAGAGGAAGTGAAGAATAAAATTACAGTTATTTTTTCTTGTTAACGGATTTATTTAAGATTCACTGAAGAGATGTTTGCTTATATTCATTAATATGAAACCAAACAGTTAGAAATCAATAATACTAAGCACATATTTATTAAAATCACATTTTTGATATAAATATGCAAATTAGCCTTCCCGTTCCCACTGTAAACCGCTATTTTGTTGTATATATAAATATAATTGCATGTTAGTATGTTGATGTGGTTAACAGTATTAATAATGTAAAACAATTTTATTAATAATTGAGTTTTAAATAAAAATAAAATAATTGAGAATGTGATATAAATAAGAGGATTGTGACTTGAGTAGTAATATAGTTTACAGACGGAAAAATCTCCATTATACAATGTCTGTCTAACCATTGGTTTCTGAATGTCACTTTTTCGGTGTTATTCGTCTTCAGAGACGTTGACTTTTGAAAAAATGGACAGTTTTTAAACTTTTGGCTCGTGTTTACGTGATCCGTTATTCGTTCTTGCATTTTGCTTTCGTCATTCACCGGCATCACTATTTGTCGTCATTGGGTCTCGTGTTTATATGATGATTTAAAATTTTTCCGTTTTTATTTCTTTATTATTTTTATTTTTTATTTTTTATTTTTTATTTTAGTTTGTGTGTGTTTATTTATATGTGAAATATATATATATATATATATATATATATATATATCAGATAAAATATTATTGTACTGATTTACCGTTAATAAATTTTCATGCGCAATTCTCAGATGGTTGTTGATTTTAAACCTGCTCTGCTAGTTGAGCATTGAGCACTTTTGTATTCCAACACTTTTCATATTTGCTATTCATTTTATTATATATATATATATATATATATATATATATATATATCATAGAAAGGAAGGAAAAACTCAACACCGTAATTCCATGTCACCATGGTGACAGTCTTGCAATGTAAAAAAAATTTTTTACTTTTTTTTACTTTTTTATTTTATGTTATTTTTTGAGAGGTAAAGATTTTTCAGTTATGCAATTCAAATAACTTGATTCTCCCATCTGATGAGACTGGATTTTGGGAGCTATATTGAATCAAGATTTATATAGGCCCTATTTTTGGTCGAATAAATGTATTATGGAATTACAGTGTTGAGTTTTTCCTTCCTTTCTATGATAAATATTGCTCTGTATATAATCTAAAAAGTTTATTATACATTGAGCTCTCTTTAGTGATTTAAAGATTCACTGTATTTATACATACTGGATCATACAATAATAATACAGTGTATCATGTTACATACGCCTATCGTTCAACGCTATACAGCGCTTTCCATCAGAGATACCAAAGAAAATGAAAGGTGTACATGCAAAAAAAACTTGGCAAAGAACAATAAAACACAGTATTATTTTAAAACACAACATTTAATTCGAGGTTATAGTCTTTGGGAATCATAATACGAACGCCGACAGGCTAGAGTTTATAATGTCATTTTGGTGGAATTTCTTCTTCAAAATCAATTTAGAAAGGTTCATAATGAAAGGACTTTGCACTTATCTTTGTTTTATGCGTGATTTGTTTTCCGTGATAATGATTATTCCGGTATTAGTTCTTTATCTGACATTTTGAAATTGTGATAACTTTCTTCTTGGGAGACATTCTTCGTCTTCCCTCCCCCACGAGATGTTCACTGACCGGGTCCCGAGTATTGACTGTTGAAACTTTTCTCCCTCCCCACGAGATGTTCACTGACCGGCTCTCTGGTATATACTGCCGAAACTGACAACCGGGATCGCTTTCCCTTCCTCCAAATCGTGACGTCACCTGTCTCGATACGTTTGGCGTACGTGGGTAAAGCAACGAGTGTAGTATCAGTCGTTCGTTTCGTGTGCCTTCCTCTTCTTAGCTAGGCCGGCTTACGGCCATGACTAAACAGTTTTTCTTCTTCCGGTGAGCTTTTAGGGTCAAATTCTGTGACTCCCTCCCCTCTCCCAGGCGTCACACAGTCTAATAAGAATATTCCAAAAGTTTTAAACCGTTTATCATTTGATGGAACGTAACACTTAGAAATCACATATAGAATCATCCCTCACTGCCAAGTTTTGGATACCTCTCATATATATATATATATATATATATATATATATATAATATATGTTTGAATATGAATAAATATATATTAGTGTATGTGAGACTCCTCTAATAATACCACAAAAACTTGGCCCACCACTAATTCACCAAGGGAGCTAGTGATAACCATACACTACTGCAATGTATATATATATATACATATATATCCACCTAAAAAGGGTCTATCCCCTTTTCACTAGCGTCAGTCCAGGGAGATTGTTTGGTGCCTGAGAGGAGCGCTACACCTACCATTAGATTCCACTCTTTACCGAGCAGATCCAATCTCCGCTACTCATGCGAGGTCCGGTATCGAACCCGGATGAATGATGTTCTGTTATGCATGTCTCCATGAATCTTTGTAACCAGGATTTCCTTATAATGGTGTTCATCATTCGTTTCAAACTTGGAGAAAAATCGGATATTCTGATCATCTTTGCCATTTCATGAATTATATATATACACACACACACACACACACATATATATATATATATATATATATATATGAGATGTAAACAAACAGACGATGTGTTTTGATATGGCTTTTTTTAGCCAACAATTTTTGGGGGAATATGTGCTTAATTGAAGTCGTACCTAATTTTTGAAAATCAATTAATTAATAATTAATTAACTAGGCGGGAATACCTATTCAAATATAAGGCTAAACAAATTGTTTAACGAAATTGTTTGGTGCCTGAGAGGAGCGCCACACCTACCATTAGATTCCTCTCTTTACCGAGCAGATCCAATCTCCGCTACTCATGCGAGGTCCGGTATCGAACCCGGAGCCTAGGTGGATGAATGATGTTCTGTTATGTATGTTATATATATATATATAGATCAACCCCTCCCCAGGAGGCAGAGAAAATTTGGCAAAATTTCGACATTTTAGCTAAATTGATGCTCTTTCCACCCTGATGAAAACTTTCTCGCTAAAATGCTGTGTTTACGTGGTTAAAATTTTAAAAGTTGTCTAAAAATCAAATAAAATTTTCTCACAATTGATGACGTCAGCATCTATATGTATACAGGAATCACATTTGTTTTGGTATGTACGTGTCGATTTTTAGCTTACAAGATATATATCACTGAGCATTAAAATAACGCATACTTATTATGTTAATAATAAGGAAAAGGACAAATTTAGTTTTTGATTTTTACTGATTAAATGATATAATTCAATGATTGAAAATCAATCAATTTGAGGAACTCTTCAAAGTTTCTCATAAGTCAGTATAAAAATTAGCCTTTGGAAAAATAAAAGTATGTTTCATACCACTCATGAGTTTAGAGTTACATTTTCCAAATACATATTTTGAATATAAACAAAAAGAAATAAATTTATAAATAAAAGAATGTTATTATACGCAAATATTAAATTAATTTCTCTAACTCCTTTCTTCCCTCTTTCTCTCTCACTCACTGCTGTTCCTAAAATCTTTTTAGTTCACTCATGGACCGGGTATTTCTACTAGTGACATTATAAGACTGGATAAATGTTTTCCAGACGGACTAAGCCACAATTCAATCAATTACACAGCAACACATTTTTTTTAAAGATCTCTGTTGCATGAGTTTGTCTTACTTTTTCTTGATATTTTTGATTTGCTGATTTCAAATATGGATACAATTTTGTTTTGTATGCTCTAGTTTTCATACAATTTGAGGTATTACATTTTATCCTTTTGTGGCTAAATAAACTACTTACGCGTTTATGGTATCAATGGGGATATCTAATTTTATTTGTTTTTCCTGTTAAATTTGATCATGGCTACAAGGAGACATCAATGTGTGAACAACCCAAGTGTTTTCTGATATATTTCTAGATACTTCACGTTAGAGGCGCAATATAACATTGTTTGTGAAGCGAGCCTTTTAAGCGTACTTCGGATTTACTCTTGGTAACCAAGACAAGGAATGGACCCCTCAAACTGTATGTCATAACTATGAAGATATGCTGCTTGGCTTGACGAAAGGGAAACGTAAGGGATTACCCTTCGGAATTCCTATGACCTGGCGGGAACCAAAGGACCACACAACTGACTTCTATTTTTGTCTGGTCAATACAAAAGGCGTTGGTAAGAAAACAAACATAAAATCACTTATCCTAGTATCTCATCAGCAATTCAACCTACACTGCACTCTGATGAGCTACTAGTTCCAGTTTTTATTGAGTTGTCTCCATCTGAAGAAGAGAGTATCGACGAAATGCAAGAGACTAACTATGTTACTCAAATATACTGACAGATTCCGACAATCCTTATGCTGCATTGAAGTTATCAACTCCTCAGCAGTTTAACCACCCAAAGCTGATTGAGCTTGTGCATGATCTGGGTGTCTCAAAAAAAAGGCAGAAGAAATTTCAGCTTCTAGACGACATGAAAAGGCTCTACTGAACAAAACTACAAAAGTTTTATACTTCCGAAATCGGGAAGAGGTTTTGTGGAATTTTTAAAGAAAAGAATAAGTTTGTCATAATATCTTGGGTCTTCTCCAGGAATTGGGAATTCCATTATATAATCTAAATGATTGGAAATTATTCCTAGATAGTTCTAAGCGCAGCCCGATGTTCTGTTCTACTACATAATGATAATGTTTATGTAGCTATTCCAGTAGGTCATTCTATGTGTTTACAAGAGTAGCATAGTTAAACTGTGATAGACCTACTAAAATACCACGAGCACAACTGGGCAATTTCTGTGGAACTCAAAATGGTGAACTTCCTCTTTGGTCAACTAAGAGAATTTTCAAAAGATACCTTTTGCTTCATTTGCATGTGAGACATCCGAGCAAGAGACAAGCATTGGAACCAGAAAGACAGGCCCTTACGCAAACTCTGGAAGTTGGTATGCCAAATATTGTCAATGATCCAATCGTCAGCCAAGAAAAGATCCTATTTCCTCCTCTGCACATGAAGCTGGGTCTGATGAAACAATTTGTCAGAGCATTAAATACTGATTAACAATGAGTTTCATATAAATTATATCCTTTTGTATTGATGAATATGTTTCGAATTGTTTGTTTTGTTTTACGGCATATCAACCCTTTCGGGTCATTTATTGCCAAATCGGTCATTTTGATATGTGGTTACTACTGTTGCTTAATGGTCACTCATCTAAATACTGAGTAGGCTCATTGCTGCTTAACTTCGGTGATCTAGCGAGAACCGGTGCTTTCAAAGTGACTTGACCGTAAGCCCGTTTCAAATTATGTTCCAAATAAAGGTAGACTATGTAACATTTTCTTATTTTATTCACTTGAAAATTTAATAAGAGTTTAATCCCGTGGTTCTGATAGACGACGATGACAGTGAGAAAGAGATGAAATTTTGATATTTTGAAATACGTCAATAGCAAAAGAAATGAGAGCATTCAGGAAGAAAACAACTTCATATTTGAAATCAGTACATTAAAAATACTAGCAAATATATGCACCCTCCGGGTGCAAGTATTTAAGTTTTAATGTAATAAAATATTGTATTAAATTAGAAAGGCTAATGAAACTAAATAAGAATACAGATAAAAAGATTTGAAACAGAGGGAGTACAATAAAAGATTTGAAACAGAGGGAGTATAATAAAAAATAGAACAACTGAAACTTACTCTTCCATCACTCTCGTCTTTCATTGTTATTTTTTCTAATTTAAGTATTTAGTTAAAGAGGAAGTAAAGAATAAAATGACAGTTATTTTATCTTGTTAATGGATTTCATTTAAGATTCATTGAAGAGATTTTTGCTTATATTCATTAAAATAAAACCAAACAGTTAGAAATCAATAATACTAAGCACATATTTATCAAATTCGATTTTTTAATATCATGCAAATTAGCACACCGTAAACCGCTATTTTGTTGTATATATAAATATGATTGCATGTTGTCAGTATGTAGACATAGTTAACAGTATTAATAATGTAAGACAATTTTATTAATAATTGAGGTTTAGATAAAAATAAAATCATGGAGAATGTGATGCCAATAACTAAGAGAATTGTGACTTGAGTAGGAATATAGTTTCGGTTACA
>CM042142.1:54400080-54484203 GCA_023376005.1 Doryteuthis pealeii
CTATTGCTGTGGAGAACTGGGAGAAGCTAGCTTGTAATATACCTGGTTGGAGAGCCACCATCTACCTGTCTGTGGAAGAATTTGAGTCCAATCGAATTAAACACCAAAAATTGAAGTGGGCTATTAGAAAGGGTAATTTTCAGCCCAGCAACATTCAAAGTGGAGAAGTTCCAACATGTAGTTTATGTGGAAGAGTATATCTCTCCAGGGCTGGACAGGTGAGTCATCTGAGAAAACACAAGGATAGTGTCAAATGCTACTGGCACACAACTATGATGATAAAAAAAACAAAAAACAGGAAATGGTCTTACTCGAATACGAGTTGACAGCCATCATATATATATATAATATATATATATATATATATATATATATAGTCATCCACAGACATCGTGTTTCGATGTTTATATCTCATCAGTGTGGCTACTTTTAGTTGAGAGCGAAACCTGACTTACTTCTCCGCAGTCCGATCCCTTCCACTCAGTCGTCCGTAGCTGTCAGTAAGAGGCAAACATTTTAACTGATAAATACAGACATTGTAGATTATGTTACAATCACCACGAGAACTCGAGTCTGTAAACAAGACGTGTAATGCCTATATATATATATATTATATATATATATATATATAAGGAGAGAAAGATTGAATAAAATCCGACAAAATGTGGTTGAGAGGAGAGGAAAATGTGGATATAACAACACACAAACGACTATGTTCAATTGATATTTCGCCTCATTGTTGGTTGATACGTATATACGTTGATACACATGCCAAACCCTCCCGACTTTCTTCTCATTCCCCTAGACTACTCACCAATAACCCATTCCCTTTTCTCTCGTTCCCCCGCCATTTACCTTTTCAAAATAAAAGCAGAATGTACAAGCACTTAAATCAATAAACTTCTGGGGAAACCTCAACCAACAATGAGGCGAAATATTAATTGAACATAGTCGTTTGTGTTGTTATAACCCCATTTTCCTCTACTCTCAACCACACGCACACACACACACACACACACATGTATATATATATGTGTGTGTGTGTGTGTGTGTGTGTGTGTGTAGTGTGTGAGTGTCCTGTGTAACTGTAGGCAAGTAAAATTGGCACACGGTGGAGGGATTTTTATTAGAAGAATAGAATTAAAATTCTCTTAGATGATAAATCCAAGATTACTCTACTAGATGTGAATTCTGAGAGTTAAGCAGGAAACTTATTGTTTTGTTTGTTTTTTTACACGTTAAAGGCAAACTAACAAATTCTGATTTTTGGGGCCAATCTCGTATCAAAGATTGGTTTTCAGTTAGTCTAAGCCGTAAATATATGTAGACCTCCACGAAACTCGTCTATATTTCCCGAAATCGACTCAGAATAACTTCAAGGTTTTTTTTTCTTCTTTGGGAGACATCCAGTAACACGTATTCCAAATCCAATTTGCCAATGAATTTTCTTTTTTTTTTGGGGGGGGTGGGGGCTGGTATTCGTTTGTTCTAAACGTCTTTTGTAATCCTATTTTCGATATATGAAATGCTGATTAAATACATTTTAAAGATTGCTTTGACTGCGTTGTATTCCTAAAATGCAAGGTAGGCAATGCTTATCCAATAAAAATTATTTTGAACGAATTTTCCAAAATCTATATACTAATATTCGTGTTCCTTAAAAGTACGACCGTTATCATCTTGCCACACCCTCTGGCTAAAAAATAGACTGTCCACATCGTCCAAGAGGAAATGCAAAAATGTAAATCCTGATTATCTGGTGTTGCTTATCCGCCAAATTCTTATTTCTGTTGAGTGCCGTCACTTCAGCTAGATAATAGACTATTCCGGTTTTATTATAAAGAAAGATAGGAAAGAAAGATAGAGAGTCGGAGAGGGTGAGCGTGCGGAAGCGATAACGTTAATTGTTTCAATAAAAAAAATGAAAAGATGAAATGAAGGAAAGGAAGAAAAGAGTTAAATCAAATTATTGTACTTTTTGCATATTGAACTATTTGCAATAGCTCTTAAGTAAACATATCAAACGTTGTAACAATTAAATCATCATACTGTGGTATATCTACAGGTCCTGTTTTGATTATTCAGGTAACCATTATTAACATACAATACTCCACTTCGGCTCTTATTTGGGCAGCCCTGTCGCAGGGGATTTAGAATACACTGACTGCACCTCTGCAGAGGGGTAAAATCCCCCGGTGGGACCACCTATTAGCCATTGGTGGCAACCCGTGATGCTTAAGGAGGGAATCCTGGTGGATGAGCAGTCCATGATATGCAACGCTTAACTTTTGGCTCTTACTTAGGCTAGAAGGGCGGACGGAGAGGCCACCTCACACCAATCGGCCGGTCATGTCACGCCCTAGCACCTATATGATTGTCCCAACTCTATTGCTCTCATGGCAAACCCCGAACCCCTTTTATAATATATGTGCTAGAAGGCGGTGACTGAGGGTCTTAGAGTCCCGAGTATGACGTTAAACAGCATCTAATGATGAAGTTCCAATTTTAGAGTTTCGGGGAGTGTAGAGTACCCCTCCATCGCCATTACTCCCAGGTCCACCCTGGCCCGAAGTTGTAGAACCTATTAGGTTCCCATCTATGAATTAAATAGACTTTAAAAAAAAAATAGTTTCATCCACGGATTCCATAAAACAAGATTGCGGATAATTTTTGACTATCCCTCGTATATTACGACTTAGGGGCAATCTGTGGTTCGAGTTTGGTCAACACCCCCCCCCTACCATATTAACATGGGAAAACATCCTGTTCATGTTTGGCCTCTTAGAAGTCGTATTCAGCTGAGTAATGTTGGATTCTTACAAATGTGTCTTGCCTTTTAAGTGCGTCACGAAATTGAATCACAAGAATATCAAGCAGAGTCATGCGATCAAATTATGTGTCGGATTTCAGAACATCGCGACGGACATAAGTTAAAACGGGAGATCAGGTTCTATCCCGCCAGGCACAGGTTTTTAGGTGGCCCAAGGCATTTTTGGGTTGACCGAGAGACTGTGGATGGTTAACCCCGATCTGGTCGACCGATTATTTCACGAATTCAAGGAAGTGCAACAAACTTAAAGACTCTAGACGTTTTACGGTGAGACTAGAGTTCTGAGAGTTTGGAGTCATCCTTTTGTTCCATCACTCCCAGGTCCACCCTGCCCCCTTCCAATGATAGTACTTGTTCGAGAGTCCTATCTATAGGTCAAATAGATCCGACTAGCAGGACCTGTAGATATACCACAGTATGATAATTTAAGTATTACAACTTTGAAATGTTTACTTAAGTGTTGTTGCGATATAGTTCAATATATAATAAAAGTATAATAATCTTGATTTAACTCTCTCTCTCTCTCTCTCTCTCTCTCTCTCTATATATATATATATCTATCTATCTATCTATCTATCTATCTTTCCTTCTTTTCATCATGTTCGATTGAAATAACACTAGTGTTATCGCTTCCACGCATTCACTCTATCTTCCCCTGCTCTCTTTGTCTTTCTTATAATATTTTTCTATGTAGCATGTCCTTTTTCTTCCCTTTCTTTACGATAAAAACGGAATGGTCTATTATTTAGCTGAGGTGACGACACTCATAAGAAATTAAAATTCGGCAGATAAGCAACACCAGATAATCAGGATTTACATGTTTGCATTTCATCTTGAATCATTCGGATGGTCTCACTAACGGTCGTATTTTTAAGGAACAAGAGTTTAATATATAAGTAAAGTCGGCGGGGTGGCCTATTGTCAGTATCATCCAGACGGCGAGGGAGCCTGTCGCCGTTTCACTTAACCAGGGAGATTGTTTTTGCGACTGCTGTGGAGCCCACACCTACTATCAGCTCCCTACTTCACCGCACAGACCCAACCTGTGCTACGCATACGCTGAGTTGGCGAAGGCCAGTATCGAACCCAGAACCTTGTGGTTCCAAGGCGGATTATGTGGAAAAATTATTTGGCTCTTTATAATAAATCGAAACTTTAATGTGTTTTCCTGTTTAAAATGCTTGCAGATTATTATCTAAAAATGGGAATACTTGAAACTATATAATTGTGTACAAATATTAATATTAGATTGGAATACTTAAAACTATATAACTGTGTACAAATATTGATATTAGATAGGAATACTTGAAACTATATAATTGTGTACAAATATTAATATTAGATAGGAATACTTGAAACTATATAATTGTGTACAAATATCAATATTAGATTGGAATACTTGAAACTATATAACTGTGTACAAATATTAATATTAGATAGGAATACTTGAAAGTATATAACTGAGTACAAATATCAATATTAGATTGGAATACTTTAAACTATATAACTGTGTACAAAGGAATTAGATTATTAATCTTGCATGATAACTGTTGTGTGTAAATTATGTGTATGAAGAATACTTACTTGAAACTCTAATTGTTTACAAACGATTATTATTAAATAAGAATAAGTACAATGGTTTGCATTTTTTATTATTTTCTTTTTAATTTACAATTCAGTCTCGATAATGTAGTTCGATTTTTGTTTTTTCTATCACACCTTGTATTTAAGCTTTTAGGTTAGTAAAAAGATTTCCAAAGGTCAACTTTAATTTCTCTTCTCAATAATTTCAGGCTGAAACCAATTTATCCAGGAAAATCATTTCAGATAATCGTCAAGAAACCTGAAAGAAATAAAAATAAAAAAAATAAAATAAAACTTCATTAAAATTGACAAAGCATTTTGATGATTTAAAAACAAACAAACAAAAATGATACCCTTTAGCATTGTGTGAAATAGATGTGGCTTCGTATTGTGTTGTATGTGTGTTGGGCTGATTGATAGACGAATTGTCGCTAAAGGCTCTATTCGCCTCGACCTACGTTTATTCATCGGAATTAACTTCTGACCTCATTTTCTTGATACGCATATCTGACATTGTTCAAATAACAAATAAATTTATACGGCAATGCATGAAACTTTAACAGAAAAAAAAAAGGCACAATGAAGCGAGATTTTTGCTAGCGATTGATTGGTTTTGGTTAGTTTGTTTTACGGCATATCAACCCTTTTCGGAGCAGTTAATGCCGAAACAGGTCATTTTGATAAAAGGTTCTATGCTTCAAGTTCTTAATATCTTCAAATTGGTATAAATAATTTTCATTAGCTTCATTTGGTTTGGTTTGGATTGGTTTAATAACCACGTGGGTTATTTAATGCCAAAAACTGTTAGCTTGTGAGACAAAAAAAAATCGAGTGGTTTTAGCAGCACGTCAACCCGTCTTCTCCCTTCAAACTTCTCGCTTTGCTTTCTTTTTCTTCGAATTTTTTTTTGGGGGGGGGGGTTGTTGTTCCTTTTAATTCTTTCTTTTCGCCCCCACCCCACACTTTTTTCTTCGCTTACTCTTTTTTTTCTACTTTTTTCTTCGCTTACTTTTTCTACTTTTTTCTTCGCTTACTCTTTTTCTTCTACTTTTTTCTTCCTTTTCTTTTTTTCTTCCATTTTCTTTTTTCTTCTCATCCTTTTTTATTTCATTCAACTGGAGAATGTGAAGTACCCCTTCATTGCCATTACTCCAAGGTCCACATTGACCCGGGGTGATAGTACCTGTTAGGGTCCCATCTATGGGTTACATAGAAAAAATGTTTTTAAAAATTGAGTTTAATAAAAAGAATTGAATACCCATAAATAATAAATAAAACTATGTCTTCGGCATAAAATAACGCAGCAATGGTTGACATGTCGAAAATTAAACCAAAACCAACCTCTCTCTTTCCTACTGTGTCGGAAAATCAATCGGGCAGGCTCTATTATTAACACATAGCATTTAGTTTTCGGTAATGTTGCTGAGCTTTTTGTAAGATTAAAAAATTGAAAGGTAGAATCCACCCAATTAAAATCAGATAAAATATGGTTTTTAATTTAACGAGTATATTACTTACACTTTAAGACATTTCTTTTCAAATTCTGATTTTTTTTTTCAATTTTTCCTTCGACGCCATTTTGTCAACATTTTTTCTTGAATCAAAGAAAATGAACGCGCAGTCAAAAGAACGATGGCTTTCTTTTAGTAAAATCAATCATTTTCGTCGTAAATGAATACAATCTCTTAGAATTGCAAATAACAATAAATACCTACTTATTCATGATCGATGGGCGTAGATTTATATACGCAATAATGATAATAGTACTTTAATGCCTGTCTGACTAGGTCAAATGGGAATAGCTCTATCAGGGGGAAAAAGGGCGGGAGGAAAACAAAAATGGCTTCTCTTCTTATTCTTAGTTCCTTAAATAATACAAGAAAGGTTTAACCTGTAAAATTTGTTTAAGAAAAAATAGGTTAATGCTAATTCAGTAGTAATTTCTAAAAGAAAATTACCGTATTTAGTCGTGTATGATACGCACTTCTAACTTTTAGCTACAAATTTTTTGAAAAAAAAAAAAATCTTTCGTATATAATACGCATTGATATTTTTCGAATTTGCAACAGCTAAATTTGTACGAAATTTATAATTACTAGCAGAACCTGTAGATATGCCACAGAATGATGATTTAATTATTACAACGTTTGATATGTTTACTTAAGAGCTATTGCTAAATAGTTTAATATGTAAAAAGTATAATAATCTTGATTTAACTCTCTTAATTCTTCTTTCTTTCCTGATTTTCATCTTTTCATTATGTTTAATTGAAACATATTAGCGCTATCGCTTCCGTGCACTCACCCCCTCTTTATATCTTTCACATCTTTCCCTTATTCTCTTTCTTATATTTTTTCTGTGTAGCATGTCCTTTTTCTTCACTTTTTTCTTTATAATAAAATAGAATGGTCCATTATTTAGCTGAAGTGAGGACACTCATAAGTGAATAAGAAACATCAGATAATCAGGATTTACATTTTTGCATTTCATCTTTGGAGATTTGGGCGGTCTCAGGGTGTTGCAAATGCTAACGGTTGTACAATTAAGGAACACGACTATTCATATATAGCTAGTACTTTAATGTCTATCTGACTGGATCAAATGGGAATAGCTATATCAGGGGGGAAAAGGTGGGAGAGAAACAACAATCTCTTCGTATCCTTATTGTCTTTAAATAATACAAGAAAGGCTTAACCTATAAAATTTGTTTAAGAAAGACACAAAAACGCCAACTCAATAATATGTCATTTTGATATACTGAAAAATAAATCCTCATCAACTGTTTCATTAAATTTATATATATATATATATATATAATATATATATATATATGAGGAAAAATGAGTAAAGAAAAGAAAAGTAAATGGATAAATGAATTTAATCGATATCACTTACACATGTGTTTCGGTCAGTTTATGTGTGTGAAAATATTTCGCACACATACAAGAATCGACCTTCATCAGAGTGAATATTTTTTTTATGATCATAATTTTTATCATAAAAATATATTCACTCTGATGAAGGTCGATTCTTGTATGTGTGCGAAATATTTTCACACACATACACTGACCGAAACACATGTAAGTGATCGATTAAATTCATTTTATCCATTTACTTTTCTTTTCTTTACTCATTTTTCCTCATATTGTCGGATTCAATTCCTTTTCCATTTTTACATATATATAGAGAGAGAGAGAGACAGACAGATGGACGGACGGACGGGAAATGAGAAAGAGATGTGCATGCGTCCACGATCATTATTTTGTCGTCACCGGTGCGAGTCATTTAAAAGATACAAATTGACGGTCGGCATAGATAGATAGATAGATAGATAGGGAGAGAGAGAGAGAGATGAACAGACTAAGATAGATAGACATATAGATAGATAGATAAGAACAGACCTAGATAGATAGATAGATAGATTACTAGATAAGAATAGACATCGATAGATAGATAGATAGATAGAATAGACATAGATCGATAGATAGATAAAAAAAATTATTTACTATACTTGAATAGAAAAAAATACCCACCGTTGCTCGGTAAAAAAGTAAAATATACAAAACTATTTATTCTTTTAATGAAAAGAAATAAAACAATTTTAGCAAGATTCTATAGATACAGAGGCGCTCGTTGCATATCGGTTATTAGTGCAGGAAGTGGATTCTGCTATTGGAGTTCAAATCCTGAATGAGGATGTTTGTATTTCATATAGCGCTAATAACCTTAAAAAAGGTATGAATCCAACTATTCTCCCTCCAGCTATGGGTAAATAGAAGAGGGACTGGGCTCTTGGTATAGCAAGTTTTCTAGAAGAATAACTCTGAATTCAAACCAGTTGTAAGGAGAGATGGGCTACGTCAGGGTATTCTTGCCCAAGACACGCAACATGAGTAGCGCTCCCTTACGACCAAACCAGGTATTAAAGTCAGTTAGTCTACTGTTGGTTTGAATAAAAGCAACTAGCTAAGCACAACTGAAGCAGTGTCCCAGACGGTTGGTATTTATAGAAATCAATAATAGTCCATTCATGCATTTGGGTGATTCCTTTCCTCAGTAGAATTGCGACAGGACGTGATTGTATTAAGTTACAACCGCTTATTGCCGTGTCTTACCAATTCGACGGTAATTGAACTTAGCTTGATTATTCTTCACCAGGTTACGGAACCAGTGAAGAAAGATGGATTGAGAAATAAGAACAAGGCATCAATGTATAACAAAAAAGGCTTAAACAGAAAAATCCGATTAGGTTCTGAGAGTTTCTTTAGATGCAATATTTGTAGCTCTTCTATCTTTTGTAAATCATCATGATCATCATATCGTGCTGACAGCATGGACATCCATGACAATCTCTCGCCAACCATCCCTATCTGTCATCGGCCCGGTAGATCCTTGTGCATCATCCAGAATTCACGCAGAGTTGATCGATGTAGATCCTTGTCTGGGCGGCCCACACTGGCGTGCCCATGTGCAGGTTTCCACCGGAGAACGTCACTTATGAGTTCATCCTTGATTCTCCAATATGTCTTGTTCGTCTTACTTGGATGGTTTGTGTGATAGGAGGTAAGTGGCCGTATAGCTGCTTTCTTGTGCGGTGTTGTTTCCACTATTTGTTTAAGACCGCACGCAGCATTCTTGTGCAACTCCCATCTAGAAATATTTAGTCTTTTTTTTCACTACTTTATCATCAGTGAACATCCAATACATAGCTAGCTATATGAAAATATGTAATCTTTTTCATCCTATCGTTTCGTATATACTAGCTTAAAAGCCGCTCTATCGGGCGATAGTTAAGCAAGCTATCACTCTTGGTTGGGCCTTCGGTCCAACAATGACATTTCATGTATTGAGTACATACTGTGTTTCACTGAAAATAAGACCTAGCGTAATTTTTAGGGGATTTTATATGCCCCCCCAAAAAAAAAATAACCCTTAGTTGAATGCGGCAGACAGACAAATTAATATAAACACTGTCTTATTTTCGGGGAAAAACGGTATTAAATTTTATTAAACTTGAACAGTATTTTTGAAACAAATTATTTAAAAAAATATTAATTCGGTCCAGAATGTTTTAATTTGCTCACGGGGTTGGCCTGATTCCAAAATAGTATGACATATTGAGCTACGGCCTCTAGAAGTAGTTTTTTTTTTTGAAAAATGTGACACACTGACATTCTCATTTATTATTAGAGAAGAAATAAGTGATAAAAATTGTTACCGTATTTTTAAAAAAATCGTTGCAAAAAAAATAATGTAAAAACATCGCCAAAAACAATAGCAGTAATTAAAACTTGTAAATAAAAAAAAATCAGGATTGCGGGTCTGGATTCAGACCGTAATGCTATTTAATTTGCTCATGGAGTCGGTTTGATTCAAAAATGGTATAATACATTGGTGTTCGGCATTTAGGAGTAAAGTTGAAAAATGTGACACACTGACATTTGCATTTGTTAGACTTTTTAAAAAAATCTCTCTCTCTCTCTCCTCTCTCTCGCTCTCCCTCTCTCTCTATCTCTCTCTATCTCTCTCCCCCTCTATATCTCTCTCTCTCTATCTCCCTCTCTAAATTGCATATATTGTCATGTGACTTCCTATTATCTCAGAGATCAAATTGGTACTGTCTATTTTTGAACCGAAGATCAAATCAATAACCAACATTGAAAATAGTGTCACTAGGGGTTGTGGGAGGTGAGAACTGTACTAGATGACACTATTAGAGGAAGTGACATGAAAATGATTGTATATAAAATGTTTTTCAAGTATTTCAGTTGTATATGCTATTGTTTTTATTATTTCTGGCATTTTTTTTTATAGCCAGTGTTTTAACAAATGTTCTCATGTCTTAATTACAATATTCTGATAATTATATTTATGACCTTATATCAACAACATTTTGCGAGAATAAAATAATAATTAAAGGAAAATAAGGAAAAGACAAAGGTGTCTATTCGGTTATTAATAATGTTATGGTATAAAGATATTTTTCAAAACGATTTTGTTATTATTTATATCTATCATTATACTAAAGTTGAGTGAATAAATGATTGTTTCTTTAAGTTTTTTCTTCTATTTCATTTAATGACACAAAATACATGCGTAAGGATAGAACCCAGGTAGATGAGCAGTCCATGATTTGCAAAACTCCACTTTGGCCCTTTTTGGCTAGACGGGCGGTCGGAGATGCCCCCTCCGATCAATCGGCTGGTCACGTCAAGCCCTAGCACCTATATGATTTTCGCAACCCTATTGCCTTATGGCAAGCACCAACCCCTTTTTATCATATGGATGCTAGAAGGCGGTGGCTGCGGTCTACATGTTCTGGGAATGACGTTAAACTCTATCTGATGGTGAGGTTCCAGTTTTGGAGGTTTGGGGAATGTGGAACACCCCTTCATCACCATTGATCCTTGGTCCACTCTGACCCGGAGTGGTAGTACCTGTTAGGGTCCCATCTATGGGTTAAATAGAAAAATGTATTTATAAAAAAAAGTGTATTATCCATTAAGAATTGATTTATTTCAAAACTTTATCGCCATTAAATGACCACTGGGGTTGATATGCCGTAAAACAAAACAAACCAAACAACCCAAACAAAATACATGCGTGATGCTTAAGGATAGAACCCAGGTGGATGAGCAGTCCATGATTTGCAAAACTCTACTTTGGCCCTTTTTTGGGCTAGACGGGTGGTCGGAGATGCCCCCTCCAATCAATCGGCTGGTTACGTCAAACCCTAGCACCTATATGATTGCCCCAACCCTATTGCCCTTTTGGCAAGCCCTAACCCTTTTTATCATATGGGTGCTAGAATGCGGTGGTTGAGGGTCTTCGTCCTGGGAATGACATTAAACTCTATCTGATGGTGAGTTCCATTTCTTTAAGTTTGGGGAATGTGGAGCACCCCTTCATCACCATTGCTCCATGGTTCACTCTGACCCTGAGTGATAGTACCTGTTAGGGTCCCATCTATGGGTTAAATAGAAAAATGTATTTATAAAAAAAAACTGAGTATCCATTAAGAATGAATTTATTTCAAAACTTTATCGGCATTAAATGACCCACTGAGTTTGATTTGCCGTAAAACAAAACAAACCAAACAAAATACATGCCAAAATATTCCTTAGTTCTGCTATTGATTTATTTTTTATTTATTTATTTTTTTTTAAAAGAGTCCATATTAATCGGTTCTAATTAGTCCGAATTTGCAATGAATTCAAAAACTGACCCGTCTTTTACTTCACATTTTGTCTTTTCCCCTCTCTATATATGTATTTAATTAACTACTTATATACGTTAGTTTCTCTGTGAAAGAGAGAGATTGGAGAGTGTGAGAAGTAGATCGAACTTCCCACATTAATCGGACTTAGTGTTCAACTGACATGATGGGATGTCAGTAAATAACTACAACAAACACAACAGCCGCACGAACAGTTTTCCTAAGTCCCTAGCGATTTGGAGACCTTACTTTTTGGATTGCCTCGAATCTTTCGACAAGTCTCTTTTCGTTGAGTGCCACCATGTTGAAAGCATCAGTATTTCTAGGACACTTGTAATAGCCCAATTTCTATTAATATCTACGGGCGAGAAAGAAAGGAGAAAATTTTTTTAATTTTTTTAAAGAGTTTTTGTTTTCAGTTAATTAGTTCTGTTTATCGTTTATTTTTGTTTGTTTTATTCATTCATTTATTTATTTATTTAATTTTTATTTATTTATTGCGCATTTCGAAATATTTCCATGTCAGTGTTTGTTTTTTTGTTGTTTTTTTTTTTTTTTTTGTTTGTTTTTTTCTTCTATCCTTTTAAATGATTTGAAACGCACATCCTGCAGTCATTGGATGCGGCGCTTGTGTTGCAAATGGATCTGATTTTAAGACGTTGCCCTTTTTCAGGAAACGGTTTGCATGTGCCTCGGCAGCGATCGAGTCGAGGAGAACTGTCACAGGGACTTAGCGACGGGAAAGAATTAAATTGCAATTATGCTAATTAAAATTGGAGAAGATTCGTGAAATTGAAATTTCTACAAGTCAATAATCGCACTTTGCTATCATCGGTGTACGTGTACGCAGATACAGACACTTGCATATTTTTACGTGTACTGTTAGCAAGCTGAATCCTTTGTTTATTACAAATGATTTGTTTCGGCATTAAATGACCCGAAAGAGGGTTGATATGCCGTAAAACAAAGCAACAAGCCGAAACATTTTATACATAGGCACTCATTCACTTGGGTCCATGTTCGGTATGGTTTGTTGGGTGTTACGGCATGGCAACCCTTGTTGGGTTATTCTATGCTGAAGATGATTGGTTCTATTCATGCAAAGAAAAGGGTTTAAATATCGGTCATATTAGCAGTTAAAAATTATTTCCACTGATATATATTGAAACAGATTAGCATTATCGCTTCCGCGAGCTCACTCCCTCGCTTTCTTTACCCTATTATTTTCTTTCTTTCTTTCTGTGTAGCATGTCCTTTTCTTTCCTTTCCTTTAATAAAAACGGAATGGTCGATTATTTAGCTGAGGTGACGACACTAATAAGAAATAATTTGGCGGATAAGCAACACGAGATAATCAGGATTTAAAATATTGCATTTCATCTTGAACGATATAAACGGTCTTATTTTTAACCAGAGGATGTTGCAAGTTGATAACGGTCGTACAATTAAGGAATAGAAGTATTATAAAATAGCCGAAATGTTGTGTAGATAACAATAAAGATGAGGACAATAGTCCGAATAATCCAAATAATACAACTTATCAAGCCTCATCTCAGAAATTCAGAGAAACAATACAAATAGTTTGCATTATTTTTGGACTGTTGTCCTTATCTTTATTGTTATATACACAACGTTTCTGCCGATGTGCCCTCCGGTCTTTTTCAGGTGTTTATTGTCGAATTTGGGAACCATTATGTCGGAAGCCTTCACGAAACTTCGAACCGAGCCCTTTATTTAATCTATTGGAGTAGACTTTTATTCCGTTAACTATGGCCAGATATAAGTGTTAAGATTTTGGATATCCGAGTTGTGTATATAACAATAAAGATGAGACCAACAGGCCGAAAAATCTATATAATACAGGACAGTAGTGATCGTCATATTATTTTTGAAAGAAAAAAACTTGAACAAAAATCTGATGAATTTAATCACACCAAGAATATTGATTATTTAATAAGCCTAACTTAGTCTGGCATGAGGTCACAAGTGTGGGAGTGCCTGCGAGCATAGAACTCGCTACACAAGCAAACTGGTCTAAATTTAATGCCCTGACCTAAAACCCACGGCGTTTACAAGAGACAACATTGAGCCATTTAGAAAAAAAAGGATTGTCATGTGATGAAAGTGAGTCCAGCATATTCAACAAAAGAGTCATCTCCCAAAAATAAACCCTAGTGTTATATTGAAAATGTTATAAGTGAAAACTAGGGAGTAGCAAAGAAAATCGGATACTAAAAATCGAATTAAGAATAATTAAATCTATTTAAGGTTAAACTTTGTCTAAATCGATAAGAAGTACCATAATAACCATCATTAAAAAAGAAAAATATCATTACATATGCAGTTTATTTTTAAAAGATTTAAAACTATTTGTTTTGGTCAATTTTGTTCGCCGACGCCATTTTGGCTGTTTTTCAATGGTTTTAGGCGCTTGTTTACAATTTTAACGTAACATTTGGGATGGAGAAAAAAATTACCAAAAATCAGGTAATTATCCGATTTTAATGAAATTTTCAGTATTGATTTATCAATTAATGAATTTTATAAGGCATTAGTTATTTTATTTCAAAACTTTAATTTAGTAGTTTTGCTATGAAAAATGAATATATAAAATTCATTTAAAATATGAAAATCCTGATGTTAAGTTTAAAATCTTATATTTTTAGATTCTAAAAATAAATATCTACTTAATGCAAACCTTATTTTTTTAAACGAAAGTAATAAGTTTTGAAGAAAAACTCGATTGAAAATCTACCCCCTCCCCTTTTTAAGCAGAAAAAACATCGATGCATAATTTTTTCTTTTATAAAATAATAGCCAATTAAAAAATTATCGAAATGGGTAAAAAAGAAATCTCCAAAAAATTCATTATTTATTATTTTTACATTTTATTTTTTGATTTTCGGTACTTATTTTCTCATAGAAGAGCAACCGTATAAATTTTTTTTTGTTTCTATTCATAACTTCGGTCTTTTATTTCTTTATTTATACTGTAATTAGTATCAGGTAAGGACCAACTTGAAGCAATTTTACGACCCCAACATAAGTGGGGTCAAAATTAAATGACCTGAAAATAATTAGAAATTTTTGAAATAAAATAAATAATGCATTATAAAGATCATTCTTCGATAAATAAACACTGAAAATTTCATTAAAATCCGATAATTCCCTGGTTTTTGGTAAATTATTTTCGGGGGGGGGGGGCTAAAGTCATTTGGTCAAAAATGACTTTGGAGCTCTGTTTGCCAGTCCCTAGTGAAAACTAATATAAGCTCTGTCTTATTTTCGGGGAAACATGGTATATACATTGTTTTTATTTATCTATCTATTGATCGAGAAAGTAATAAAAAAAAAAGAAAAGAAAAAAAGGTAATGGTTAGTCATTTAGTTTCTGTGTTCTGTCGAAAGTGAAAAGGCAATATGGCGACAATATCAACTAACACTTTCCTCGTCAAGGAACAGAGAAAGGATGAAAAGTTTGGGGGCAGAGGAGGCGCAGAGAGAAAAGGAGGAATCGTACAGTCGTTAACGAGATGAAACAGTCTTTAATGACTTTTTAGAAATGAAAGTGTCATCGCCCGAAGGGCTTGTCACTTATGGACCTCACTGAACTATGACAGGAACATTAAGCTAAAAAGGGGAGGGAAAAAAGACGACCAAGTCCTTTTAGTTCTTTTGGGGGCTCTTTGCCCGGCTACAGATCTCGACCGCTCGCTCCGACGTGTCTCGGCGTTTCTATTGCCACCCGACATCACATTCTCTCCCTTTTCTTCCTTCCCTTCTGTTCACTTACCTGTGTCGCGGTTTTCGCAAAAAGTGAGTTAAAAGGTCGCCAACTTGGTAAGTAATGGATTTATAAAACCGGCGATGAAGGGTCAAGAATGAGTGTGCAGTAAATAACATTGCCTTTGGCTACCTAAAGAGTTCAATGTGGGAGTTGAGCCACTTAAAAACAAAAGGAGACACTAATACATTACTCAGCCGGGTGAAGTTTACTAGACACCATATTTTAAAGTTTGATAAAGACAATTTGATAAATAACGAGAAGACCATAAAATCATACTGACTGGCAAAAAAGGGGCGCCTAGTATAAGTGATGGTTAACAAGTTCGTTTGCCCATGTACCGCATTATTATTGTCCAGTGTTATGATTAAACGCCTGTCGTAGAACGATTATAAACAAGCTAGTAACCTAGAGTAGAAAGTTCGATCCTCACAAAGTACATCATTTTTTTTTTTTGCTTATTGCCCAAACTAATCTAAACTGGATTTTCCGACTGTTATCCTAATCTTTATTGTTGTCTGTAAAAACACAACGAAATCAATGTTTTCCTTTTTTTTCTTTTCTTTTTTTTTTTTTTTTTTTTTTCAATTATATGGTTTCAAGTAATTAATGATGATAATCGTTTGTAAACAATTATATCTTCATGTAACTATTCTTAACACAAATAATTTGTACACATTTATGTGGTTTCAAGTATTCTTATCGGATACTTATAATTTATACAAATTATATGGTTTCAAGTAAGTATTCTTATTTAATAATAATCATTAATTTTCACACAATTATATGGTTTCAAGTATTCCTATTCAATACTAATAATTTGTACGCTTATACAATTATTCTATGTAAAAAATTATAGCATCAAGTAACTATTCTTAATACAAATAAGCTGTACACATTTATACTGTTTAAAATATTTATTTCTAATACTGATGATATTCCAACAGATCTATTTGATCTGTAAATGAATCTCCAACGCCGAGCCAGAGGGGATCTAAGAGTAATGGCAATGAATTGGTGGCACCACACTCCCCAGAGCTCCAGAACTGGAACCGGCCATCAGGGGCAGTTAAGTTTCACTCCTTTTGGTGGAGAGGTCTTACGCCTCTGCAGGGAATGCAGTGAATACTTTTGATATTTGACCTTTTTTTAGCAGGGGGTCTGCCTCGTGATCGTATTAGTTGAATATTGCAAATGGGTGCGAGAGGCAAGCAGTCCTGTTGACTGAGGCTTTAGAATACACCGACTGCACTTCTGTAGAGGGGTAAGCCCCCCCCCCATGGGGCCACCTGTTGGCCATGGGTGGCAACCGTGATGCTCAAGAACCTACCCTGGTGGCTGAGTAGTCCATGACATACAACACTCCTCTTTCGACCCTTACTTAGGCTAGACGGACGGTTGAAGAGGTCCCCTCCGATAAATCGGCTGGTCACGTCAAGCCCTAGTACCTATATGATTGTCCGAACCCTATTGCCCTTATGGCAAGCTCCAACCCTTTTTATCATATATGTGCTAGAAAACGGTAGTTGAGGTTAATGCCCTAGGTATGACGTTAAACTCTATCTGATGGTGAAGTTCCAGTTCTGGGGAATGTGGAGTACCTCTTCATTACTATTACTCCTACTTCCACTCTGATCCGGAGCGGTAGTACTTTTTAGGATCCCATCTATGGAATAAATAAGAAAAATGAGTTTTAAATGTATTTTAAAAATTGAGTTTACAAAAGAATAATTTGAGTACCCATCAAGAATGAATAAAACAAAATGTCTTCGGCATAAAATAACCCAATAAGGGTTGACATGCCGTAAGATCCAACAAAACAAAACAAAACAAACTAGAGGCAAGAGTTTGAGCCTAGGTAAAAATCAGGATTTCTTTCCTACTAAGGAGGTGGGCACAACTTCCTACGTTATGCCCTTAACTACGATCGCATTTTCGATTTGGGCATGAGTAAGCTGACTGATAGAAAATCCCAATTGGTAAAATAAACCTCGAGGCGCCAAGTGTTTGCTCTCCCTCCATTCCCACCCCCCACCCCCCAATAACAAGAAAAACGCAAGGATTCTGAGCACTGTTTAACGCAGATAAGGGAACATTGGAAATCCAATAAAATCATACAGGTTATCTGTATCATTTCTGTCGTCAACATTTCTCCTGTCTTTATTTCCCTAGAGCGGAAAAGGAATAGATCCATTATCTATTTTACTTGGAGAGTAAAAGTGCACGCTATTTTGATATTTCCTAGGCTTAGCATGGTACGACACAAGCTTAAAATGGAAGGAAGCATATGAGCTAGTGGCGATGAGGTGAGGCGGAGGGGGGTCTTGTACAGAATACCCTACCCATCAAAATTTACATTAGTTTTCTTTTGGTGTACAAAAATATCTATGTATTAATACTCGTGTTCCTAAATCTTCCGACCGTTATCATCTTGCAACACCCGCTGGTTAAAAGTGAGACCATTCAAATCTTCCAGGATGAAATGCAAAAATGTAAATCCTGATTATCTGGTGTTGCTTATACGCCGAATTCTTATTTCGTATGAATGTCGTCATCTCGGCTAAATAATGGAACATTCCGTTTTTATTAGAAAGAAAGAAAGGTAAGAAAATGACATGCTACACAGAAAAAATATAATAAAGAAATAAAAAAGAAAGACGTCACAATATCCTCAGGAATTACGTAAGTTTATCAATGAGTATATATATATATATATATATATATATATATATATATACACTAGGCAAAACGTGACACGTTGGGTTACCATTGAGCTCTGGGTAGATAATTGGGTTTAGGGAAAAGTGAGTTTGCAAAGCGAATTAATTTTTAAAAATAAATACAACCAGAGAATTTTTTTTTAAAAAGACATTTTGTTAGATTTCTGAGAAAGGGAACGTTTGACCTAATTTAATTAAGAGCCAAGAAGTTGGCCGGACTGGCTGCTTCTGAAACTTAACATATGAATACGTTTCGCTCTCTCCAATCTCTCTCTCTTCTCTCTGCACTCACTGAGAAACTAATATATATATATAACGAGGGGTAATCAAGATATACATAGAGAGGGAGAAATGACAGGAAGAAACTGGTCAGTTTTTACTTAATTGCAAATTACGACTAATTAGAATAAATTAAAATTGATTTTTTCAAACTAACTCAATCCTAAAAAAAGGAATAATTTAGTATAACTTTCGTGTCATTAAACTAAACAGCAAATAAGCATTTAGGAGAAAAACATTGATTCGCTCAACTGTCGTATAGTAAAAGTTTATACTCATCGTAGTTCCAATGCTTCATTGCAATTTTTTTAACGCTTATTACTAAGCTCCAATGGAATGTATATTCGGAGTAAACTTAATTATAATAGGGAAAATAGTATATATATGACCGTAAGCCATATCTACTTATAATTTTTTAAATAAATTATCACATTATGAGATTCCAGAATTAGATGTTTGTTTTGTTTTTTTCAAAAATGTTTATAACTGAGAAATGTCCTGTGTATGACATTTATATATATATATATGTATATATGTATGTGTGTGAGTATAGTATACAATTACATTCCAAAATAATTGAAATTAGAATAAAGTAAAACTTTTTGAATTCGACAAGACGAAGGAAAACTTAAAAGGAAAATTTAAGGATTCGATTTTGTAGATAAATTTATTTATCTGATTTTTTTCAGAAAAATTTTATCAACTTTACTTTTTTTTTTTTCTTTTTCTTTTGTCTTCGATTTACAAAACTAACCTTTACCATTCTCGAGAAGAAAAAAAATCATCTTCTATTCTTCCCCAAGTTCAATGTTGATAACACTTTAGTTTCAAAAGCTATCAGCAAAACAATCACTTTTTTTAGGAAACAAAAAACGGCTTATGGGGGAGGGGAATAAAGTTGAAAATGAAAAATAAACTATTCATTTATCAATATTCGATAATCAAAGTACAATATGCAAATTAGTTAACCAAATTTGGAGAGAAAAAAACGTTAACTTTATCAAGTTATAGTTGACTACACAGAAACTTATCTGATACGGAAAGAAACTGTTGTTTTGGGATCACTATTTTATTAATAACTTAGACACGGTCAAACAGACATATACAGCAGCTTTATACACACACACACACACACACACACACACACACATATATATATATATATATATATATATATATATATATATATATATACACACACATATATATATATGCCGAAGGGCATACGATCTGTTTGTTGTTATTATTCTCTCAAAAACGCCTTACCTATTATGGTAGAGGCGTGTAGTATCATTTGACAAGGTTAATTTCGCTAGGATTGTTAGCTGTGTACTGTGGTCGAGGCGATATAGTGTTTCACTAGTGTTTCACTGTGTCTGCTGAAGTCGCGGTTTCGATTTCTGTCGGAGGGAAGTCGTTAGTATATATCGCTGATGAGACTTAATAAAGTCGAAACAGTCTGTACGATATTCTACACACCGAGCGATCCTTTGCTGGGATTACACTTGTCAAGTTCATTTTCTATGAGAGAAAAGTATTATGCGATACATGCGTTGTAAGTGCCTTTAAATAAAAATTTAATATATAATATATATATATATATATCTGGTGGGAGTGGAGTACTTCTTCATCGTCGTTACTTCTATGTGCTAGAAGGAAGTGTCTCAGGGTTTTAGTGTCCTGGATATAACGTTAAACTGCATCTAAAGTTCCAATTCTAGAGCTCTGTGGAATATGGAGTACCCCTTCATTGCCTTTACTCACAGGTCCACCCTGATACGAAGTAGTAGTACCTTTTAGGGTACCATCTATAGGTTAAATAGAAAAAATGAGTTTTAAAAAATTTAAAATTTAGTTTAAAAAAATTTTCAATACTCATCAAGAACGAATAAAACAAAATGTCTTCGGCATAAAATAACCCAACAAAGGTTGACATGCTGTAAAATCCAACCAACCTTTACTTGGGCTAAACGGGCGGTCGGAGAGGCCCACTTCCATCAATCGGCTGGTCACATCAAACCCTAGCACCCTATTGCCCTTATGGCAAACCCCCAACTCTTTTTTACTAGAAGTCGGTCCTGGGTATGACGTTAAACTGCATCTAGTGGTGAGGTTCCAATTCTGGAGCTCTAAGGAGTATGAAGTATCATTTAATTGGCATTACTCCCAGTCCGACTCTTACCCGGACTGGTAATACTTGTTTGGGTCCCATCTATGGGTTAAATAGATCACAAAATGTGTTTTAAAAATGAGTTTTAGAAAATTACATACCCAAAAAGAATGAATAAAACAAAAGATTTCTTCGGCATAAAATAACCCAGGTGTTGCCATGCCGTAAAATCCAACCAACCAAATCCCGAAAGCAAAGGTAGATAGTTTGTTACAATGATATCGTGGTGTAATGTATGACAAACTAGTCTCAGAGATCCATTACTACTGAATAGCGATATTGAAGAGAATGGAATATTCTATTTGAATATAAACAGTGACACTTGTTGGTCTCAGCGGCCTGTCCTTCCTAGCTGCCCTCAACGGCTGGACAAATAAATCGCGTGATCCCAGGGGCCCGTTCTCAAGCAACACCTGTCCCCTCGAATATTTTCTTTATAAACTTTTCAGATATTTTCTCAAATAATCGGTACTAATGCACAATAGCGCGCAAGAGATAATATCATTAGATTACATATAAAAAGCATTACGTTCTCACGGAAATTCCCGAAGCCTTTGAGACGCAAGGATTAGACCACTTCGGGAGTTTCCGTAATCTAATGCTATTTATACGTAAAATGAGACTAATTATATCATCTCTTGCGTGCTACTGTGCATTTGTACCAAGTAATCTTAGATTAGATATTTTTAATTTCATTTTGCTTTGAAATACTCATTTATCTTAATCGTTCAAGAGGAATTAATTTACGATGCCTAAAATAAGCAAATAATGTTGTTGTTTTTTAATGTAAGATAGGTTTTGAGGGGGGGGTGACTTGGGTTGCCAGGAAGGGTTTCTACGTCCCACGTTTATGGAAGAAATTATGGTAAATACTGTGTTTCCTCGAAAATAAGACCTACCTGCAAAATATTACCTAGCGGGATTTTTCAGGATGAGTTTAATATAAACCCTTCCTTTAAGGGAAAAATAAGCCCTAGTTGGGAGCGGCAGACAGACGAAAGAAATAAGCATTCTTCACAATCTGATCATGCGACGCAAACACTCGTCATTGTCAATGATCAAGACGAAAACTCCGCAAGAATTTTGGAACCCAGTGGCTTACAGAACAATAACATTCCTGAGGATGAAGATATGATTATTTTTCAATGAATTGTTGTTAATGAATTTTTGAACAAAAAACATGTTAATTGTAAATGAATGTAGATCGGTTTTCGTAATTTCTGTTTATTTAGAAATTTCGTAATTTTTGATATATGAAAAATAAGACATCCCCTTGAAAATAATCCCTAGTGCTATATTTCGGAGTGAAAATTAATATAAGCCCTGTCTTATTGTCGGGAAAAACGGTACATATACATACATACACCCGTCTCTCTATCTATATGAATAAAGTATGTTAGCTATGTTTGTTTGTTTTGTTTTTTTGTTTGTTTGTTTTTTTTGGGGGGGTTACATTCATCTACGTCGAAAAAAAATGTCGACTGTAGAGACCCAGGGTAGAGCTGGCCTACGTATCGGGGTTGCAAAAAGATCATACCTCTTCAGCGACCCACTCCTGCTAAAGATTATTTTACTACATATGTTTACCTAGCGTGAGTTTTTAGGAAGATTTTAATATAAGAGCTAGTTGAGAGCAATACTAGGGGATGATGATATGATTATTTTTGAATGAAATAACATGTTAATGGTTAATAGATGTAGATCGTTTTTCGTAATTTCTGTTTATTTAGAAATTTCGTAATTTTCTACTTCGTAATGTCGTTTCTTGAATTATGAAGAATAAGATATCTAGCGAAAATAAGCCTAAGTGTTCAGAGTGAAAATTAATATAAGTCCTGTCTTATTTTCTGGGAAACACGGTATATATTTACCATTTTTTTTTTGCACTGGCCACACATGAGCTTCAGTCTGTGTATTTATCCCGACTTTATGTTAATCCAGCCTGGTGGGAGGTGCGGAAAATAAACACCTGTTACAAATAGTTAATTTTGGACGCCCTGGGTGGTATAATAGTGGGTTAGGCTATTAGATTATTACTAGTGAATTTGATTTGTATTAAGTGCTCTATACTTCAGGCCTTGTACCAAACTAGGCTTAGTCAATACCTACAAATAGTGGGGCGTCTCCTTTTGGTGTAATGGTTAACCAGGCTATGTTAACAGATCATTTTTTTTTTAGTTCGATTCTTCGTTCGCTCCTGACCTATGACCTTGTGCCAAGTTTGGTAAATGATTACAAATACTACCTCTTAGGCGTCTCGTGTGGTGTAATGGTTAACAAGCTAGATTTATGAACTATTGTTTTTGAGTTCGATTCTTACTGTATACTTCTGGCTTTATAAATTGATATACATATTTACCAACCCCTAAGAGTATTTACGGTTTTCGTAGGAGCTCTTATTTCTCCGTAGTTGTAGGCAAATTGTCGGACAAAGAAGGAATAAACACGAAAGTAAATGTAGACACTTGTATTGACAAAATTACATAAAATTGTTGCAAATTTTAATGGTATTTGCTACAGGACTTATCTGAGGAGGAATTTTCTTGGAGTAATGGTGATAACAGGGTCTTCTTTCGTCGGTAAGAAATGTTGATAAGACGCTTCGTCTCGATAGTTTCTCGTCCTTCAGTAAGTCTGCAATAGTACCGGCCTTTATGCAGTATGCAGATACAATGCCTAGAAGGGAGCTGGTTGTAAAGTTCCGTGATGTGGGCCGTGTTTTGGGGCTTGGTAATGAGAGCTTGGTGGTTTTACGTCTCTCCTCCAGTACTGCCTTTCGATAAGTAAGCCTTGTTTTTGGGCTAAGTGATGAATGAAATGTAGGGACCGCTGTTTACGCGACTACACTCAGTGGGTGCTCCGTGATAAGTAGGCCCTGTTTTTAGGCTAAGTAATGAGAGCGTTTCTTTTGACGTCTCTCTCCAGTAACTGCTTTGTGATAAGTAAGGTTTTGGTATTTGGCGCCAACATACGATGCTGGCATTCGCCCCCTGGCGGAAGGGAGAGATAATTAGCTATGGAATTTCCAATACCCCTTCGCACAACTAGGATATGACACCGGGTCAATTTATTAAGCGAAGTTTAACAGGTTTGAATTCAAAGTTTTCCTTCCCCAAGACTGCTTGTCTAATCAAGGTTTAAGAGCCCAGTCTGTTCTGCTATTTACCCATAGCTAGAGGGAGAGTAGGTGGATTCATACCTTTCCCAAGGGTATTAGCACTATATAAAATGCAAACATAAAATTGTAAATTAATATAAATATCACCTCTATCCCCAGACAGTTTAAATTAAGTAGGTATTTACCCAACCCGTTCTCTACGGCTAAGATGGGGCACAAGTTCGCATGTATGGAGCATCCAGCGGGTATTGAAATCGCTATTCAGTAGTAATGAAGGATTGTAGCAGAGATAAAAAGGGTTGGGGTTTTTTTTTTGGGGGGGGTCAAAATTTGAAATTTGACCTTAAATTATCAAAGGCCACCAACAGGGAGTATGGAGTACCCCTTCATTGGCATTAGAGTTTTAGAAAATTCCATCCCCAATAAGAATGGTTAGCGGCTAGTGTATTTGAAATTGCCAGTACATTAATTTGATACTTTTTATCTTTCTTGTATTTTTTCTATGTTGTATTTTTTCGTTAAAATAAAACCCTGTAAAATTTGGGGGACTGTGCCAGGGCCTCTAGCTCCTACGGCCCTGTAATGGATCTGCTAAACTAGCTTGCTAATCGTTACACCACCAGAGCATCCCATCGTGGTGTAATGGTGAGCAACGATGGACTCTCTCTTACCCAATCCGTTCGTCACGGGTAGGACGTGACACAAGGTCACCAGTCCAGCGAAGATCGAACTCGCTACTCAGTAGTGGTGGATCTGCGAGACTAGCTTGCTAACCATTACACCACGATAGGACGGTCTCTTACCCAACCTGTTCGCCATGGGTCGGATGTGGCACAAGGTCGCAATTATGAGGCGTCCAGCGAAGATCGAACGTGCTATTCAGTAGTGATGGGGGTACTCTTTGCAGAGTTCCGTCCCGGCCTCCTGACTCAAAATCTGCTATCCGGTGTCTGCTGAAAAAAAACACCAGCTACGATTGAAGTCCGTAGCTGAAGCGGTGTCACTTGAAAAAAAACTAGGGTTGGGGTTAGTTTAATGGGAAAATAAATAAATAATTTGGGCTCTGTTTTTTTCTGGGTCACCCTGCATACAGGGGGACCCAGAAAAAAATAGAACCCACACATTTTGTAATAAAACGGTTAATTTTAACTAGGGGGGTTTAGAGGTTGGGGCTGGGTTTTCGGGGAAAATGCCCTAAGTTGGTTGGGTTTTTTTTGTTTTTTTTTGTTGTTTTTTTTTGTTTTTGTTTTTTTTTGTTTTTTTTCAAGTGACACCCCTCGGCTACGGACTTCAATCGTAGCTGGTGTTTTGTTTTTTTTCAGCAGCCACTGGCTAGCGGTTTTTGAGGCAGGGGGCCGGGACGGAACTCCGCAAAGAGTACCGTGATGGGTCTGCGAAACCAGCTTGCTAACCATTACACTATGGTGGATGTTTAAATTGTTTAAATTAAGTATATGAAATCTATATGTCAATGTACCAAATGGTATGGGACAGATGTCGTAGTTTATTTAAACAAAAGTATTTCCGATTAAAAATGTGACTAATTTCAACTTAGCTATGTTTACAATGCGATTCACAAGTAAATAAATGGGGCGGACCTTTCACCCCCTTTTTTTCCATTATATACAACGCCCTTTGTTCCTTTTTAAAAGGGGGGTGCACATGAACGAAAAAATAATTGTACTTTGAATTTCCAGGGAGGGTGGGGTATGATATAAATTACAAATCAGGTTTTCCCCAAAATAACTTTAAACACATGGGTAAATAAATAAATATATATTTAAAGAAAGAAAAACTTAACAAACCGGCATTAGGCTATTATAGATTTATTTCGACCAGAATTCAATATGAGCCGAGTCTCATCTGATAGCTTAAGCTAGACTAGGCTCATATATATATAAGGGCAGTATGTATGTATGTATGTATATATGTCCAGATGAAACTACGAAAATAAAACAATTAACGACGAAGTAAATATATATATATATATATATATATATATATATATATATATATATACACATTAAATATTAACAGTTCTTGCATTTTATGCAAAAAATATGAAGATTTGATTTATATTTGAAGATATTCAAAAATTAAAATATACATAGAAATAGCATTGAAATTCTACTTAAAAATGTCCAGCATTTGTAAATCTCAAAGGTAAACAAATCAATATTTTTTGTTTGTTTGTTTTTTTGTTTTTTGCACGTTTTTTGTACCCCTTCTACCCAGTCGACGCTGGGTAGTCGCTTCTAGTTAAATAAATGGTGCATCACGTGTGCTAATTAGCAATACTAGCAAAAATAAGCGCAATCCGGCCGGGTTAGCTCAGTCGGTAGAGCGTTCGGCAAGAAACCACAAGGTTCCTAGTTCGATACCGGTCCTCGCCAACTCAGCGTATGAGTAGCACAGGGATCTGTGCGGTAAAGTGAGGAGTTGATGGTAGGTGTGGCGCTCCACCTCAGACGCCAAAACAATCTCCTTGGTCTAGCGCTATTGAAAAGGAGATAGACTCCCTCGCTGACTGGCTTGATACCGACTTTAGGCCGCCCCGACGACTTTACTTTTACTTTTTTTATTAAATTAGAAAGACAAATGAAACTAAATAAGAATGCATATAAAAAGATTACACTTATTTTTATTGTCTTCTGCATAAAATCATACATAGGATTGCTTTTAATACGTTTGAGAATAAAACAATATTATCAGAAATCAATAATACTAAGTAATTATTTATTAAACCTGGTCTTGTTAAAAACTAGTATGCAAATTATCCACACCATATATTAATGTAAACCTTCATTTCTTAGTGATATATAACACACATTACAGGATTTTAAAAAAGGTTAACAGCTTGCGGCAAATCTAAATAAGCTAACCTCGGATAGAGACATCGTTAATAAATAAGACACTAATTAAGATTAAATAATGATTATTTGATAATCGACGAGAATTTAAATTAAATAACTAAGGGAATGGTGACGTTAGTGGTGACGCAGATTCGGCTACAGACACATAATCTCTATTATAATAAGATAGACTAGGAAACTACTGTTATAAAATGTGTGCCCCCCCCCCCCCTCCTCACAGAATGTGACACCTGCGAGATTTAAATGTCTCTGAAATTTGAAGATCTTCGAAATATTCAGCTGCGTCGAGGCAGCTGTACGGTAATTACAAACGCCGGTTAAAACGAAATGTAATTCCTGCTTCTTTACTGAGAGATCAATCATGTGTTTATTATTATCATTGGGGGGCAAATTTTAGGAACCGGACATGTATGCCGAAAAGTGGGGTTCCCTTAAGGAAAAATTGTGATATCGTGAAATTACCTGGCACCTAAACGGGGTCGGGTGTACGCGCCCGCCCCGGGTCAAAATCACGAGCGTCGATCCCAGGGGACCATCCCCCCAGGCAACACCTGCCCCCTCGATTTAAAGGGGCAGGGCTGGTTTATTGCCCAGTGCCTGAGGCGCCCCCTTGAGGGGGGAATGCCGAGGGGATAGATGCAATTTTGAACACCGCCACCAATGAGTCTCAGCTTGTAGGTGGTCCCACGTTAATAGGGCCTTGTGCCTAACCTAGTATAAGTGGGGTACGAGGATAATATCTACCTGGCACCTATTACTTAAGAGTACAATTATTATCTAGACTAGTAAATATATGCACCCCCGGGTGCAAGAATGTAATAAATTAATATATCAAATTAGAAAAGCTAGTGAAACTAAATAAGAATGTAGATGAAAAGATTTGAAACAGAGTTGGGTATAATCGAAAAATAGAACAACTGAAACTTACTCTTCCATCACTCTCGTCTTTCATTACTGAATTTTCTTTTTTTAACTATTTAGTTTAAATGGGAAATAAGGGATAAAATTAAAGTTATTTCTTCTTGTTAATCGATTTCTTTTAAGATTTATCCACAAGATTTTTGCTCATATTCATTAAGATAAAACCAAACAATTAGAAATCAATAATACTAAGTACATATTTATTAAAATCATTTTTTATCAATATGTAAATTAGCCTTCCCGTTCACAGTGTAAACCGCTATTTTGTTGTATATATAAATAAAATTGTATGTTATTAGTATGTAGCCCAGCCGAGGGTCCAGTGGCTTCGGCCCTGAACCTTTCAAACTAATTACGTTGATCTCAGGAAGCAACACCAACCCTCTTAATTTAAAGGGGCAGGGCTGGGTTTATTGCCCAGTGCCTAAGGCATTTTTTCACTTGCCACCCATGAGCTTCGGTTCGTGGGTGGTCCCACATTAATCGGGCCTTGTGCCTAACCCGTACACGTGGGGTAGGTGGTAAATATCCTAGTATGTAGTTGAAACACGTGTTAGTATTTATTAAACTACATTTCATCCATTCTAATATTTTTATGTTTTTCCATTTATCTTTCTCAACATTTGTCGGATTTATTTCCATTTTCTCTATTTTCTGAATAAATAAATATCTCGTTGATCCGAAAGGTTTCAGCAATTTCTAACATTCTCTTTTATTCATATAAATTCATAGCATCGTTGTTCAGCTATCAAGGAAGTTACTCTGACTTCGAATAATTTGACATCATCTTTCAGCAAAAATAGAATACCAAGACATTCCTCAGCTCTCTTATCTCTCACATAACATTGTACCAGACAAAGTTATGATTTGTAGATAAATTAATAGAATAGTTGGTTGTATGGCACGTCAACACTTGTTGGGTTATTTTATGCCAAAGTCAAGTTTTTAAATGTAGTCTCCATTTATATACAGTACAAAAATTTATCTTCACAATCATTTTAAACAGATGCACGCGTGTCATGGATATGACGTTAAACTTTATTCAATGGTGCAGTTGCAATTTTGGAGCTCTGGGAAGTATAGAGTACTCTTTCACTGCCATTACGGAGTGGTAGTACTTGTTAGGGTCTCATCTATGGGTTAAAGAGAAAAAAATGAGTTTGAAAAACGTTTTTAAAAATTTTTTTTTTTTTTGAAAATTTTGAATACCCATCAAGAAGCAATGAAACAAAACGTCTTCGGCATAAATCAACTCAACAAGGGTTGACATGCCGTAAAATCCAACCAAAATAAACGCTTGATACTTAGTTATGTTTTAAGAGCCAATGTGGTTCGAAACCATTTTAAACATTATTTCAAACAAATATTTTTGACACACAGATGGGACCCTAACAGATGCAGCCGCTCCCTGACAGGGTGGACTTGGGAGTAGACCAAGTAGCACTGACCCAGATTCCACAGTGCTCCAGAACTGATGCCTCGTTGAAGAATCCTTTTTTTTTTTTCTTTTTTTTTTTTTTTTTTTTTTTTGGACGGGGGAGGACTTAACCCGCTGCAGGTGATACAGTCTGCGTATTCTAGGGCCCCACCGATACAACAAATAAATAAACAAGAAGCGCCCGTTGTACAAGCGAACTAGGCCGTATTTACCCGAAAATAAGACAGGGTTTACATCAGTTTTCACATCGAAATATAACACTAGAGCTTTGGGGAGGCGGGGGGTCTTAATCTTCATAAATCGAAAAACGATCTTACGGAGTAGAAAATTTAAAAATTTCTAAAACAAATTACGAAAAACAATCTATATTTATTTTACCATTAACTTTTTTATTCAAAAACTCATTAACGACAATTCATTAAAAAATAACCATATCATCATCCTCTGGAATGAAATTGCTTTCAACTAGGGCTTATTTTTATTTTAATCATCCTGAAAAATCACGTTAGGTCTTATTTTGCACGTAGGTCTTATTTTCGGGGAAACACGGTATCTAGGCCGCCCTGTCGGCTGGGGCGTTAGAATGCACCGACTGCACCTCTGCAGAGGGGTAAGATTCCACCAATGGGGTCACCTGTTGGCCGTGAGTGGCGACCTGTGATGCTTAAGGATAGAACCCAGGTGGATGAGCAGTTCATGACCTGCAATACTCCACTTTGGCCCTATCTTGGGCTAGACGGGCGGTCAGAGAGGACCCCTCCGATTAATCGGCTGGTCACGTCAAGCCCTAGCACCTATATAATTTTCCCAACCCTATTGCCCTTATGGCAAGCCCCAACCCCTTTTTATCATATGGGTGCTAGAAGGCGGTGACTGAGGGTTTACATGTCCTTGGAATGACGTTAAACTCTAACCGATGGTGAGGTTCCAGTTTTGGAAGTTTGGGGAATGTGGAGCACCCCTTTATCACCATTGCTCCCTGGTCCATTCTGACCCAGAGTGGTAGTACCTGTTAGGGCCCCATCTATGGGTTAAATAGAAAAACATGAGTTTATAAACAAAATTGTATTATGCATTAAGAATGAATTTATTTCACAACATTGTCGCCATTAAATGACCCACCGATGTTGATATGCCGTAAAACAAACCAAACCAAACCAAACGGTATCTAGGGAATTCGATTCTTACTGAACACCCTGCATTTCTGGCCTTCAGTCAGACTAAGGTAAACTTGATGAATAAATATATAAGCTTAGGGAAGCGCGTAGTGTAATGGTTAGAGTTGTGGGAAATGGACTCGTCGACCCAAGTTCAAATCATGGATAAGGCTGTTTGCATTTCACATAGCACTAATACCCTTGAGAGAGGTACGCACCCAGCTACTCTCCCTGCAGCTATGGGTAAAAAGTAGGGAAGACTGGGCTCTTTAACCTTGGCTACGTAACCAAGCTAGAAAGAAAATTCTGAATTTAACACTGTTAAACTCCGCTTAAGAAATTGACTTTGTTTCGTATCCTGCTCGTATGGAGGGTTTGGAAATATATATATATATATATATATATATGAGAATGGGAAATGAATCCGACAATATGAGGAAAAAATGAGTAAAGAAAAGAAATGTAGATGGATAAAAATGAATTTTATCGATATCACTTTTAATCGATATCACTTACACATGTGTTTCGGTCTGTTTATCAAAATGTATACGGATTTACGTTATTATATATATATATATATATATATATATATATTATATGCTTAGGGCGTCTCGACTATGAATGGTATTTACCAAGTTTATATTGCAGAAAATTACGAATGAGGAATGAGTTCGGTCCTCACAACTTTGTCGGCATTAAATGACCCACTGAGGTTGATATGCCGTAAAACAAACCAAACCAAACCAAATCAAATTGTACTTATCTGGAATTGGTATGCTATTGCCATAATTATATGATTCATACTGATTACGTAACTTTCTTAAATATATATATATATATATATATATATATATATATATATAAATCCTATAAAGCTATTATTATGTCAACAACTAATTTGTTTATTTGACCTCCATTAATTATCACCGATATAAAAAAAAAAATGAAATCCTCATAATAATTTAAGTTGTCAGATTCCGAACGATTTATTTTCAGCAAGTAATTAGTTGTTTTTGTTTTGTTTGTTTGTTTGTTTTTAATCGTATGTAAATTGTTTTGGCAGACAAGAAGAGCGAGAAACTCTCTCGTAGATTTGATTTCTTCAGTGTTAATTACTTGAAGGATTTCTTAATCAACTTTAGTATTGTTAAATCTTATTATAATGGAGAATCGGTGTCTGTCTAACTGAAACTACGTCACTGCTTACGTCACAGTACCCTCAGAATATTTTTAGCATCCGATTAGTATCTAATAAATATTCTATAAAATTAAATAAAGTAGTAGTTGATTGACTTTAAAATTATTTCCATATATTTTTTGTCACGCTGGAATTTAATAATCTTATTAGTATTATAATGGAGATTCGGAGTCTGTAACCAAAACTACGTCACTACACCCTCAGATTATTTTTAGCATCCGATTAATATTGGATAAATATTCTATAAAATGAATTAAAGTAGTAGTTGATGGACTTTAAAATTATATCCATATATTTTTTGAAATTTAATAATCTTATTATAATGAAAATTCGGAGTCTGTAACCGAAACTACGTTACTACTTACGTCACAATACGACCAGGAATTGTGTAAGTCTATAAATGAGTATTTAATTTATAGTCAAAATCGTTAATACATTGAATAATTCTTATTTATTAACGATGTCTCTATGAAAATCTGAGTTAGTTTTGTCTTAAAACAAGCCATGTTATTAGTGCGTTTATCACTATGAAATAAAGGTTTAAATTATATATGGTATGGCTAATTTGCATACTGGTTTTAACAAAACCGAGTTTAGTAAATAATTACTTGGTATTATTGATCTCTAATATTATTGTTTTATTCTCCTAAGTATTAAAATCAATCCTATGAATGATTTTATATAGAAACTAATTAAAATCTTATTATAATGGAGATTATGTGTTTGTTTGTCTGTAACCGAAACTATCACTACTCAAGTCACTATCCATTTAGTTATTAAACATCACTTTCTCCATGAGTCATTTTTAATTTAAGCCTCAATCATTAATAAAATTGTTTTTTATTATTAATACTGCTGGCCATATCTACGTTCTAATAACATGCAATTGTATTTATATGTACAACAAATAGCGGTTTACAGTGTGAACAGGAAGGCTAATTTGCATATTGATATTTAGAATTTGATTTTAATAAATATATGCTTAGTATTATTAATTTCTAATTGTTTGGTTTTATCTTAATGAGTATGAGCAAAAATCTCGGAGATAAATCTTAAAAGAAATCAATTAACAAAAAGAAATAACTGTAATTTCATTCTTTACTTCCTAATTTAACTAAATAGTTAAATTAGAAAAGTTTAGCAAGGAAAGACGGGGGTGATGGAAGAGAAAGCTACGGCTCTTCTATTTTTTGATTATACCCTCCTCTGTTTCAAATCATTTTATCTGCATTCTTATTTAGTTTCTTTAGACTTTCTAATTTAATATAATATTTTATGACATTAATACTTGCACCCGGAGGGTGCATATATTTGCTAGTATAATTAAGATAAGTGTAATCTTTTTATATGCGTTCTTATTTAATTTCGTTAGTCTTTCTAATTCAATATGTTTCATTAGATTAAAACTTAAATACTTATGTCCGAGGGCAGATATTCTTGCTAGTATATTTAATTATTGGATTGTAGTCATTAGGTGGTTACAACTTTATGAATTGGTGGAATTTAATGAAGGTGAATTCAGTCAACCGTGCGACAATCATGTTATTTCCTTTACAGCTTTCTTTCTTTTTTGGATTTTACGGCATGACAACCCCTGTTGGGTTATTTTATGCCGAAGACGTTTTGTTCTATATATTCTTGACAGGTATTGAACATTTTTTTTAATTGATTTTTAAACATAGTTTTGGTAACACATTTTCTCCCATTTAACCCATAGATGGACCCTAACAGGTACTACCACTTTGGGTCAGAGTGGAGCTGGGAGTAACAGAACACTAAAACCATCGGCCACCGCCTTCTATCTCATATATGAGAAAAAATTTGGGAGTTTACCATAAGAGCAGTAAGGTTCGGACAATCATATAGGTGCTAGGGTTTGGCGGGACCAGCCGATTGATCAAAAGGGGCCTCTTCGACTGACCGTCTAGCCTAATTAAGGGCCAAAGTGGATTGTTGCAAGTCATGGACAGCTTAGCCACCAGAATTCCACCCTTAAGCATCATGGGTCACCACCCATGACCAGCAGATTGATGAGGTCTTACCTCCTCTACAGAGGTGCAGTTGGCGTATTCTACAGCCCCACCGACAGAGCGGTGTTATTTAGGTGCCATACGTAATATAATGGTCAGCAAGCTAGCGCTACCATTGTTCGTGATCGATCTGTGTGCCATTCGGATCTCGTTCCTAAACTCAACTGAGCTTAGTAACGACCGCTAAGCTTTGGTTAGATTAAGAGAGGCGATCGTTGTGTAACGGTTATTATCGTAGGAAATGGAGNCAGGAAGATCTGCGTCTGTTTAGGAATTTGACGATTAGAGGAAACGGATATTAATATCTACAGACTGTATCAATTTGTATGTAATTGTGTTCCTTATGTAGAACGCATTGAACACACTGCGTGCCACTTGGATATCTCATCATAGAGTGTATAAAAAGCGTATCCTCAACATAAGCTCAAATAGCTATCTGCTCTTAATGTACTGGACTTGCTTCATAAATATATATGTGTGTTTGTATATATATATATATATATATATATATATATATATATCCCAGATACGTGTTTTCGAGTTTACTTCTCATCAGTGCGGCCTCGACATTTTAACAGCTACCTCTAGCCGGGATCGAAACCAGAGAGAATTTTCGTCTACCAAGTTCTTTACCCTTGCGGCTATCAGTGGGCCGTTAGTCTAGGGTGGACATTTAATTGCTACATACTTTACGGCGGTATGTTTTTACAATCACCAGAGAACTCTAATCTGTAAACAGACGGAGAATATATTATATTATATATATATATATATATAATATATATATATATATATATATATAATCCAATGAGTGAGTGAGGAAATCTCCCTTACGATGTAATAATTTACAATAGTCATAATTGATAGAGCTCAATGTGTCCCCTTAGGGTCACAGGGCAGAAATCTATTTCGAAATTCCTTAGACTATTATGCTCATACACTAAATCTTTATTTTTCCAAATAATTATATATATATATATATATATATATTTATATATATATATATAATGTGTGTGTGTGTGTGTATAAAGCAGCACGATCATCAGACTTCGCCATTGTTGAATTTGCGATATGTTGCTTAATTGAGTCATACCTAATTTTGAAAATTAATTAGTTAATAATTAATGAATTTAGGTGGGCATATATGTTCAAATGTGAGGCTAAACAAATCGATAAATTGTCATTCCCTGTATGTACATTCCGACTTGTTTAGCCTTACATTTGAATATATATGCCCGCCTAAATTCATTAATTATTAACTAATTAATTTTCAAAATTAGGTATGACTTCAATTAAGCACATGTCGGCTAAAAAGGCCATATCAAAAATAAACACATTGTTTGTTTACTTACTTTCATAATCAATTAAGTATTTTATGCCCCAAGAAAAGAAACATGTCTATTAAAACGGGTAGAAACCGGTGTAAAAATTGTGAACTCGGAGGTCACGATCAATAATAAAGATGTATGTATAATCCACACACACGTAACGGTTATCGTATTAGGAAATAGAATCGGCGCCGGAGTTCAAATCTTGGACGAATCTGTTTACGTTTTACTTCATGCTGATGCCGTTGGGAAATATATGAATCCATCTGTTCTCCTTCCCAGTTATGGGTAAATAGTAGGGCAGACGGGGTTCTTTAGTTTTGTTAAGGCAACCAGTCTATGAAACTGAAAGGTCTTTGTGACACATGCTACTCGTAAAGGAGGGATTAGGTAGACACACACGCATATATATACAGCCGGTAGAGCATTTCATTTTCTCTCAATATATATATATATATATATATATATTATATATATATGAGAGAGAGAGGGGGGGATTATATACAATTAAATGATCACACGCAAATTTGGCGAACAACGCATGCGGAACACTGAAGAAATGTTTCGACCTATTAGGTCTCATCCGTGATCTCCCCCCGACAGACATCGAATGCAGAGCCGAGACTCTACACCTCGGCCACCAGCCTACGTCACACGCAATACTACAAATCAACAAATCAATGATTTGTCGTTTCGTGTGTGACGTGGGCTGGTGGCCAAGAAGTAGAGTCTCGGCTCTGCGTTCTGTGGTCGCTGGTTCGATCTCTGTCGGATGGAGATCACGGTATGCACAGCTAATGAGACCTAATAGGTCGAAACAGCTGTCCAGTGTTCCACACGTCGCACAAAATTTGCTTGTCGTGGTTGCACACACACACACACACACACACACACACATGTATATATATGTGGAGAAAAGTAGACAAACACGGGATGTTATGGAAACTGGATGTTTGTCTACTTTTCTCCACATATTGTCGGATTAACTCCTACAATTATATATAATATATATATATATATATATATATATATATATAATATATATATACTCAGAATTATCCTGAAGATCTTTCTTGGTGAAACCTGAGCAGTTAACTTCTGTCACTGATTCGGTTCCCTAAACCGTCTCTACAAATCCGTATTGAGCACTTTTCAATATCAATTATCTAGACTCATAGGTTTTTTTTTTTTCCCGGCACTCAGAATTATGACTCCCCTGTGTCTCTCTCTCTCTCTCTTTCTCTCTCTCTCTCTCTCTCTCTTTCTCTCTCTCTCCATTTTTCTTTAAAACATACAGTGTTAAACAAGACGGACAATTCTTGTCTGACGAGTTTCTTTTTTTATCTTTTCAAGTTTTCTGGCCAATTTCTTTATATCGGGCTGGAGGTCCGTTGAGTAGTACTCCCAACCCCTAGTACTTTCAGCACTCCGAAGTGCCATCATCAGGGGTAGATATAATTCTCCTACTCCCCAATCCCCATACCCTTTCATATAATTTCTGTGAGATCCTCCTCCTACTTACTCCCACTTCTACTTAGTCGTTTAACCACAATCCGTGTTTAAATAGGACCAGGAATAAACCCAATTACGTGTGTTGCCACTCACGACCAACAGGTGGTCCCAGTGGAAGACGAATGTATTACGCCTCTGCAGAAGTGCAGTTGACGTATTCTGCAGTCCCGGGCGACAAGAAGTTGCATTGTTGACACAGTTTTATGTTGAAGCCGGACCCGGAATAAGAAACAAATAGATAGAAAAACTTTGTTTCTCACGCCTTACGTCATTTTTTCCGCGAATTGGACATCTCTCTGTTATGGACTTTTCCGATGACGTAATAGAAATGTGTGTCAAACTAGATGAATAAAACATCAATCTATATATATATATATATAAATACTCGTATTCCCTAAAATTACGACCGTTATCATCTTTCAACACTCTCTGGTGAAAAATGAAACTGTCCAAATCGTCCAAGATGAAATACAAAAAAATGTAATTCCTGATTATCTGGTGTTGCTTATCAGCCGATTTCTTATTTCTCATGAGTGGTCGTCACTTCAGCTCAATAATATACCATTCCGTTTTTATTATAAAGAAAGGGAAGAAAAAGGACATGTTACACAGAAAAACATAAAGAAAGAGCGTAGGGGAACAGTTAGAGAGAGGGTTGAGCGTACGGAAGCGATAACGTTAATATGTTTTCAATTGAAAGTAAAGAAAAATGAGTGAAAGAGAGAGTTAAGTCAAGATTTTCATACTTTTTACATATTGAAGTATTTAGCATAGCTCTTAAGTAAATATAATAAAACATTGTGATAATCAAGTTCTCATACTGTGGTATATCCACCGGTTATGCTAGTAATTATTCACTGGGGAATGTGTGGTACTAGAATATTTTGGAATAATTTTAATATTTCGGACGTTTGTAGATATAAATATATGAGACAAAACGTGACCCGTTGGGTCGCCCATTCAGCTCTGGGTAGATAATTGAGATTAGGGAAAAGGGAGTTAGCAAAGCGAATAATTTTTTTTAAATAAATACGACCGGACGAAACCTTAAAATCATTTTGTATGCTTTTGACCTCATGTAAGCTACGGGTTGCTGGTTGTGAAATTTAACATAGAAATACATTTCAAATTCTCCCGTCTCTCTCTGTTCTCTCTCTCTCTCTCTCTCTCTCTCTCTCTCTCTCTCTCTCTCTCTCTTCTCTCTCTTCTCTCTCCAGAAAAACTAACATTATATAACGAGGAGGTAGTCCACAGATACATAGAGGGAAAGAAAGTGATAGAGTAAAGTAAGATTGGTCGGTTTTTTGACTTAATTGCAAAATTACGACTAATTAGAGCCAATTAAAACATAATTTCTTTCAAACATAATTCAATCTTAAACGTAAGGAAGAATTTAGAATAATTTTCGTGTCATTAAACTAAACAATAAAAAAGGCCTTTAGGAAGCAAAAGTTGATTAACTCAGCTTTAGTATAATAATAGATAGATATTTATATAAGGGGTCGGTTTAGCTCAGTCGGTAGAGTGTTCGGCTAGGAATCTCAAGGTTCTTGGTTCGATACTGGCCCCGCCAACTCAGCGTATGAGTAGCACAGGGATCTGTGCGGTAAAGTAAGGAGCCGATGGTAGGTGTGGCGCTCCACTCAGATGCTCAAATAATCTCCTTGGTCTACCGCTAGTTGAAAAGGGGATAGACTCCCTCGTTGTCTGGCCGATACCGACATTAGGCGCCCCGACGACAACTTACATTTCTGTCAATAAGTCTGGTAGTATTTATGCTGCTTGGAGCCTCCTTGAACAAGTGATAACAATTTCCGCTCCGAAACCACGTTTGAATTTAGGGTAATCGTCTGAAGATGACTTATTTTAAGGTAATTTAGAGCCCGAGTCTACAGTGGCCTGAACATTATATTTATACACAATAATTATGAGGACAACAGTCCGAAATATCAAAATAATTCATATCAAGCCTCATCTGATAAATACAGACAAGTATAGAATTTTTTTTTTTCTTACTCTGTACTTAAATAATTAAATCATAGCGTTTTATTTTTATCTCCTGAATTATTTTTAGCCTGCAGATTATTTTATACTTCCCTGATAAATGAATAGAAGATGATTTCGAGAAAACGTTGCTAGACATCGTGTTGCATGTGCGGCTTAGATTGCGACAATAGAAAGCCAAGTGAAATGTCGAATAATCAGGACTTAGATGTCGCCAAAATGCACGGAGAATGAACTTAAGAGGTTCACCGGAGAAACTAGGAAAAAGGCGGGAAGGAGAAAAACAGCGGGAAAGAAATATGCAGCAAAATCAAATAAGTATAATAAAAAAAACGGCTGATACTGATTAGAGAAATCGAATTATAGGACAATCAAGACAAATAGAAACGGTAATATATATATGTGTGTGTGTGTGTATATATATATATATATATATATATATATATATATATATATATGTGTCTATATATGCGTGTCTATGTGCGTTTGTATATGTTTGTGTATATGCATGCATATTTATGCGTGTGTGTATATGTGTGTGTATATATATATGTATATATGTGTGTGTGTATATATATATGTATATATGTATATATATATATATATATATATACGTGTATATGTGCGTATGTATATGTGTATATGCATGCATATATATGTATGTATATGTATGTATATGTGTGTGTATGTATGTGTGTGTATATATATGTATATATGTGTGTGTATGTGTGTGTATATATATGTATATGTGTGTATATATATGTGTGTGTATGTGTGTGTATGTATATGTGTGTATATATAAGTGTGTGTATGTGTGTGTATATAATGTATATGTGTGTATATATGTGTGTGTATATATATATGTATATGTGTGTGTATATATATGTATATGTGTATATATGTATGTATGTGTGTATATATATATATATATGTATGTGTGTGTGTATATATATATATGTATGTGTGTGTATATATATATTATATATGTATGTATGTGTGTATATAATATATAATGTATGTGTGTATATATATATGTATGTGTGTGTGTATATATATATGTATGTATATATTATGTATATGTATGTGTGTGTGTATATGTATATGTGTGTGTGCGTATATGTATATATATGCGTGTGTCTATATGTATATATATATGTGTGTGTATATGTGCGTATGTATATGTTTTGTATATGCAAGCATATCTATGTGTGTGTATATATGTATGTATATGCGTGTGTCTATATATGCGTGTATATGTGCGTATATATACATGCATATTTATGCGTGTGTGTATATATGTGTGTGTGTGTGGTGTATGTATGTATATATATGTATGTGTATATATATATATAAAAGTCTATCTATCTATCAATCTCTGTGTGTGCGCGCGTGCGCGCGCATCAAATTAAAAGTGGAACGCCTACGGCTTAGTAAAAAACTGAAACGGCAATAAATTCAGTTAGAAATAAAAGTGCTCAATAAAGAAAAATATACAACGTACAAAAAATGTAGGGAAAATATGACAATAATTTTTTTTTTTTAAAACGAAAGTGAAAAGTATTAACTCACAACTCAGAGTTTCACGATTCCAGGTATCAGTTAATAGTTGTCGAAAAAGTTATGTTTCTATTTTTACTTTTAGATACTGTTATATATATATATATGTATATATATATATATATATATATGAGAAATGTGAGGAGGTTAATCCGACAGTATGTGGAGAAAGGTAGACAAACACGGGATGTTATGGAAACTGGATGTTTATTGTCGACGATGCAACGTTTCGGTCTATTAGACCTTCTTCAGGACTTGGATATAATTCTTGCTTCAACGATGGACATTCTCAAAAATGGTGAAACAGGAGGTTGTCAGTAGGGGGGGGGGGGTAGTGGATTTTTCTTTTCTCTAGATGGGGAGTGTCAGAATGATGATGGTACCGCAGGTGTTAGTCAGTATATATTAGATTGTAAGTGTTGGTTAAGATATATGTATATGTGTCTATTTATTTATTTATTTATTTTTATATATGTATTGGGGAACTGGATTTGTCATTAGGTTATAGTTTGTGGCTGGTATGTTTGTGTGAGTTTTTTTTTTTTAATAAAAGGGGGAGATGGTAAGATTTGTTTAAAATTCTAAGTGAGTGTATGTATAATGTTATATATTATTATTATCATTATTATTATTATTAGTGGCGATATTATTATATTATTGTTATTATTATGTATCATATATATTGTAATATACACACTTATCTTTATATATTTTGATTTATCTAGCTGTCTTTAATCTGTTAATATCATCTGTGTCTGTTTATCCATAATCTGTTAATATCTGTCTATCTATCTATTTTTTTGGTCTGTTAATATTTATCTATATGTCTATCTATCCATCTCTCTATCTATCTATTTATCTTGAATGTGCTCATGTCTATCAATCCATCTGTCTTATCTATCTTTAATATGTTATTATCTATTTGTGTGTCTGACTATCTATTTTTGATCTTTCTGTCCATCTATCTATCTATTTTTTATTCTGTTAGTATCTATCTTTCTGTATGTCTGTCTATATATCTAACTTGAATATGTTCATTTCGATCTATTTATCTGTGTGTCTTTGATGTTTTTATTGTCTATCTGTCTATCTTTCAATCTATCTTATATATATATATATATATATATATATATATAATCAGTTAGTATCTATCTGTCTGTCTATAGTCTGTTAGTATCTATCTATCTACCTGTCCATATATCTGTATTTAATCTGTTAGTCCATCTATCTATCTATCTTTAATCTGTTAATCTCTGTCTATCTGTCCATCTGTCTGTATTTGTTCTGTTAATATCTATCAGTCCCTCTATCTATCTTCGATATGTTACTATCTATCTATCTATCTATCTTTAATCTGACAATATCTATCTATCTATCTTTAATCTGACAATATCTATCTATCCATCTATCTATCTTTAATCTGACTCTATCTATCTATCTATCTATCTTTAATCTGACTCTATCTATCTATCTATCTTTAATCTGACTATCTATCTATCTATCTATCTTTAATCTGACTCTATCTATCTATCTATCTTTAATCTGACTATCTATCTATCTATCTATCTATCTATCTTTAATCTATCTATCTTTAATCTGACAATATCTACCTATCTATCTATCTTTAATCTGTTAATAGTTGTCTGTCTATATATCCGACTATCTATTTTTACTCTGTTAATATCTGTTTGTCTACCTTTCTGACTATCTGTCTATCTTTGATCTGTAAATGTCTATCTGTCTATCTATCTATCTATCCGTTTTTGTGTCTATCTTGAATGTGTTCATAACTGTGAGTTCATCTGTCTATAATGTGTTATCTATCTTTAATCTATGTATACATCATTATACCTAGATTTTTTTAAAAAATATAAATCTGTTAGTGTCTATCTTTCTATCTATTTATATATCATTAATCAATATGTTCATATCTATCTATCTATTTATCTATCTTTAATGTTATTATCCGTCTATCGGTTTGTTGATCTTTAATCAATCTGTCTATCTTTAATCTGTTAATATCTATCTCTCTATCTATCATTAATTTGGTAATATCTATCTTTATATCTATCTATCATTAATTTGGTAATATCTATCTTTATATCTATCTATCTATCATTAATTTGGTAATATCTATCTTTATATCTATCTATCTATATTAATTTGGTAATATCTATCTTTATATCTATCTATCTATCTATCATTAATTTGGTAATATCTATCTTTATCTCTATCTTTATATCTATCTATCTATCTATCTATCATAATTTGGTAATATCTATCTTTATATCTATCTATCTATCATAATTTGGTAATATCTATCTTTATATCTATCTATCTATCTTAATAATATATATATATATATATATATATATATATATATATGAATTGAACATTTTTAGAAAAAAACAAATGTTATTAGTTTTCTGACAGATCTGTTTCGACCTTTTAATAAAGTGGTCTTCATCAAGAGTAACATATGAAGGAAAGACGGAACAAATAACCGTTAAATAGGAGGAGTACAAACGAACGCTGGTGTTAGATGCTGGAATTTTTTTTTAATGCGTATTCTGTGTTAAAGAATAAAATCAATTTTATTTTTAAAAATCAGAAGCATTATTATCCATAAGAAAAAATTCAAAAGAGTTTGAAGTAAAAAATATATTTAAAAAAAAAGGTATTAAAGATGTTCAGGATGTATTCCAGCTACAAAAAGTAAGTTTAAAAAGTCTACAGCACAATTGAGGAAAGATGGAAAGTTTCAAGAATTTTTAGTTGTTGACAAATCCGTAGTGTTGTAGATCATATTAGCCTCCGGAGATGTAAATCAGATATTTTGTTTTTTCAATAGACAATATGAAGTAAATGGAAGTGAATCCGACAGTATGAATTGAACATTTTTAGAAAAAAAACAAATGTTATTAGTTTGCTGACAGAATCTGTTTCGACCTTTTAATAAAGCGGTCTTCATCAAGAGCCACCTATGAAGGAAAGACGGAATAAATAACCTTTAATAGGAGGGGTACAAACGAACGCTGATGTTCGATGCTGGAATTTTTTTTAAAAATGCGTATTCTGTGTTAAAAATAAAATAAATTTTATTTTTAAAAATCAGAAGCATTATTATTATTTTTTAAAATAATTGTCAGATCCTAGAATGCTTTACCGCACAGATCAGATTACCAAAGCTGTACAACTCATGAGTTAGCGGGTGTAAGTATCGAACCCGGAACCTTGCGATTACCAATGCGGGTGTTCTGTCAACTGTGCTATTACGTTATTACTCAATTGTCCAATAAAAACAAGCTATTGTAGTGAGTTAACACACACTGACGTACACAAATATGGTTAAATCGATTTTAACGGACCTAAATTTCATCACCGTATGTCACCCCTCCGAAAGAAAAAAATACCAGAAATCAGGGAATTAACCGAATTTAATGAAATTTTCAGTGTTGATATATCAATGTGTAAAAGATATAATGCATCAGTTATTAAAAAGACAAAACTTTTACATTTTTTCAGGTCAGTTAACTTTGAACCACGTATCTTTGAGAATTTGTGTTACGCTTCAAAGATACGTGGTTCAAATTAACTGACTTGAAAAAAATGTAAAAGTTTTCAAATAAAATAACTGGTTCATTATATATTTTATTCATTAATATATCAACACTAATTTGTTAAAAACAACCAACCACCCAAACTTAAAACTGAAGTTAAGCAGCAATGAGCCTATTCAATAATTAACTGGGTAACCGCTTATGCAATGGCAGGTACTGTAAGCAACCCGAGTCCTTAGTTTATCAAAATGACTTGAGTCGGCATTAAATGAGTCGAAACACTTAACCACCATACGTAAGCAGTGTCCTGGTTGTGACTGCATCTCATGGTGAAGTTCCAAATGGGGAGTGTGGAGAACCCGGAACCTTACGATTACCAATGCGGATGCTCCGTCAACTGTGCTATTACGTTATTACTAAATTTTCGGAGTGTGGAGTACCCCTTCATTGCCATTACTCCTAAGTCCACTTTGACTCGGGGTGGTAGTACCTGTTAGGATCCCATCTATGATTTAAATAGAAAAATATTTTTTTTAATTGAGTTTTTTTTTTTTAATTGAATACCCATCAAGAATGAATAAAACAAAACGTCTTCGGCATAAAAAAGACTAACAAGGGTTGACATGCCGTAAAATTTAACCATCCATACGTAAGCAGCAGCAGCAGCACTACCAGACAACATCCTGGTCCTTAGCCATTTTGCAGAAGGGCGCCAAAAATTATCCTCTTTTCACTTCCTACCGGCTTAGGAGAATGACAATGAAGCTATATAAAAAAAAAACAATAGAATGTTTCAAAGCAAAAAACCTACAAAGACACAAAACGTTTCTTTGTCCCTCCTCCAATATGCCAGAAGCACTCTCCTTTAAGGGGAAACAGCGTATGTGTTTTCCTTTGTTTTATTTATCTTTTAAATGTATTTGTTATAAATGAACCTCTTTTTGTTGATTGTTTTAAATATAATTTGTTTTTGTTTTTGTTTATTTACATTCTGAAGTCATTCACTGAGGTCACATTCAAGCAAAAATAACTTCACACATTCAAGATAATGTGAATGTCGTTTACCGGGCTATAGTTAAATGCTTACCCTCAGCTATACTTGTATAACAGTCAAAAAGTTGGCTGCGTGGTGTGTTATCGGTATCAGCCGGACAAGGAGAGAGTCTATCCCATTTTCACTAGCGCTAGACCAGGCAGACTTTTTTGTTGAAGTGGAGCGCCACAGATACCATCAGCTCCCAACTTTATCACGCAGATTAGGTGACCGTATGAGTGCGTCTTTACTTCCCCAGTAGTGTCCAGCATGTCTTGTTGGTCTTACTTGGATGTAGTAGTTAAGTATGCAGAGTGGTCTATAGTCGGTGTTAGCGGAACAGCGAGGGATTCTGTCCCCTTTTCGCTAGCGCTAGACCGGGGGGTGCTCAGGTGGAGTGCCACACCTATTGTCAGCTCTTCACCGCACAGATCAGATTACCCAATCTGTGCTACTCATGCACTGAGTTGGCGGGAACCAGTATCAAACAAGGAACCCACCGACTGAGCTTGTATATTATTATATTATGGATACTGATTTATCTTAGTCTAGCATTAGTTTACATAAAGTAGGGAAGATTGTTTAGCGCCAATTTCTACCATGGTTACATTATGGATGTCAATTGGTTATTCAAGTATCGATCTTTTTAATACTTAAGATTCATGGGAGCTAAGTTCAGCACAAAATGTATAAAATGTACATTGGATATCAGAAAAAACATTGATTGATTTGGTGATTGATTTTAATGGCATGTCAACCCGTTTGGAATCATTTTAAGCCTAGAGGTTAGGGAACTGCGTACATTGTACTTTGGGGACTGTGTGTAGTTTCTTTATTGTCTTTTTGTAGTTTGTTTTTCTTTTTGTACACAGTTATATAATATCAAGTATTCCTATCTAGTAACGACAATTTCCACACAATTATATGGTTTCAAGTAATTATTCTTATTTAATAGTAATCATCTGTTTACACGCATTTAAATGGTTTCAAGTAACTAATAATAGACCTTAGTAAACAATTATAGCTTCAAGTAACTATTCTTAACATGAATAATTTACACACACATGTATTTGACCCATAGACAGGACCCTAATTGGTGCTAGCATTCCAGGTTAGAGTGAACCTGGGAGAAATGGCAGTGAAGGGATACTCCACACTCCTCAGATCTCAAGGACTGGAACCTCACCAGTAGATGCAGTTTCGGGTCATATACAGAACACCCCCTTTTTTTTTTTGGAATCGTCTTACTTTTATTAGTCATAAATCAAGGAAAACCTTGATGATAGAATAGGGTTATATATAGTTGTAGAAAAAAGGTTTTCTCTCTACCACGGTTTCAGTGTTTAAGGTACACCTTTTTCAGGAGAACTAAAAAAATTTAGGTTGATACATTTCATTTTATTTTACTCGTTCACACGGGAGCAGCATTTGAAGATATATATATATATACATACTAGCAAATATATGCACCCTCCGGGTGCAAGTATTTAAGTTTTGATATAATAAAATATCATATTAAATTAGAAAGGCTAATGAAACTGACTAAGAATGCAGATAAAAAGATCTGCAACAGAGGGGGTATAATCGAAAAATAGAACAACTTTGAAACTAACTATTCCATCATTTTCCATTACTCCCCTCTTTCATTGGTAAATTTTCCTAATTTAACTATTTAGTTAAAATACGAAGTAAAGGATAATATTACAGTTATTTCTTCTTGTAAATAAATTTCTTTTAAGATTTATCCACGAGATTTTTGTTTATATTTCTTAAGATAAAACCAAACAATTAGAAATCAATAATACCAAGCACATATTTATTAAAATAAAATTTTAAATATCAATATGCAAATTAGCCTTCTCGTTCAAACCGTAAACCGCTATTTTGTTGTATATATAAATACAATTGCATGTTATTAGTACGTAGATATGGTCAACAGTATTAATAATGTAAAACAATTCTTATTAATAACTGAAGGTTTAAAAGAATGAAATCATGGAGAATTTGACGTAAATAATTAAGGGAATTGTGACTTGAGTAGTAATATAGTTTCGGTTACAGACAGAAAAACACACAATCTCCATTATAATAAGATTATATATATTATATATATATATATATATATATATATATATGGTAAGTAAATACACATTAGCGATGTGTTTATGATATGGCTTTTTTTAGCCGACAATTTTTGGGAGAATATGTGCTTAATTGAAGTCGTACCTACTCCCAAATATATATATATATATATATATATATATATATATATATATCACTGGTGCAATGAATGATAGAGAAGGTTAGCGAGAGATTGTCATGGATATCCGTGCTAATTGCGTGACATGATTATATATATATATATATATATATATATATATATATATATATATGTGTGTGTGTGTGTTATTATACCTATCTAATCAAATAGATGTTTAAACATTATTACTATTCGACAGGAATACTTGAAACCATATAACTGTAACTTATTTTTCATTAATTATGCTTACTTGAATCTATAATTGTTTACAAGGGATTATTACTAATTACTTGAAACCATATGAATGTGAAAATGAATGATTATTATGGAATAGAAATAGTTACTTAAAACAATCAAATTGTGTATAAATTATTTGAAAATTGGATTTGAATACTTGTTATATTAGTGTGTATAAGAAATAAAGAAACAACTATATAAGAAATGTAAATATCAATGTACAAACAAGAGGGAGAGAGAGTTAAATCAAGATTATTATACTTTTTATACATTGAACTATTACAATAGCTCTTAAGTAAACATATCAAACGTTTTAATAATTAAATTATTAGAGAGAGAGGGAGAAGAGTTAAATCAAGATTATTATACTTTTTATACATTGAACTATTTTACAATAGCTCTTAAGTAAACATATCAAACGTTTTAATAATTAAATTATTAGAGAGAGAGGAGAGAGAGTTAAATCAAGATTATTATACTTTTTATACATTGAACTATTTTACAATAGCTCTTAAGTAAACATATCAAACGTTTTAATAATTAAATTATTAGAGAGAGAGGGAGAGAGAGTTAAATCAAGATTATTATACTTTTTATACATTGAACTATTTTACAATAGCTCTTAAGTAAACATATCAAACGTTTTAATAATTAAATTATTAGAGAGAGAGGAAGAGAGAGTTAAATCAAGATTATTATACTTTTTATACATTGAACTATTTTACAATAGCTCTCAAGTAAACATACGTTTTAATAATTAAATTATTATACTGTGTATATCAACAGGTCCTGCTACTATAAACTAAAGCAATAGTTTCTAAATTTCCTTTTATAATCAAATCACACGAGAGAAAAGACAAACATCGATACAGCTAATTGTATGAAATCTTCCAAAAAGTATTCAGCCATTTTTATTGTCCCAAGAACCCAGATTTGACTCATTGTTACTTCCGGCTTTTCTCAAAGCGGAAATCGCCGTTGAATGTGAGAATCCAGATTGTGAACGAGATATGAAAAGAACGGGGACAGAGCAGCTCAGATGATGGTGATCCCCAAAGAGGAAAGACTGCTTTGAAAAGTAGAAAAAGGGGACGTTAGGATTAATGTGTGTGGTCTCAAGTATATTCTTCCGGATTATTTATCTGTTTCTACGCATCGCAATAAAAGTTTCTGGTTTACAAAGTCATATTTTAAAAGTAGAGGACTTAATTTTAACAACTAGAAGGAAACGCCTAAAAGAAAGAAAGGGTGAGAGGAGAAATAAGAAATGGGGGGGAGAAGAAAGAAAGAAAGAAAGAAAGAAAGAAAGAAAAAGATAGAGCAAAAAAAGTAAAAAAGAAAGAAGAATGGAAAAGAAAGAAAGAAAAGGGGGAAAAGAGAGAAGGCAAATGGAAAGAAAGAAAAAGATAAGTGAGAGAGAAAGAAAAAGAGAAAAAATAACGGGAAAGAAAGAGAAAAGGGAGAGTGTAAAAGGGGAAAGAGAAGGGAAGAAAAATAGGAAAGATAGAAAGGGTGAGATGAGAAAGAAGAAAAAGAGGAAGAAAAGAAATAAGAAATGGAGAGGAGGGAAGATAGTGAGCAAGAGAATAAAAAGAAAGAAGAAAGAGAAACAAATAAATAAAGGGAGTAAAAGAAAGAAAAATAATGAAAATAGAATGAAAAGAAAGAAAAAAATAGCGAGTGAGTGAATGAGAAAATAGCGAGAATGAAAGAGAGAATGGGGGGGGAGAAAAGGGAGAGTGTAAAAGAAGAAAGAAAAGGGAAGAAAAACGAATGGAAGAGAGAGAGAGAGGGGAGGGAGAGAGAGCGCATATAGACAAAAATATTCTATTTCTTTTTTTTTTTTTTTTTTTTTTTTTTTTTTTTCAGTTTGCACCTACACACATACTGCTGCGTCACAGAAAAGAATAAAAGAAACTCAGGCGCCATTGTCCTAGGTAGGCTTTTATTTTCATTGTTTATTTTGGGGGGGGGTTAATATCAATCGGTTGGATGCTTTCCAAACATTATCATGTCACGCCAATAACACGGATATCCATTATAATCTTCCGCCATTCATTGTTCTCGGGAGGTCCTCTGCACAGGATCCAGTACCCACGCAGAGCTGGTCAATATAGGTATTTGCTGGGTGGCCCGCACTGGCGTGCCCATGTGCTGGTTTCCATTGGTGAACATCACATGAGTTCGTCCCCGCTTCTCCAGCCGTGCCCAGCACGTCTTGTTCACCTCACTCGTATGGTCTGTGTAATAGGTGGCAAGTGGCCGTACAGCTGGGTTTTTTGTAGGGTGTTGTTTCCATTATTTGTTTAATAACAGCTCCCCTCTAGCTTATTCTCTAGGCGCTTCGTTAGGGTCCAAGTGGTGCAGCCATACAGTAGCACTGATACAAATACGGCTTGAAAGATCGGATTTTCATGACAGATAACCTGTCTATGACTGACTATTAGGGTAGGTTGATTTTTTCCTTTTTCTTTTAAATATCAAATTCTCTCAAAGAACAAAGGTTGTATGTTGTTATAATGAATACTGATACCAAAACTAGATCTCTTACTTGTACCATTGTTTGAGGAAATGGCATCAAAGATCGTCAGTTAAAATGCACTAAAAATCCTCATTTTTACAACATTTGGCCTAGAAATTGGTTAGAAAATTTAGCAATTTCAGTATTTCAAACGGAAATTTATTTTACTAGATGAAATGAATAAGATATTATAACTAGAATTAAAATTGAAAATATCCCCCATCATCACTAATACCTCTGATATCCTGCTTTTTACCTCATTAATTAAGCTGTAACTGGGATAACATTTTAAAAATTTAAATATTTTTCCCTTAAATGAAGATAAAGTTTTGAAGAAAAATATTTTGTGGGGTTTCGCTACATGGGAGACGTTACACTTCCAAAATCGATCTACCCTACTGATCATGCCTTCTCTATACGGGCATTAACATCGCTTTCTGTGGATGAGGAGATATATCGAATGTACAGGAAATATGAACAGAGTTTTTGCTGCCACATTTTCGAGAAAAATCAAACAAAAAAAAACGACTGATATTGTTTCCTTCTCAGAGATTTCATATCGTCATTTATGAATGAAGAATGTAACATAACACATTTTCATCGTTTCACGGAACATCTGCACGTGGTCCAGAACTCCTGCTACGCCAGACTGGGTTAAGCTCCCTTAATCACACAGATTACCAATCTCCCATTTTTCACAAATCATCCAGACAGTGTTCATAATTCGCGTCCTGATGACGGTTGCTAAAACCGAAACGATATAACGTCGACTTCTCCATCAAGAACAAATTCATCTTATTGGAATACTTTGTTTTTCGATTTTCTACACATATTTACTGTCTGAAAAGAAACGGAAAAATATCTCTTCAAAATTCCTTAGCAGGCCAAAAAAAATATGAACCTACAAAACGAACGTAGTGTGAAATCTGATATTTTCATCTGGCATGGTGCCAAGAATTCGATTATAGTCGCACATGGCACTTAAAGGGATCTTTTTAAGGGGAACCCAGTGCCCTAAACATGTATACTTGTTAATCAATAAACAATTTTCGGGGGCTGCTATTTCGGTATGGACTTCTTGTGTGGCATAGTGGTTAGTGAGCTAAACAAGCAGATTGCCACTAAGTGTCTTGTATTTCTGGCCTTGTGCCAAACTAAGCTATGCTTAGTAAACGACTATTACTATTCTTGCTTGGTACCTTTTTTCCCAACCAGCTGATTCTCATCTTTTAACCTTTTATTCTTCCGTCGCAATAAACGTTGCTGGTTTACAAAGTCATATTTTAAAAGCGTGGGACTTAAGTTTAACTACTAGAAGGAAACGCCTAAAAGAAAGAAATGGAGAGAAAGTACAGAGAGGGAGGAAGCAAAGAGAGAGAAAGGAAATAGAGGAATAGAAAGGTAAAAAAAGAATGAGAATAAAAGGGATAGAGAGAAAGAAAGAGTGAGAAAGGAAAAGAGAATGAAAAAAGAAAGGAAAAGAATTGTATAAAGATAATGAGAGAGAAAAAATAAGCGATAATGAGAAAGAGAGAGAGAGAGATAATGAGAGAAGGAATAAGAGAATGAGTGAGAGAGAGAATGAGAGAAGGAATAAGAGAATGAGTGAGAGAGAGAGAATGAGAGAAGGAATAAGAGAATGAGTGAGAGAGAGAGAATGAGAGAAGGAATAAGAGAGTGAGAGAGAGAGAATGAGAGAAGGAATGAGAGAGAGAGAATGAGAGAGGAATAAGAGAATGAGAGAGGGAGAGAGAATGAGAGAAGGAATAAGAGAATGAGTGATAGAGAGAGAATGAGAGAAGGAATAAGAGAATGAGTGATAGAGAGAAATAATGAGAATGAGAAAGAAAAGGAGAAAAGAATCAAGAATGGAAAGAAAAGGGGAGAGAAAATGAGAGAAAAAAAGATGAAAGAATGAAGAAGAAAAGAAAAGAAACAACGAGAAAGAGAGATAGTGAAAGAGAATCAAAAAAGAAAATCAGGAAAAAAATAGGGAGCAAAGAATGAAAGAAAGAATGAAAGAAAGAATGAAAGAAAGAATGAATGAGAATAAGAAAAAATCTCTTTCCTTTCACCAGTCAGTCCTGTGATTACTAGATTGGCCAGGATATAAATTCCATTATTTGCAGGTTATTGCCCCCCCCCCCGTCCCTCTCCCTCCCTCCCAACTGCAGTCGGAAATTCAAGTGTATTAAACTTAAGATAATGGTGAACTCACATTTATTTAAAATATCTAACGTAAGTCTTTTTTTTTTATTTAATTTTTTTTATTTTAGAATAATGCGAGTACCCTTGAGGGCGGAAAACAGTGACTGCTGCCGCTCAAGACTGAGAGATATACTGTTCCCCACTAGGTTCTTAATCTGAATTTAGCCTAACTTAAGACAACAAGCTACTTACAACCTGGTATGCCTAAGTGTTCACCCATCTAAGTACTGACCAGTTTCAATGCTGCTTAACTTCAGTGATTTAGCAGGAAGTCTTGCTCTAAGTGTGGATTAGAATTTACTTCGTCTGGCTTACCTATAGTATGGATATACCCAATCCCTCCTCTATGGGCAGGATAGGACACAAGGTCAATTTTTAAGGGGGTACAGCTAGTTTAGATCAGTCGGTAGAGCGTTCGGCTAGGAATCACAAGGTTCCTCGTTCGATACCGGCCCTCGCCAACTTAGCGTATGAGTAGCACAGGGACCTGTGCGGTAAAGTGAGGAGCTGATGGTAGGTATGGCCTCCACCTCTCCTTGGTTTAGCACTCCCCTCGCTGTCTGGCTGATACCGACATTAGGCCGCCCCGACGACTTACAGCTGGTTTAAATTCAAAAATTTCCTTCTCCAAGACTGGCTGCTTAACGAATGCTAAATAACCCAGTTTGCCCTATATTTTACCGATAGCTGAGGGAGAAAATATGAGTTCATGCCTTTCCCGAAGGCATTAACACGAAGTGAAAAGTGAACGGCTTCGTCTAAGATTTTAACTCGGGTCGCCGATTCCATTTCCTATGATAATAACCGTTATGCTAAGCACGCCTACATTTAATGTCTTAAATTTTGTTCCTAAGTAGTCACCTATCTAAGCATTGAGCGGGTTGATTGCTGCTTAACTTCGGTGACCCGGTGGGAACCAGTGTTTTCATCGTGACTAGACTGAGCTATGTTAGGCTAGTTATTCTAACTAGTGCCAATCTCGTTCAACATCACTGCACACCAGACGGTCCGGCGCGACCTACTATTTAAATCGATCTGTCGGTGAGGGTTAGAATACACTGACTGTATCCCCCTGCAGAGGGGCAAGGCTCGCCCTCAAAAGATGTGTCCTGAGAATGACTCTAAATTCCATCCAGTGATGAGGCTCCACTTTAATCAAATCACGCTGGCAACAGGGATGTCCATGTCAATTTCTCGCCATCCATCACTATCGCCCATCGGAGGTTCTCTGTGCAGCATCCAGAATTCGCACAGAGCTGACCAATGTATATATTTACTAACCCCTGCGCACGAGCAGGATGTGACACAAGATCAATTTCTTAAGCAGAGTTTAACAGGTTTGAATTCAAAGTTGTCCTTCTGCTAGACTGGTTACCTAGCCATGGTTAAAGAGCCCAATTTACCCTGCTATTTGCGCATATATGGAGGGAGAATTGGATTCATACCTTTCCCAAGGGTATTAGCGCCATGTGAAATGCAAACAACCTCGTCTAGGATTTGAACTCGCGTGGACGAGTCCATTTTCTATGATTAACCATTACATAACGCACCTCCATGCAAGATCAATGTAGGCCCTTGCTGGACGGCCCACAGTGGTTTCCACAAGAGAACATCGCTTATGAGTGTCCACTATGTCTTGTTCGTCTTACTCAAATGGTTTGTGTGATAGGGGAGTGGCCCTACAGCTGATTTCTTTGTGGGGTGTTGTTTCCACGATTTGTTTAAGACCGAACGCTATATTCTTGATCAACTCCCATATAGCTTATTCTCTAGGCGCCTCGTTAGGGTCCTACCGTAGTAGCATTGACACGACTATGGCTTGGAAAAATTGTCGGTGGGATCAGATTTCTTGATTTCTATTACTCTCAGATCAAACTCTGACCCAGAGTGGTAATACCTGTTAGGGTACCATCTATGGCCCAAATAGACCAGTACAAAAATTATTAGTACTAGCCGGACCTGTGGATATACCACAGTATGATAATTTAATTATTACAACGTTTGATATGTTTACTTAAGAACTATTACATAATAGTTCAATGTGTAAAAAGTATAATAATCTTGATCTCTCTCATTCTTTTTTTTTTTTTCATTCCTTCTTTTCATATTTTCATTATGTTCAATTGAAACAGATTAGCGTTATCGCTTCCGCACGCTCACACCCTCTCCCTAACTTTACCCTACTCTTCCTTATTACATTTTTTCTGTGTAGCATGTTCTTTTTCTTCTCTTTCTTTCTTTATAATAAAAACGCAATCATCTAACTATTTAGCTGAAGTGACGACACTCACAAAAATATAAGCAATCGGCGGATAAGTGACACTAGATAATCAAGATTTACAGTTCTGCATTTCCTTTTGGACGATTTCATTTTTAACCAGATGTTGCAAGATGATAACGGTCGGAAGATTAAGGAACAAGTGTATTAATATATAGATTAGATAGAAATGCATGCGTGCAAACAAGTAATTACTCTTATTAAATAAGAATCATTATCAGGTTGTGCTGGCGCCACAAATATCCATGACTCTCTCTCTTCTCATTGCCCCTGGCAGGTCCTCTACGCAGCATCCAGAATCCGCACAGAGCTGATAGCTTTATGCTGATGGGCCAACACTGGTGAGTCTGTGTAGATGTCCATTGGAGAATTCGTCCTTGCTACCCCAGTAGTATTTAGCATGTCTTGTTCGTCTTACCAGTATGGTTTGTGTGATAGGGGGCAAGTGGCCGTACAGTTGTTTTCTTGTTAAGTGGTCACCCATCTAAATACTGAGTTCCAGAGCGCTGCTTAACTTCGTTAATCTAGTAAGAACTGTTGGTTTAATTGTGGCTTCACCGTAAACTTACACCCTTCCTTTAACATCATTTCTTTTTAATTTTATGATTGATTTTAACGGCATGTCAACCTGTTTAGGGTTATTTTATATCGGAAGTTAGAGAATCGCGTTCATTGTTCATTTACAATTTTGTGTGTTTGTTTCATAAGCACACAGGAATATTTGATATCATATAACTATCTAATATGAGTGTAAACAGTAATATGGTATCAAGTATTCCTATCTAATAATGGCCCTGTCGATTGGAACTTTAGAATACACCGACTGCATCTCTGCGGAGGGGTAACATCTCCCAAATGGGGCCACCTGTTAGCCGTAGGTGGCAACCCGTGATGCGTATGGCAAACTACCAACCATTTTTATCATATATGTGGTACGAGTCGGTGCTCGGGGTCTGAATATCCTGGGTTATGATGTTAAACTCTGTCTGAAGAAATTTAAATTCTGGAGCTCTGGGTAGTGAGGAGTACATCTTTATCCCCATTACTCCCATGTCCACTCTGACCCGGATCGATAGTACCTGTTAGGGTCCCATATATGGGTTGAATAGAAAAAATAAGTATTTAAAAAATTGAATAAAAAAAATTTCATTACCCATAAAGAATGAATAAAATAAAATTACTTCCGCATAAAATAACCCAATAAGGGTTGACATGCTGTAAAATCCAACCAGCCAACCGCTCTTGCTGGTTGTTGCTCAAATTTAGAGAAAAACAAAAAGAATTTAAAATAATCAAGCGAAGGGTCACTTTTTTATTATTTTGAAGTTTGACCCAACAATCTGTTTACTGCTCCCCGCCAACCCAATTTTATAAAAACTTTATTCACAGCTAAGTAAATAAAACTTTTTATATCGCGAACTTAAATCTTTGACAGGTGCCTAGCCTAATTAAGTAAATAGATGTGGGTGTGTCATATAGCAGAGGAAATAAAAGTATTGTTTGGGGGGGGGCAAAAGGAGTAAGGGATATATACAAACCGATGGACAAAGGTTAAATGAAAAATGCAAAATCGAGCAAAGGTTGTTTAGATAAGTTATGGCCGGTCAGTTGTTACTTTGTTTTTACTTACATACTTACCAAAAAAAAAAAACTGATAAACCGCCGGCGACGACAGCTGATGACTTCCGGCTGTGAACGCGACCCCAGGGGGTGAAGAAAGGGACAGCTGTAATTACTATGAGGATGTTGACCGCTGCACCCATTTATTTGAAGGGTCTTAATTTCGCCCAGCACAACCATTTGGTGACAGGCTAATATAGCACGAAAATAAGTTGGTGGTGATATCTTCTTCTTCGTGAGTGTGACCAGCTTTCTTTTTTGGTGTGGCTCTCAATACTTGAACGGTTTTTTATTCTGGATTATTGGTATGTTAGTTTTCTTCTTCTTTTTTTTTTTTTTCTTCTTTTGTGTTTTTTTTTTCTTTTCTCGTTTATTTTTTTTCTTCTTTTGTTTTTGTGTTCTTTTAATTTTTTAAAATTTATTTTTGCGTTTGAGAATGTAAAATAGTAAAATAACTGGCTCTCAATACTTGAACGATTTTTATTCTGGATTATTAGTATGTTAGTTTTCTTTTGTTTTTTTTGTTTTTTCTTTTCTTTTTTCGTTTTTTTTTCTTTTTGTTTGTTTGTTATGGGGTTTTTGTGTTCTTTTAATTTTTTTTAAATTTATTTTTGCGTTTGAGAATGTAAAATAGTAAAATAACCATGCCTGGGGATATTAGCTGAAAAATATTGATAGAAGTTATATTGTATACAAAATAAAAATATTTTGTAACATTATTGGGTACCTTTTTAAAGAACAGCGGTTTCCTTCAGGGGAACTTGTATTGCAATTGAAAGAGAATGGTCTCAATAGTTTTTTGTTTTTTTTTGTATAGAATTCTGTTATAAAGTGTATTATTCTTAATTGATTTATCAAATCTTTATAAATCTTTTGTAAACAAATTGGTGATACTACTAGACTTTTACATATAAAATATCATTTTATAATTCTCTTCATATTAAATACCGTATATACACATGTTTTGAACGACTATTTTTTAGATCAATTCATCACCTGAAAAGAAAAAAAAGGGGGGGGGGTCATTCACTTCACGAAATATGTTTATGAAACCTCGATGCTTACCTTATTTCTAGACTCTGTCTACTGCTTCCCGCCAACCCAATTTTATAAGATCTTATTCATAGCTAAATAAATAAAACTTTTATATTACGAACTTAAATCTGTGGCTGGTGCTTAGTCCTAATTAAGTAATTTTTTAGGTTAAAAAATCGTGTTTGTTGATTAAAAGAAGTCGTTTATTACTTTACTATGTATACGGTAGTATAAGGTCTTTTTGTCCAGAATAAGCCGCTGCGGAAATATCTGTGGTAATATAAAAAATAAAAATAAATAGGAATGTAATAGCATTAAGATAAAAATAACTTTGAGTCATAATCCCTTTTTTGTTTTACTATACATTTACATATAGAATCTACGTCTTCAACTCTCTACAATTCACCTACCCGCTATATTTCTTTAGTCTTTCCCTTTCCTAACCACTAAAATGGCCACTTACGGCTGATTGGCGATATATCATTTTTGGACTAAAATGTAACAGCTCAGTTTTTTTATTTAATAAAAGCAAACAATTGAAACTTTTATCTGGATGATGAATGTAAATATTAAATTTGTATATGTTTTTGTATATTACCATAGACATTTTCTCAGCGGGATATTCGGACAATTTTTTTTTTTTCTTTTTTTTTTTTTTAATTTTAATTTAACGCTTGTCTTTCGGGCTCCTGCCCTAATTTACGCTATGTTTTACCGTGCAGGCGTCAGACGTATTTCCCGGCCCAACTTAGATATTTTCTCAGACGTGTTTTTATCGCTTTTTATCGGCAAATTAATGTAGATATTTTATCCACCCCATCCCCCGCTTTTTATCGGCAAATTAATGTAGATATTTTATAACACCCACCACCACCACCGTTTAAAAAATCTTTTTTTCGTTTGAATTTTTACAAAACTCAAAAGTTTTAAAACAATTTTCGTACCGTATGTTCTTTTTTTTTTATTTTACAATAACCCCTCCTATTAAATACAAACAAGAACTCAGACAATTTTTTTGCCAATTGAACTAGTACAATATATTTTTACAAAACTGAGATTTCAAAACAATGTTCATATCTACGTTGAGCCGGATATACGCCTGACGCCGGCATGGTAAAACATAAATTAGGACAGGAGTCCGGGGCGACAAAACGTTAAAATTACCTTATTTTTTTAAAAATCAATTAGAACCAAGACTACGTCAGGATGGAATAATTTTCTATTGAGCGAACGTGTTTGTTTGTTTTGGTGGTGGTGTGTGTGTGTGTGTGTGTGTTGTTTTGGCTGTTTTTTGCAAGCCCAGCATATACCCATGACGACAAAGCACATTTTTGAAGTGACCGTTTTGTTTATGAGTACCCTCGTGATTTTATACTAAAAGATCTCTTTTCATCACAGTTGATTCCCGCCTCGCTTTCTCTCATATATTATATATATATATATATATATATATATATAATTTCACACAGGGTGGGCCAAAAGTAGTGTTACAGTTACTTCATTATCGGTTTCATCTTAACAATCACGTTTTAGATACAAATTTCTAATAAAGGTAAAATGTTTAAGTGTAACCCTACTTATATATATATATATATATATATATATAATATATTATATTATAAGAGTTTATAATTTGCTTGAAGCATTGTGTATATATTGGTTAGGAGGTTGATTTAGAAGGATATCACAATGCAGGTGTAAAGAAAAAAATAATAATACGGTAACAATGATGTGTGTTAACCTGTATTTTATTCTTGAATTTTCGAGATAATATCTCTTTTTCAAAAGATCACTGGAACTGAAGCAGTCTAGTTATGGTATTTCTTTTTAAATGAATTTTTTTTTTAAATGATGGTATTTTTATATAACTGTATTTATTATATATATATATATATAATATTACTCTTTTCATTCTTGAAAGAATCACTTTAACAAGATTTCCTCTTTGTAAAGCTAGTATATAAATTATTGTGTCTATTGTTTGAGAAAAATAGGTATCACCCTTTTTTACTTCCTTAAAAGCAAAGATTTAATTAATTTTACCAAATGTGAAGCAAGGAATAATTATATCTTGTCTAACTGCTGTTTCATATTTTACAGCGCCTATCTCAACTCTTTCATAATGTTTCGGTTTGATAAAGAAAGAAAAAAAATTGCATGACTCGTAGGGTTTTTGGGTTTGTTTGTTTTTTGTTTTATCTTTGGAAATTTTTGGCTCCACATCAAAATCAATGTAATCATCCACAGCTAAGGTACTATATATATATATATATATATATATATATATATATATATATATATATATATATATATGAATTAAATAAACACTGTGTTTATTTGATATGGCTTTTAGCTGACAATTTTTGGAGGATATGTGCTTAAATGAAGTCATACCTAATTTTGAATATTAATTAGTTAATAATTAATGAATTTAGGCGGGCATATATGTTCAAATGTAAGGCTAAACAGATCGAGAAAATAAATTTTATCGATCTGTTTAGCCTTACATTTGAACATATATGCCCGCCTAAATTCATTAATTATTACTAATTAATTTTCAAAAATTAGGTATTACTTCAATTAAGCACATATCTCCAATATATATATATATATATATATATTATATATATATATATATATAATGTGTGTGTGTCTGGGTTATAAAAAAATAAGTTCTTTTTTGGGGAGTTTTAAGCATGAATGAATGGTGAATCTAAGTGTTCAAATAGACTAATATTTAAGAAATATAGTTGACTTACCTATTATGTTCGAATTAATACTGTGAATAAGATTGCATTCGGGAGGTGAACTGTATTTCTTGAATATTAGTATATTTAACACTTAGATTCACCATAAGCTAATGCTCCAAAAAAAAGTATTTTTATTTTTCATAACCCAGACAGCAAACATGTGAAGCATACGTGAAACTCTTACAATTTGATATGTATCTGTTATATATATTAAGAAATTTGAAAAAACAAGTGTTCCAAAAATAAGATGAATTTATTTATCGACGCTTAAACGTTTCGGTTTCTTTAAACCTTCATCAGGATGTATTATGGGGTGAAGAAATTGAGGGATGTTTTATTTAACGTTTAAGCGTCGATAAATAAATTCATCTTATTTTTGGAACACTTGTTTTTTTTTTTTAATGTCTTAATATTGTCGGATTTATTTCCATATTTATTCCCATATATATATAGGGCTGGCGCCTGCTACCACCAACCGGAGGAAGTCCAAGCCTGGTTGGGGGTACTGGAACGGCAGGTTTTATATTGTATATGAATAATATTTTATGAAAATTGACATGTTATAGAATGGGGGGGGGTTCTTCGCATCATAGAATCGGAGAGGACCCATGAAACTCTACTTTAAATTGAAAAGGCTATTAAAAAAGTAATGGTAATGTGCTTCCATACTTTAGCTAAGTTAAATTGTTGAAACTTATTTCGAAATGAAGCAATTGACACTGATTAATTTGCAAGATTGAAATAAACTGATATTCATTTCGAAGTTGGGAATTGAAATCCTTAAACACACCTGGATGTTAAGAATATGTATCTATCTATACATATATAAAGAGCAGTTGTATGTATATATATATATGTCCGGAGGAAACTTCGAAAATAAAACAATTAACGACAAAGTAAATATATATACACATTAAATATCACCAGGGCGTGGTTTTTAAGCAAAAATAAGAGATTTGATTTATATTTGTGAAGATGATTAAAAAATGAAATTTAAATGAGAACAGCATGGATTTTTTTATTAGTTAATATTTTAGATAGTAGACATTAACATTTCTTTTCAGAATAGCTGGATCAATGCAAGGTCTAGTTTTTTTTTTTTTTTTTTTTTTTTACAGAGGGATTTAAATGGGGCATCCAACTCTCGATTCAGTAATAATGGATCAGAGGGACAAAACTTAAGAATCCCCCTCTACCCAGGCGACACCGGGTAGCTGCCGCTAGTTTTCAATAAAGATATGTCCCTGACAAATAAAGAAATTAATACTACTATCACAGTTAGTTTAAATTGTCATTTTTTTTTAAACAAAGGACAGTGTTGTCGTACTTTACGTTTTAGGTGTAAGTGTTAATTTTTCTGGGTCGATAGTTGCTCACTTGTAACAAAGTACGCCTGCTGTGCCAAAATCAACAGTAGGTACTTTACGTACTTTTTTTTCTAGTTAGAATTTTTAAATATTGCAAAATAATTTTAAATGACTTTTTTGAAATGTTCTTAGGGACCGGTTTAGCTCAGTCGGTATAATATTCACCCAGGAATCCCAATGTTCCGAGTTCGATACCGGTCCCTGTCAACCCAGCGCATGAATAGCACAGCTTGGGTAATCTGATCTGTGCGGCAAAACATCTGGGAGCTGACGGTAGGTGTGGCGTTCTAGCTCAGCGAAAACAATCTCTCTGGTCTAGCGCTAGTGAAAAGGGGTTAGATTCCCTTTCTATTCATCTGATACTGATAATAGGCCCTCCCCAGACTATACTTACTATTATTTGCTAGAAAAAAAAACCCATAGAAACCAATGCCTCTTGCTGCTTATTTCAGGCTATGCTGAATTAGATGAGATATTGCTACCGAGGTAAATAAACTGGTCTACTAGAATTAACCAATCAGAGGTTGTTTTTGTTCTTTTTTATTATTCAAATCTTTCTCCTAAAAGCTGAGCGCTCAGTCACAACAGATTTGTCTGCGAACAGTATATATACTAGCAAAAATATTTACCCTCCGCCGGGGACAGATGTTTAAGTTTTAATGTTATATCAATTTTGAAAGACTAATAAAACTAAAAGAAAAGAACGTATATAAAAAGATTACGCATATCTTTATTTTATTTTGATTTCTATATAAAATTATAGATAGGATTGATTTTGATACGTTTGAGAATAAAACAATATCAGAAAGCAATAGCATCAAAGAGTTATTTATTAAACCCGGTTTTGTTAAAAATAAATTTTACCTTAAAAATAAGTGGATTATTTTTTTCCAGCAGATTTATTTCAATATTTTCTTTGCTAACCCTTTTTTTTTTTTTTTTTTTTTTTTCATTGTTTAATCATATTTTTCTCTGTAGTCTTTGTACAGGGTGTCCCAAAAGATTACAAAAACAATTGCGATGCGCACGCCATTTATTTAAAAATCAGTAATAGTAAACATTTCTGACTACACAAAACAACAAAAGGAATGTACAAAGTTTTTGTTTTGATTTTTTTTGTTTTGATTTTTTCATTTTTTTTTGTCAGACATAGAATAGATCCCAGATTTTTATGTAAGAAAAAAAAAAAAAAAAAAACGTCTTTCAGTACACAGAACTGTAATTTGTGCAATGTTAAAGTCATTTTTGTCCACGAAAATGTTTATTACCGACAATATCACCAAACATTTTTCTTTTTAAGTGTGGTGATCCAAAAGCATAATAATTCTTAATAATAAAAAAATTGCCAAAATTATTGGCCTGTGAAATGTAAAATATTTTGGGACATTTGTACTTTAGCATTTTTTCCTAAACCATTTGTTTACTGGAACCAGAGGTCTGAGTTCAAGCCTAGGTAATAAGCCAATAATTTTTATAATGGTTTTTCATACTTGGAATATTACTTTAATACAATCTTCATATCACCTTCTTAAATTCTTGCGTCTTATTTATAAAATATTCCTATCTAATACAAATAATTTGTAAACGGATCTATTTGTCCCATACTTGAGATCCTAACAGGTGCTACCATTACGTGTCAGATTGGATCTGGGAGTAATGGCAATCCTTGGCCTTGGGATCCTAACAGGTGCGACTATTCCGGACCAGAGTTGATCTGGGAGTAGTGGCTATCCTGGGTCTTGGGACCCAAACAGGTGCTACCATTCAGGGCCAGAGTTGATCTGGGAGTAATAACAACCCTTGGACTTGCGTTGTACAAAGTTAGGCTTAGTAAATCCTTGACTACCTGTTGGGTTCTCATAGTAACAGCTATCTATGATGATATCAATGCTTCTATTTAGGAAGAAGTGAAGGATTCTAATTAGCATTTCATAGTTATCTCAGTTATATCGAGAACTTTATTTTTTTCATTTTTTTATTTTTTTATTCATTTATTTTTTAAAATCATGTTCAACCTGATGATTAACAAACTAAATGGACCACTTAGAGAAGTGGTCCATATAGACCCCTGTGAGTGAATAAAATGTTGCAGCGTGAATAGGATCCACAATGGGGTGGGGGTATTGTTTTCTGATATCGTACACCTCACAAAGTGCCCGCTTGGGTGAGATTGCCTCTAATGAAGTGTTGTTCATATACGTTCCGTTCCAAACACACGGGGGTCATTTAAATGAACGAACACTCTGGCTCTGACGTTATTAGATCTTACTAGCAGGACCTGTGGATATACCACTGTATGATAATTTAATTATTACAACATTTGATATGTTTAATTTAGAGTTATTGCTAAATAGTTCAATATGTAAAAAGTATAATAATTTTGATTTAACTCTCTCTCTCTCTCTCTCTCTTTCCTTTTTTCTTTTTTCTTTTCCTTTTCTTTTCTTTTTTTAAATTTGTAAATCATTAATATCTCAAAATTAATTTCAGTAAGTCTAAAATTTACAATTCGGGTTAGTGTTAGGATAAGGCTACTTTGGGAGTTTCCGTAATCTAATGACATTTATACGTAAAATGCGATTCTAATGATATCTCTTGCGCGCTATTCTGCATTTTTACCAATGATAAAAAGAAAAATCTTTAATATCTTAGAGTCATTTGGGTCTTGTCTGGTTATTAGATTACTATTGTAGTGAAAAATGCTTATTTCTTTTGTCTGCTTGACGCTCTCAACTAAGGCTTGTTTTAGGGGGGGGGGGCTTTATATTGAAATCATCCTGAAAAATAACGCTAGGTCTTATTTTGCAGGTAGGTCTTATTTTCGGGAAAACACGTTAACATGACTGGTGTTCGAACTTGTTTACAAAAATGACGCAGTCTAGCACGTTAGCCACTACTCCACGGGGACTCACCCTCCACACATAATGACAGTTTTATAATAGATAGATCTTTTTAACAAGGCACAAGCCTAATTCTTTTTCTTTTTCTTTGTTTCTTATCAGCCAAAAAAGAAAAAGATCTTTAATATCTTAGTCAGAAGGGTCATTTGGTTCTTGTCTGGTTATTAGACTACTATTGTAGTTATTTGGTGTGACTCAGAGGTAGTCGTCGTCGTGGTCGTCTCCGCCGCCACCGCCAATGAATAATTCATTTTTGTTGTCTTTATGGGAAACAACTAGCGCCTCCAATAGGAATGTGTCAAAATTACCAGGAGCAACTTAACGTATTCTCTTTTTTTTTCTTTTCTATTTTTCTTTTCTTTTTAAGAATTTTTAAAAACAAATTTCAAATATTCTAAATTTAAATTTTCTTATTTACTAAAAAAAAAAAAAAATCATCAAGTCCATCTTTTAAAACATTGCTAACTTTACAACAAACTTAGACTGTTTAGTTATTTACTAACTAAAGTTAGACCAGAAATATACGGCACTCAGTGGGAATCGAAATCAGTTTGCTATTCACTATATTGTCTATAATTCATTTGACTATCAGTTTTACAATTATTTCAAGTTTAAACAATGATCAAAGGTAACGCTCTCGCATAAAACGGATGGAGCACACTTTGGCGGCCTTTACACATATACAGATTTATGTATTTATCAGTTAAAATCTTAGTTCCAGTTCGTAGGTGCTGATGGCCGTGGTTAAGAAGCCCGACTGATGATAAATCGATCCAGTTTCCATCGCGCCAGAGGTAGCTTGCGAATGTCTAGCCACACTGAAGAAACGTGATACGTCGAAACACGGTGTCTGTGGATGACATATTATATATACAAGTAAACAGAGCATTCATGTCTAAGTTAGTGTAGTGTGGACATGGAATCAACGGTGCTTGGTTACTGATAGTTTCTTGCCTATGTGATTATTCGAACCATTTCGTTTGAATAATCGCTTAGGCAAGAAACTGACAATAACCAAGCGCCGTAATTTATATAAAAGTTGGTTATATTTTTACCGCCCTTTTTTTTTACCACTTATTGAGAATAGATATTGGTTATATGAAGATAGGACAAAATGACGTGTGGTTAAGTGATTGTTATTCTGATCAACAGAAAAATAACGTAGATTTCATTTTGAGGATTTGTGTGGTATATAAAAGTAGTCAAGTGAGGTAAAAACGCACGGTTGGTTGGTTGGTTGGTTTTTTTTTACGGCATGTCAATCCATTGGGTCATTTTATGCCGAATAGGTTTTTGTTTAATTAATTCTTGATAGGTACTCAATTTTTAAACATATCTTTTAAACTCCTGTTTTTTTTCTATCTAACCCATAGATAACAGGTACTACCACTCTGTGTCAGCGGACCTGGGAGTAATGACGATGAAGGGGTACTCCACATTCCCCAGTGCTCCAGAATTGGTACTTTCACCATCAGAGAGTTTAACGTCATACCCATAACACTAAAACCCTCAGCCGCCGCTTTCTAGCACATATATTATTAAATCAAAGCAAGAAGATAATAAATGAATGAATGAATCAGTTTGCTCCATAATCTGTATACTGTTAAATCTGTTTATAACTGAATACTTGTATAATAAAAATGGGGGACGGTCACGTCTGCCAAATTGTGAACTTTAGAAACATTTCATATTTCCAGATTAAATTTCCCACGCCAAGTCCTGTAACCTATGCCCAGTCATTTAGAAGAATAAAAGTAATTTCGAACACTTATTTTAAGTAAAATAGTTGTAGCTCGCCTCAGAGCCAGTTGCTGAGTTTAAAATATGAACCATTAGACTGCATAAACAAGTAATTTGTTTGTGGTGAAGGGCCAGCCTCACCTTTTCAGATGTATTAATAACAGAAGAATTGGGTACCAGTGTGCCACAGATTCACCCTTATAATATATATATTTGGGAGAATATGTGCTTAATTGAAGTCGTACCTAATTTTGAAAGTTAATTAATAAATAATTAATTAATTAGGCGGGCATACCTATTTAAATGTAAGGCTAAACAAATCGAGAAAAATCAATCTCTGTATGTACATTTCGGCCTATTACGCCTCATCAGCAGAGCTATAGATAGGAAGACCGCCTTGTGCGTGATTCGAACCTTGACAGTCAAGCTTATAGGCGAGAACCGTAACCCCTACACCAACTGGACTTTCTTAGATTTTTCGTTTTGTTTAGAAGTAGGTTTTTATTCCTCTTATAGTGACTTCTTGTACACGACAGTATGAGAAGTAAATACACAAGCGATATGTTTTGATATGGCTTTTTTTAGCCGACAAGTTACTATAAGAGGAATAAAAACCTACTTCTAATAGGCCGAAATGTACATACAGAGATTGATTTTTCTCGATTTGTTTACCCTACATTTAAATAGGTATGCCCGCCTAATTAATTAATTATTTATTATTAACTTCAAAATTAGGTACGACTTCAATTAAGCACATATTCTCCCAAAAATTGTCGGCTAAAAAGCCATATCAAAACACATCATTTTGTGTATTTACTTCTCATATATATATATATATATATATATATATATATATATATCTATATAATGGAGATTGTGTGTTTTTCTGTCTGTAACCGAACTATATTACTACTCAAGTCACAATTCCTTAATTATTTACGTCAAATTCTCCATGATTTCATTCTTTAAAACCTTCAGTTATTAATAAAAATTGTTTTACATTATTAATACTGTTGACCATATATACGTACTAATAATACAAGCAATTGTATTATATATATACAACAAAATAGCGGTTTACAGTTTGAACAAGAAGGCTAATTTGCATATTGATATTTAAAATTTTATTTTGATAAATATGTGCTTGGTATTATTGATTTCTAATTGTTTGGTTTTATTCTTAAGAAATATAAACAAAAATCTCGTGGATAAATCTTAAAGAAATTTATTTACAAGAAGAAATAACTGTAATATTATCCTTTACTTCCCATTTTAACTAAATAGATAAATTAGGGAAATTTACCAATGAAAGAGGGGAGTAATGGAAAATGATGGAATAGTTAGTTTCAAAGTTGTTCTATTTTTCGATTATACCCCCTCTGTTGCAGATCTTTTTATCTGTATTCTTAGTCAGTTTCATTAGCCTTTCTAATTTAATATATTTTATTATATCAAAACTTAAATACTTGCACCCGGAGGGTGCATATATTTGCTAGTATATATATATATATATATATATATATATATATATTATATTATATATTATATGAAACTGTTGAGTGTGCCAGTACACTTGACTTAGTGCCCTTTTCGTACAAGGATTATTTTTTTGACCGAACTCTAATGCTGTTCAGACAGTTGATCTCCTCCTGATGGGCCTACTTGTTCTGCAGTGCTGGTTTGTGTTCATCATTCTACAAAGATCAGAGTGAATATCGGATGTTATCTATCGCCTTTAGATCAAGCATTGATCGATAAAAATAAAAATATAAAAAAAAAGAAAGAAAAAGAAAAGAAAAAATCATTTCCCGAATCGTTGTTGGGTAATTGATCAACCGTCGTCATCGTCGTCGTGAGTTTTGATAATAGATCGATGAGTATCGGTAGATCGTGTGTCAATCTAAATAAAGCGAATTGATCTAATTGGAAATCAAGATCAAATCTAATGAATGGATCAAAAGCGAGGCTGACCCTCGGCTCAACCATCACTCATTACATTGTGCTTTTTTTTCTGTTTTAGTATTGTTACTCGAAATGCCACTCCGGTAACATTCTTAAAAACATGGCTCTTGTGAACACGGTTAGGCAGGAGCGTGGAAGGTATCTAGGTTTGATTCAATTACCTTATTGTCTAGCTTCAGTGTTAAACTCTGTGAACACGATTAGACAAGAGCGTGGGGTATCTAGATTTGATTCGTAGCATATTTTAAGTTACTGAGGACCAGTTTAGCTTAGTTTAGAAATCTCAAGGTTCTGGGTTCGATTCTGACCCGCGCCAACCGGTGACACGATTAGACAAGAGCGTGGGAATTATCTAAATTTAATTCGTAGCATATTTTAAGTTACTTTATATGAGGGACCTGTTTAGCTCAGTCGGTAGAGCACCCACCTAGAAATCGCAAGGTTCTGGGTTCATATTGGTCCCCGCCAACTCAGTGATCACGGTTAGGCAAAAGCAATGAATGTATCTAGATTTTAATCGCAAACATATTTTAAATTACCTTATAATACATGTAAAGGGCCGTTTAGCTCAGTCGTAGAGCACCGCCAAGAAATGGCAAGGTTCTGGTTCGATACTGGTCCCCACCAACTCGGCGTATGAGTAGCACAGCTTGGGTTTATCTGATTTTTTGCGTGAAGCGGAAGCTAGCAGTAGGTTGTGGCGCTCCACCCCGGTAAAAATAATCTCGCTGATAGACTCCCTCGCTGTCCGGCTGATACCGACAATAGGCCACTCCGCAAACTTACTCCATGTCGGTGAGCTTAGGATATCCTTTATACTCTGCAGATGAGTAAGACCCACCCCCAAAGGGTGTTCCTGGGTATGACACTAAAATACATATGTGGTGAGGCTCCAGTTTCTAGGGGGTGGAGTAATCTTCACTGTTTATTTCTAAGCCCCTTATGACCTGGAGTGATAGTTCCTGTTAGGGTCCGTTTATGGGTCAAATATATCTGTTTATGATAATTTAATTACGTTTGATATGATTACAAAAGAGCTATTACAAAATACTTCAATATGTTTCTCGTACTCTTTCTTTCTTACATTTTTTTCTGTGTAGCATATCCTTTTTCTTCCCTTTCTTTATAATAAAACAGAATGGTCCATTTTTAGCCGAGGTGACGACACTCATTTTGATGGTCTCCTTTTAACCAGAGGGTTGCAAGATGATAACGGTCGTATTTTTGTAGGAACACCAGTATTATTATATAGATGTAGATAGGAATACTTGATATATATATAACTGTTTGCGAAATAAATAAAAACTCTAAAGGAATAACTACACAAAATGTAAATATAAATGTATAATGTGCCCATTCCAGGGTACCGCTCCACCTCAGACACAAAAACATTCTCCTTGGTCTAGTGCTAGTGAAAAGGGGGATATACTCCTCGCTCTCTGGCCGATACCACTTTAGGCCACCCCGACAACTTTACATTTTAATGTCCCTCCGATCAATTGGCTGGTCATGTCAAGCCCTAGCACTATATGATTGTCCCAACCCTATTGTCATTATGCAAGCCCCAACTCTTTTATCATATGGATGCTAGAAGGCGGGGCTGGGGTCTACATGTCCTAGGTATGACGTTAAACTCTATCTGATGGTGAGGTTCAGTTCTGGAGGTTTGGGGAATGTGGAGCACCTTTTCATCACCATTGCTCCCAGGTCCACTCTGACCCGGAGTGGTAGTACCTGCTAGGATCCCATTTATGGGTTAAATAGAAAAACATGAGTTTATAAAAAAGAATTTGAAGTATCCATTAAGAATAAATTTATTTCAAAACTTTGAACGGTATTAAAATGACCCACTGAGGTTGATATGCCGTAAAAAAACAACCCAAACCAAACTTTTTAATTAAGTGTTTTTTTGTTTGTTTGATTTTTTAATTATTCTATATATATATATTTACCAACCCCTTGCACGAGCAGGATGTGACACAAGGTCAAATTTCTAAGCGGAGTTCAACAGGTTTGAATTCAGTTTTCCTTTCCTAGACCGGCTGCCTAACCAAGGGCTAAAGAGCCAGTCTGCCCTGCTCTTTACCATAGCTGGAGGGAGATATAGGATTCATACCTTTCCCAAGGGATTAGCGTTGTGAAATGCAATTACCAGTCCAGGATTTGACTCGGATCGACGAGTCCATTTCCCATGACTTTAACCATTACATCACGCGCTTCTATTTAATTATTTATATCAAGTTGCTTATAATACCTGCTATTGCTTAAATTCGCACCCATAATAAGTAGAGAACGGGCTCATCACTGCTTAACTTCGGTGATCTAGTGGAACCGGTGCTTTCAACCAGGACTTGCCGTAAACCATTGAAGTTTGAGTGACGTCTTCAGTTCTCTTCTTAGTATTCTACTTGATCTTCGAAGTGCAGATGACTGGATTTGTCTTGATCTTCTTCTCAATCTCCAGTTTCCCTATTTCTTTTTCCAGGCCTTTTGGGGACCATTCCAAAGCGAACCGACTACAATTTTCTATCAAGTAGTAGGTAATCCAAATATTAGCTACATAAATGGGAGTAACCTCCTCCTTGTTTATTTCCTTGAGGAAGCCTTAAATGTTTTGGTAGACATTTTTATTTTACCGTAAATCAATACAACTGCATGTTAAACACGAAAATATCATAAAATGTGTTTTATAACATTAATTATGTCAATAATATGCAAGCACAATAAGAACACATGTTTTATGAATAATTTCGTGTTAAAACTGCAGTTTGTATTGATTCGAACAAATTCGTATTTTCAGTGTAGATATTACGGTGAAAATGAAAATGGCCGACCAAAACGTATGCTTTCTCAAAGTGAAATAAACAGGGAGGTTTTACTCCCATTTATGTAGCTAATATTTTGGATTACCTAGCCTACTGAAGAAATTGTATGTCGTTCGCTTTGGTGGTCCAAAAGGCCTGGAAAAGAACTAGGGAAACTGAAGTGAGAAGAGAACAAGACAATCCCAGTCATCTGCACTTCGAAATCAGTAGAAATAAGAAGAAGAACTGAAAGACGTCACTCAAACTTCAATGGTTTACGGCCAAGTCCTGTTGAAAGGCACCGGTTCCCACTAGATCAACCGGAAGTTAAGGCAGTGATGACGCTGTTCTTTTCTACTTATATGGGTGACGATTTAAAGCATAGGGCCAGGTATTATAAGCAACTTGAATATAAAAATAATAAAGTAGGAACGCGTGCATGTAATTGGTTAAGTCATGGGAAATGGACTCGTCGATGCCGCGTTTCAAATCCTGGACGTGGTAATTGGCTTTCACAACGCTAATACCTTGGGGAAAGGTAGAATCCTAATACCTCGCCTCCAGCTATGGGTAAATCGGCAGGGCAAGAACTGGGCTCTGTTATGCTTGGTAGGCAGCCGGTCTAGAGAAGAAAACTGAATTCAAACCTGTTGACTCCGCTTAAGAAATTGACCTTGTGTCACATCCTGCTCGTGGCAGAGGGGTTGGAATATATATATATAGAATAATTTAAAAAATCAAACAAACAAAAACACTTATTAAAAAGTTTGTTTGGTTTGTTTGTTTTTACGGCATATCACCTCAGTGGGTTCCTTTAATACCGTCAAGTTTTTTGAAATAATTTATTCTTAATGGATACTCAAATTCTTTTTATAAACTCATGTTTTCTATTTAACCCTAAATGGGATCCTAGGCAGGTACTATCCACTCCGGGTCAGAAGTGGACCTGGGAAGCAATGGTGATGAAAAGGTGGCTCCACATTCCCCCAACCTCTCAGAACTGGAACGCTCACCATCAGATAGAGTTTAACGTCATACTAGGACATGTAGACGCCTCAGCCACCGCCTACTAGCGATCCATAATGATAAAAGACGTTGGGGTTGCCATAATGATCAATAGGGTCTGGCCCAATCATATAGGTGCTAGGGCTTGACATGACAGCCATTGATCGGAGGAACATTAAAATGTAAAGTTGTCGGGGTGTCCCTAAAGTCGGTATCGGCAGAGAGCGAGGGAGTTAATATCCCCTTTTCACTAGCACTAGACAAGGAGAATGTTTTTTGTGTCTGAGGTGAGCGGCAACCTAGAATGGGCACATTATACATTTATATTTCATTTTTGTGTAGTTTCCTTTGAGTTTTTATTCTATTTCGCAAACAGTTATATGATATAAGTATTTCCTATCTAATCTATATATAATACTGGTGTTCTACAAAATACGTACCGTTATCATCTTGCAGCACCCTCTGGTTTAAAAAATGAGACCATCAAAATGAGTGTCGCACCTCAGCTAAATAATGGACATTCCTGTTTTATTATCAAAGAAAGGAAGGAATTGATATGCTACACAGAAAATGTAAGAAAAAAGAGTAGAGATAACATACAGATTAGTATTGCAATAGCTCTTTGTAATCATATCAAACGTATTAAATTATCATAAACATATATATTTTTGCTCCATAATATCGGTTGACCCTAACAGGCACTAGATCCAGGTTTCTATAGGGGCTTAGAAATAACAGTGAAGGATTACTACCCCTAGAACTGGAGCCTCACCACCATAATGTATTTTTAGTGTCATACCAAGGAAACACCCTTTGGGGATCGGGTGCTTTACTCATCTGCAAGAGTATATAAGGATATCCTAAGCTTCCCGACATGGGAGTACGTTTGGCGGGAGTAGGCCTATTGTCGGTATCATCCGGCAGCGAGGGAGTCTATCAGCGAGATTATTTTTAACTGGGAGTGGAGCGCCCACACCTACTGCTAGCTTTCCCGCTTCACTGCAAAAATCAGATAACCCAAGCTGTGCTACTCATACGCCGAGTTGGTGGGACGCAGTATCGAACCCAGAACCTTGCATTTCTTGCGGTGCTTCTACCGACTGAGCTAAACTGGCCCTTTACACTGTATATACAGGTTAATTTAAAAAATGTTGCGATTTAAATCTAGAAATCCTTTCATCGCTTTTGCCTAACCGTGATCAACTGAGTAGGCGGGGAACCAATATCGAACCAGAACCTTTGCGATTTTCTAGGTGGTGCTCTACCGAAGAGCTAAACAGGTCGCTCATAATAAAGTACTTAAAATATGCTACGAATTAAATTTAAGATAATTCCACGCTCTTGTCTAATCGTGTTCCCGAGTGGCGCGGTCAGAATCGAACCCAGACCTTGAGATTCTCTAAACTAAGCTAAAACTGGTCCCTCATATAAAGTAACTTAAAATATGCTACGAATCAAATCTAGATAACCCCACGCTCTTGTCTAACGTGTTCACAGAGTTAGGCGAGCACGAATCGAACAGGAACTTGAGATTTCTAAACTGAGCTAGACCGGTTCCTCATATAAGGTATTCAAAATATGCTAGGAATCAAAACCTAGATACCTTCCACGCTCTGCCTAAACAGTGTCACAGAGCCATGTTTTTAAGAATTTACCGGAGTGGCATTGAGTAACAATACTAAAACAGAAGAAAAAAAAAAGCACAATGACTGAGTGATGGTTGAGCCGAGGGTCAGCCTCGCTTGATCCATTCATTGAATTTGATTTGATTTCCAATTAGATCAAATTCGCTTTATTTAGATGACACGACTCTACGATACTCATCGATTATTATCAAAACTCAACGAACGACGATGACTGCACCGGGTTGAGTCAATTACCCACAACGATTCCGAATGATTTTTCCTTTTCTTTTTTCTTTCTTTTTTTTTTTATATTTTTATTTTTATCGATCATGCTTGATCTGAAGGCGATAGATAACATCCGATATTACATCTGAATCTTTGTAGAATGATGAAATCACAACCACACTGCAGACAAGTAGGTCCATCAAGGAGATCAACCTGTCTGAACAGCATTAGAGTTTCGGTCAAAAAAATCACCTTGTACGAAAAGGGCAGCTAAGTCAAGTGTACTGGCCACTCAACATGTTTCAATATATAAAATATATATATATATTATAATATATACTAGCAAATATATGCACCCTCCGGGGCAGTTTTAAGTTTTGATATAAAAAATATCATATTAAATTTAGAAAGGCTAATGAAACTGCTAAGAATACAGATAAAAAGATCTGCAAAGAGGGGGTATATGCGAAAATAGAACACTTTGAACTAACTATTCACATTTTCCTTACCCCTCTTTCATTTGGTAAATTTTCCTAATTATCTATTTAGTTTAAAATGGGAAGTAAAGGGTAATATTACAGTTATTTCTCTTGTAAATAAATTTCTTTTAAGATTTTCCCACGAGATTTTTGTTATATTTCTTAAGATAAAACCAAACAATTAAAATCAAATAATACCAAAGCACATATTTTATTAAAATAACAATTTTAAATATCAATATGCAAATTAGCCTTCTTGTTCAACACCTGTAAACCGGATTAGTTTTGGTTGTATATATAATACAATTGCTTGTTATTAATTAGTACTAATATATGGTCAACAGTATTAATAATGTAAACATTTTAATTATAACTGAAGGTTAAAAGAATGAAATCAGGAGAATTTGACGTAAATAATTTAGGGAACTGTAACTTGAGTAGTAATATAGTTTCGGTTACAGACAGAAAACAACACAATCTGCCATTATAATAGATATATAATATATATATTATATATATATATATTGAGAAGTAAATACACAAATGATGTGTGTTTTGATATGATTTTTTAGCCGACTATTTTTGGGAGAATAATGTGCTTAATTGAGTCGTACCTATTTTGAAGGTTAATAATAAATAATTAATTAATTAGGCGGGCATCCTATTTAAATTGTAAGGCTAAACAAATCGGAGAAAAATCAATCTCTGATGTAATTTCGGCCTATTAAGAAGTAGGTTTTTTAATCCTCTTATAAGTAACTTGTCGGCTAAAAAAAGCCATATCAAAAACATATCGCTTGTGTATTTACTTCTCAGACTGTCGTGTACAAGAATCACTATAAGAGGAAAAAAACTACTTTAAACAAAACGAAAAAATCTAAGACAAGTTCCGGTTGGTGTAGGTGTTACGGTCGCTCACCTATCAGCTTGACAGTCATGTTCGAATCACGCACAAGCGGTCCTTCCTATCTATAGCTCTGTGATGAGGCCTAATAGGCCGAAATGTCATACAGAGATTGAGTTTTTCTCGATTTGTTTAGCCCTACAGTTTAAATAGGTATGCCCGTCTAATTATTAATTATTTATTAATTTAACTTTTTCAAAATTAGGGTAACGACTTCATTAAAGCACATTATTCTTCCCAAATATTATATATTATAAGGTGAATCTGTGGCACACTGGTACCCCAATTCTTCTGTTATTAATACATCTGAAGGTGAGGCTGGCCCTTCACCACAAACAAATTACTTGTTTATGCAGTCTAAATGGTTCATATTTTAAACTCAAACTGGCTCTGAGGCGAGCTACTACTATTTTACTTAAAATAACGTGTTCGAAATTAACTTTTATTCTTCTAAATGACTGGGCATAGGTTACAGGACTTGGCGTGGGAAATTTAATCTGGAAATATGAAATGTTCTAAAGTTCACAATTTAAGCAGACGTGACCGTCCCCCTTTTTATTATACAAAGTATCCAGTTATAAACAGATTTAACAGTATATAGATTATGGAGCAAACTGATCATTTCATTCATTTATTATTCTTCTTGCTTTGATTTATAATATATGTGCTAGAAAAGCGGCGGCTGAGGGTTTTAGTGTTATGGGTATGACGTTAAACTCTCTGATGTGAAGTACCAATTCTGGATCACTGGGAATGTGGATACCCCTTCATCGTCATTACTCCCAGTCCACTCTGACACAGAGTGGTAGTACCTGTTATCTATGGGTTAGATTAGAAAAAAACAGGAGTTTAAAAGGATATTTTAAAAAATTGAGTACCCATCAACGAATTTTAAACAAAAACCTATTCGGCATAAAATGACCCAATGGATTGACATGCCGTAAAAAACCAACCAACCAACCAAACCGTGCGTTTTTACCTCACTCAACTACTTTTATATACCACACACATCCTCAATGAAATCTACGTTATTTTTCTGTTGATCAGAATAACAATCACTTAACCATACGCCCATTTGTCCTATCTTCATATAACCAATATCTATTCTCAATAGTGGTAAAAAAAAAAGGGCGGTAAAAATATACCCAACTTTTATATTAATTACGGCGCTTGGTTATTGTCAGTTTTCTTGCCTAAGCGATTATTCAAACCAATGGTTCGAATAATCACATAGGCAAGAATCTATGAGTAAAGCACCGTTGATTCCATGTCCACACTACACTACTTAGACATGAATGCTCTTGTTACTTGTATATATAATATGAATGCTATATATATATATATATATATAATATATATATGTCATCCACAGACACTGTGTTTCGACGTATCACGTTTCTTCAGTGTGGCTAGACAGATTCGCAAGCTACCTCTGGCGCGAATGGAAACCTGATCGATTTACATCAGTCGGGCTTCTAACCACGCGCCATCAGCACCTACGCAACTCGAAAAATAAGATTTTAACTGATAAATACATAAATCTGTATATATGTAAAAGGGCGCCAGAGAGTGCTCCATCCGTTTTTAAGCGAGAGCGTTACCTTTTAATCAATTGTTTAAACTTGAAATAATTGTAAAACTGATAGTCAAATAATATGACAATATATGTGGATAGCAAACTGATTTCGATTCTCACCGAGTGCCGTATATTCTGGCCTAACTTTAGTTAGTAAATAACTAAAACAGTCTAAGTTTTTTGTTGTAAGTAGCAATGTTTTAGAGATGGACTTGATTGATTTTTTTTTTTTTTTAGTAAATAAGGAAATTTAAAATTTAGAATATTTGAAATTTGTTTTTAAAATTCTTAAAGAAAAAGAAAAAAGAAAAAAAAAAAAAGAGAATACGTTAAGTTGCTCCTGGTAATTTTACACCATTCCCTATTGGAGGTGCTAGTTGTTTCCCCTAAAGACAACAAAAATGAATTATTCATTGGCGTGGCGGCGAGACGACCACGACGACGACGACTACCTCTGAGTCACACCAAATAACTACAATAGTAGCTCTAATAACCAGACAAGAACCAAATGAAACCTTCTGACAAGATATTAAAGATGCTTTTCTTTTTGGCTGATAAGAAACAAAGAAAACAGAATTAGGCGTGTGCTTGGTAAAAGATCTATCTATTATAAAACTGTTCATTATGTGTGGAGGGTGAGTCCCCCCGTGGAGTAGTGGCTAAACGTGCTAGACGCCGACCATTTTTGTAACAAGTTCGAACACCAGTCATGTTAATGTGTTTTCCCGAAAATAAACCTATCCTGCAAAAATAAGACTAGCGTTATTTTTTCAGGATGATTTCAATATAAAGCCCCCCCCCTAAAACAAGCCTTAGTTGAGAGCGTCAAGCAGACAAAGAAATAGCATTTTTCACTACAATAGTAATCTGATAACCAGACAAGACCAAAAATGACTCTTCTAAGATATTAAAGATCTCTCTTTTTATCATTGGAAAATGCAGAATACGCGCAAAGAATATCATTAGAATCGCATTTTAACGTATAAATGTCATTAAGATTACGGGAAGAAACTCCAAAGTAGCCTTATCCTAACACTAACCCGAATTGTAAATTTTAGACTTACTGAAATTAATTTTGAGAATAATTTAATTTGATTTACAAATTAAAAAGAAAGAAAGAAAAGAGAAAAGAAAAAAGAAAAAAGAAAAGAGAGAGAGAGAGTTAAATCAAAATTATTATACTTTTTACATATTGAACTATTTAGCAATAACTCTAAATTAAACATATCAAATGTTGTAATAATTAAAATTATCATAAGTGGTATATCCACAGGTCCTTGCTAGTAAGATCAATAACGTCAGAGCCAGAGTGTTCGTTTATTTAAAAATGAACCCCGTGTGTTTGGAAACGGAAACGTATATGAACACAACACTTCATTAGAGGCAATCTCAACCAAGCGGGCACTTTGGTGAGGTGTACGATTAGAAAACATATCCCACCCATTGTGGATCCTATTCACGCTGCAACATTTTATTCACTCACAGGATCTATATGGACCACTCTCTAAGTGTCATTTAGTTTATCAATCATCAGGTTGAACATTGATTTAAAAAAATAATGAATAAAAAAAAATGAAAAACTAAAGTCTCGATATAACTGAGATAACTATGAAATGCTAATTAGAATCCTTCACCTTTCCTGAATAGAAGCTGATATCCATCATAAGAAGCTGTTACTATGAGACCAACAGGTAGTCAAGGATTTACTAAAGCTAACTTTGTACAACGCAAGTCCAAGTGGTTGTTATTAACTCCCAGATCAACTCTGGCCCTGATGGTAGCACCTGTTTTGGTCCCAGACCCAGGATAGCCACATACTCCAGATCAAACTCTGGTCCGGGAATATCCGCACCTGTTAGGATCCCAAGGGGGCCCCAAGGGGAAGTTTGCCATTACTCCAGATCCAATCTTGAACACGTAATGGTAGACCTGTTAGGATCTCAAGTATGGGAACAAATAGATCCGTTTACAAATTATTTGTATTAGATAGGAATATTTTTATAAATAAGGACGCAAGAATAAGAAAGGTGATATGAAGATTGTTATTAAAGTAATATTCCAAAGTATGCAAAACCATTATAAAAATTATTGGGCTTATTACCTAGGCTTGAAACTCAGACTCTGGTTCAGTAATACAAATGGTTTAGGAAAAATGCTAAAGTACAGATGTCCCAAATTTTTACATTTTCAGCAGCCAATTATTTGGCAATTTTTTTTATTGGTTAAGAATTATTCACGCTTTTGGATGCACCGCACTTAAAAGAAAAAGTTTGGTGATATTGTCCGGTAATAACATTTCGTGGACAAAAAATGACTTTAAACATTGCTCAAATTACAGTTCGGTAACTGAAAGACGTTTGTTCTTTTTTTGATTTCTTTTTTTTTTTTTTTTTTTTTTTAACATAAATCTGGGTCTATTCTATGTCTAAAAATGATAAGGAAAAAAAATCAAAACTAAACAAAAAAATCAAACAAACAAAACTTTGTACATTCCTTTGTTGTTTGTGGTAGTCAGTAAATGTTTACTATACTGATTTTTAAAACTAATGGCGTGCGCATCCGCAATGTTTTTCTAATCTTTTGGGACCACCCTGTACAAAGACTAGACAGAAAAATATGATTAACAATGAAAAAAAAAAAAAAAAAAAAAGGGTTAGCAAAGAAAATATTGAAATAAATCTGCTGGAAAAAAAAAATAATCCACTTATTTTTCAAGGTAAAACTTAATTTTTAAACAAAAACCGGGTTTAATAAATAAGCATTTGATGCTATTGTTTTTCTGATATGTTTTATTCTCAACGTATCAAAATCAATACTATCTATATTTATATAGAATCAAAATAAAATAAAGATATGCGTAATCTTTTTATATAGCGTTCTTTTCTTTTAGTTTTATTAGTCTTTCAAATTGATATAACATTAAAACTTAAATATCTGTCCCGCGGAGGGTAAATATTTTTGCTAGTATATATGCTGTTCCGCAGATAGATTTGTTGTGACTGAGCGCTCAGCTTTTAGGAGAAAGATTTGAATAATGATAACAACCTCTGATGGTGTAATTCTAGTAGACCAGTTTATTTTACCTCGGTAGCATATCTCATATGATTCTGCTCAAATCGAATCTCTTGCAGCAGAGGCATTGGTTTCTATGGGTTTTTTTTCTAGCAAATAAAAGTAAGTATAGTCTGGGGATGCCTATTGTCAGTATGAGATGAATAGAAAGGGAATCTAACCCTTTTCAACTAGCGCTAGACCAGAGAGATGTTTTCGCTGAGGTAGATCGCCACACCTACCGTCAGCTCCCAGATGTTTTACCGCACAGATCAGATTACCCAAGGTGTGCTATCATGCGCTGGGTTGACAGGGACCGGTATCGAACTCGGAACATTGCGATTCCTGGTGAATATTATACCGACTGAGCTAAACCGATCCCTAAGAACATTTCAAAAAGTCATTTAAAATTATTTTACAATACTTAAAATTCTAACTAGCAAAAAAAAAGGACGTAAAGTACCTACTGTTGATTTTGGCACAGCAGGCGTACTTCTTTGACACAAGCGAGCAACTATCGACTCAGAAAAAATTAACACTTACACCTAAAACGTAAAGTACGACAACACTGTCCTTTGTTTAAAAAAAAAAATGACAATTTAAACTGTGATAGTGGTATTCATTTATTTATTTGTTAGGGACATATCTTTTATTGAAACTAGCGGCAGCTACTCGGCGTCGCCTGGGTAGAGGGGGATTTTTAAGTTTTGTCCCTCTGATCCATTATTACCGAATCGAGAGTTGGATGCCCCTTTAAATCCCTCTGTAAAAAAAAAAAAAAAAAAAAAAAAAGAAAAAGACTTTGCATTGATCCAGCTACTCCGAAAAGAAATGTTAATGCCTACTATCTAAAATATTAAATGAAAAAAAAAAATCCATGCTGTTATCATTTAAAAGTTTTATTTCTTAACCATCTTCCAAATTATAAATCAAATCTATTATTTTTGCTCAAAAACCACGCCCTGGTGATATTTAATGTGTATATATATTTACTTTGTCGTTAATTGTTTTTATTTTCGAAGTTTCCTCCGGACAATATATATATATATACACATACAACTGCTCTTTATATATGTATAGATAGATACATATTCTTAACATCCAGGTGTGTTTAATGATTTCAATTCCCAACTTCGAAAATGAATATTCAGTTTCTTTCAATCTTTGCAAATTAATCAGTGTCAATTGCTTCATTTCGGAAATAAGTTTCAACAATTTAACTTAGCTAAAGTATGGAAGCACATTGCCATTACTTTTTTTAATAGCCTTTTCAATTTAAAGTATAGTTTCCGAATCTATGATGCGAAGACCCCTCCCCATTCTATAACATGTCAATTTCATAAAATAGTATTCATATACAATATAAAACCTGCCGTTCCAGTAACCCAACCAGGCTTGGACTCCTCTGGTCGGTGGTAGCAGGCGCCAGCCCTATATAATATATATACTATTATATATATATATATTATATATATAATATATATATATAATATATATATATATATGTATGTATGTATATATATATTATTAAATGTATATATATATATATGTATGTTGTATTATATATATATATATATGTATGTAGTATAGTATATATATATATGTATGTAAGTATAATATATATATGTATGTATTATTATGTATATATATATATGTATGTATGTATGTATATATATATATATTATTATATATATGTATATAATGGAGTAAATATGGAAATAAATCCGACAATATTAAGAATAAAAAAAAACAAGTGTTCCAAAAATAAGATGAATTTATTTATCGACGCTTAAACGTTAAATAAAACATCCCTCAGTTTCTTCACCCATAATACATCCTGATGAAGGTTAAAGAAACCGAAACGTTTAAGCGTCGATAAATAAATTCATCTTATTTTTGGAACACTTGTTTTTTCAAATTTCTTAATATATATAACAGATACATATCAAATTGTAAGAGTTTCACGTATGCTTCACATGTTTGCTGTCTGGGTTATGAAAAATAAAAATACTTTTTTTGAAGCATTAGCTTATGGTGAATCTAAGTGTTAAATATACTAATATTCAAGAAATACAGTTCACCTCCCGAATGCAATATTATTCACAGTATTAATTCGAACATAATAGGTAAGTCAACTATATTTCTTAAATATTAGTCTATTTGAACTTAGATTCACCATTCATTCATGCTTAAAAAACCCTCAAAAAGAACATTTTAACCCAGACCGCATATATATCGCCATTTCAAACACATTGTTTGTCCACTTCATATATATATATAAATATATATAATATATATAACATTTGAATAGGTATTCCCGCCTAATTCATTAATTTTCAAAATTAGGTACGACACATCGTCTGTTTGTTTACTTCTCATATACATACATACATATATATATATATATATATATAGTACCTTAGCTGTGGGTGTTTTCATTGATTTTGATATGGAGCCAAACATTTCCAAAGATAAAAAAAACAAAAACAAACAAACCCAAAAACCCCAAAAGTCATGCAAATATTTTTTTTTTCTTTAATCAAACCGAAACATTATGAAAGAGTGGAGATAGGCGCTGTAAAATATGATACAGCAATTGACAAGATATAATTATTCCTTGCTTCACATTTGGTAAAAATTAATTACATCTTTGCTTTTAAGGAAGCAAAAAAGGGTGATACCTATTTTTCGCAACAATAGCCACATAATTTATATACTAGCTTTAAAAAAAGAGGAAAATCTTGTTAATAGCCCTTAAAGTGATTCTTTCAAGAATGAAAGAGTTATATTATATAATAATATATATATATATATATATATATATATAATACACAGGGTGGCCAAAATGTAGGGTTCAGTTACTTCATTATCGGTTTCATCTTCACAATCACGTTTTTAGGCATACAAATCTTCTAATAAAGGTAAAATGTTTAAGTGTAACTACTTTGGCCACCCTATATATATATATATATATAATATATATATATATATATATATAATATGAGAAGAAAGCGAGGCGGAATCAACTGTGATGAAAAGAGATCTTTAGTAATAAAATACGAAGGGTACTCATAAAACAAAACGGTCACTTAAAAAATGTGCTTTGCGTCATGGTATATGCTGGGCTTGGCAAAAAACAGCCAACAAACAACACACCACCACAACAAAAAACAAACACGTTCGCTCAATAGAAAATTTATTTCATCCTGACGTAGTCTTGTTCTAATTGATTTTTTAAAAAATAAGGTAATTTTAACGTTTTGTCGCCCCGGACTCCTGTCCTAATTTATGTTTTTACCATGCCGGCGTCAGGCGTATATCGGTCCAACGTAGATATGACATTGTTTTGAAATCTCAGTTTTGTAAAAAATAATTTAATCTAGTTCAATTGGCAAAAAAATTGTCTGAGTTCTTGTTTGTATTTAATAGGATGGGTTATTGTAAAATAAAAAAAAAGAACATACGGTACGAAAATTGTTTTAAAACTTTTGAGTTTTGTAAAAATTCAAACGAACAAAAAGATTTTTTAAACGGTGGTGGTGGTGGGTGTTATAAAATATCTACAATTAATTGCCGATAAAAAGCGGGATGGGGTGGATAAAATATCTACATTAATTGCCGATAAAAGCGAATAAAAACACGTCTAGAAAATATCTAAGTTGGGCCGGGAATACGTCTGACGCCTGCACGTAAAATAGCGTAAATTAGGGCAGGAATCCGAGACAACAAAGCTTTAAAAAACCTTACAAAAACAAAAAAACAAAACAAAAAAAAAGTATTTGTCCCGAATATCCCGCTGAGAAAATGTCTATGGTAATATACAAAAACATATACACATTTAATATTTACATTCATCATCCAGATAAAAGTTTCAATTGTTTGCTTTTATTAAATAAAAAAAAACTGAGCTGTTACATTTTAGTCCAAAAATGATATATCGCCAATCAGCCGTAAGTGGCCATCTTAGTGGTTAGGAAATGGAAAGACTAAAGAAATATAGTGGGTAGGTGAATTGTAGAGAGTTGAAGACGTAGATTCTTATATGTAAATGTATAGTAAAACAAAAAAGGGATTATGACTCAAAGTTATTTTTATCTTAATGCTATTACATTCCTATTTATTTTTGTATATTACCACAGATATTTCCGCAGCGGCTTTATCTGGACAAAAAGACCTATACCTAACCGTATACATAGTAAAGTAATAAACCGACTTTCTTTAATCAACAAACAGAATTTTTAACCTAATACTTAATTAGACTAAAGCACCAGCCCAGGGATTCAAGTTCGTAATATTAAAAGTTTTTATTTATTAGCTATGAATAAGATCTTATAAAATTGGGTTGGCGGGGAGCAGTAGACAGTGTTGGGTTAAGATTAAACCTAGAATAAGGTAAGCATCGAGGTTCATAAACATATTTCGTGAAGTGAATGACCCCCCCCCTTTTTTTTTTTCTTCAGGTGATGAATTGATCTAAAAAATAGTCGTTCAAAACATGTGTATATACGGGTATTTAATATGAAGAGAATTCTAAAATTTGATATTTATATGTAAAGTCTAGTAAGTATCCCAATTTGTTTACAAAAGATTTATAAAGATTTGATAAATTAATTAAGAATAATAAACTTTATAACAGAATTCTATACAAAAAAACAAAACTATTGAGACCATTCTCTTTCAATTGCAATACAAGTTCCCCTGAAGGAAACCGCTCTTCTTTAAAAAGGTACCCAATAATGTTTACAAAATATTTTTTTTTTGTAAACAATATAACTTCTATCAATTTTTTTCAGCTAATATCCCCAGGCATAGTTATTTTACTACTTTTTACATTCTCAAACGCAAAAATAAATTTAAAAAAAATTAAAGAAACACAAACCATACAAACAAACAAACAAAGAAAAAAAAACGAGAAAAGAAGAAGAAAAAAAAAACGAGAAAAAGAAGAAAAAACCCCCCAAAAGAAAAAAAAACAAAAGAAAACTAACATACTAATAATCCAGAATAAAAATCGTTCAAGTATTGAGAGCAGTTATTTTACTATTTACATTCTCAAACGCAAAATAAATTTTAAAATATTAAAGAACACAAAAACAAAAGAAGAAAAAATAAACGAGAAAAGAAAAAAAACACAAAAGAAGAAAAAAAAAAAAGAAGAAGAAACTTAACATACCAATAATCCAGAATAACCGTTCAAGTATTGAGAGCCACACCAAAAAAAAGCTGGTCACATCACGAAGAAGAAATATCACCACACTTTGTTT
>CM042142.1:54484303-54514303 GCA_023376005.1 Doryteuthis pealeii
AGAGATGATATACCCTGACGCGGCATGGTAAAACATAAATTTAGGACAGGAGTCCGGGGCAACAAAACGTTAAAATTACCTTATTTTTTTTAAAAAATCAATTGAAACCAAGACTCGTCAGATGGAATAATTTTGCTATTGAGCGAACGTGTTGTTTGTTTTGTTGTTTGGTGGTGTGTGTGTTTGTTTGGCTGTTTTTTGCAAGCCCAGCATATACCATGACGACAAAGCACATTTTTTCAAGTGACCGTTTTGTTTATGAGTACCTCGTGATTTTATACTAAAAGATCTCTTTTCATCACAGTTGATTCCCCCTCGCTTTCTCTCATATATATATATATATATATATATATATATTATATATATATAATATTAGGGTTGGCCAAAAGTAGGGTTACACTTAAACATTTTACCTTTATTAGAAATTTGTATCTAAAACGTGATTGTGAAGATGAAACCGATAATGAAGTAACTGTAACCCTACTTTTGGCCCACCCTGTGTTTATATATATATATATATATATATAGATTATATATATATATATATATAACTCTTTTCATTCTTGAAAGAATCACTTTAAGGGCTATTAACAAGATTTCCTCTTTTTAAAGCTAGTATATAAATTATTGTGGCTATTGTTTGCGAAAAATAGGTATCACCCTTTTTTGCTTCCTTAAAAGCAAAGATGTAATTAATTTTACCAAATGTGAAGCAAGGAATAATTATATCTTGTCTAATTGCTGTATCATATTTTACAGCGCCTATCTCCACTCTTTCATAATGTTTCGGTTTGATAAAGAAAAAAAAAATATTTGCATGACTTTTGGGGTTTTTTGGGTTTGTTTGTTTTTGTTTTTTTTATCTTTGGAAATGTTGGCTCCATTCAAAATCATGAAAACACCCACAGCTAAGGTACTATATAATATATATATAATATGTATGTATGTATATGAGAAGTAAACAAACAGCGATGTGTCGTACCTATTTTTGAAAATTAATGGAATTAGGCGGGAATACCTATTCAAATGGTATATATATATATATATATATATAATAATTATATAATGTGGACAAAACAATGTGTTTGAAATGGCGATATATAATGCGGTCTGGTTAAAATGTTCTTTTTTTGAGGGTTTTTTAAGCATGAGAATGAATGGTGAATCTAAGTTCAAATAGACTAATATTTAAGAAATATAGTTGACTTACCTATTATGTTCGAATTAATACTGTGAATAATATTGCATTCGGGAGGTGAACTGTATTTCTTGAATATTAGTATATTAACACTTAGATTCACCATAAGCTAATGCTTCAAAAAAAATATTTTTATTTTTCATAACCCAGACAGCAAACATGTGAAGCATACGTGAAACTCTTACAATTTGATATGTATCTGTTATATATATTAAGAAATTTGAAAAAACAAGTGTCCAAAAATAAGATGAATTTATTTATCGACGCTTAAACGTTTCGGTTTCTTTAAACCTTCATCAGGATGTATTATGGGGTGAAGAAACTGAGGGATGTTTTATTTAACGTTTAAGCGTCGATAAATAAATTCATCTTATTTTTGGAACACTTGTTTTTTTTTTTATGTCTTAATATTGTCGGATTTATTTCCATATTTCCATATATATTATACCATATATATACATACAACATACATATAAGTACATATATACTACATACATATAATATATATACATACATATATATATATGTATACATACATACATAATATATTATATATACATACATACATATATATATATATACATACATACATATATATATACATATACATATAATATATATATATATATATATATATATATATATATATATATAGTATATATATAGGCTGCGCCTGCTACCACCGGACCCAGAGGATGTCCAAGCCTGGTTGGGGTTACTGGAAACGGCAGGTTTTATATTGTATATGAATACTATTTTTATGAAAATTGACATGTTATAGAATGGGGAAGGGTCTTCGCATCATAGATTCGGAAACTATACTTTAAATTGAAAAGGCTATTAAAAAAAGTAATGGCAATGTGCTTCCATACTTTAGCTAAGTTAAATTGTTGAAACTTATTTCGAAATGAAGCAATTGACACTGATTAATTTGCAAGATTGAAAGAAACTGATATTCATTTCGAAGTTGGGAATTGAAATCATTAAACACACCTGGATGTTAAGAATATGTATCTATCTATACATATATAAAGAGCAGTTGTATGTGTATATATATATATATATGTCCGGAGGAAACTTCGAAAATAAAACAATTAACGACAAAGTAAATATATATACACATTAAATATCACCAGGGCGTGGTTTTTGAGCAAAAATAATAGATTTGATTTATATTTGGGAAGATGGTTAAGAAATAAAAATTTAAATGATAACAGCAATGGATTTTTTTTTTTTTCATTTAATATTTTAGATAGTAGGCATTAACATTTCTTTTCGGAGTAGCTGGATCAATGCAAAGTCTTTTTCTTTTTTTTTTTTTTTTTTTTTTTACAGAGGGATTTTAAAGGGGCATCCAACTCTCGATTCGGTAATAATGGATCAGAGGGACAAACTTAAAAATCCCCCTCTACCAGGCGACGCCGAGTAGCTGCCGCTAGTTTTCAATAAAGATATGTCCCTAACAAATAAATAAATGAATACCACTATCACAGTTTAAATTGTCATTTTTTTTTAAACAAAGGACAGTGTTGTCGTACTTTACGTTTTAGGTGTAAGTGTTAATTTTTTCTGAGTCGATAGTTGCTCGCTTGTGTCAAAAAGTACGCCTGCTGTGCCAAAATCAACAGTAGGTACTTTACGTCCTTTTTTTTTTTCTAGTTAGAATTTTTAAGTATTGTAAAATAATTTTAAATGACTTTTTGAAATGTTCTTAGGGATCGGTTTAGCTCAGTCGGTATAATATTCACCCAGGAATCGCAATGTTCCGAGTTCGATACCGGTCCCTGTCAACCCAGCGCATGAATAGCACACCTTGGGTAATCTGATCTGTGCGGTAAAACATCTGGGAGCTGACGGTAGGTGTGGCGTTCTACCTCAGCGAAAACAATCTCTCTGGTCTAGCGCTAGTGAAAAGGGGTTAGATTCCCTTTCTATTCATCTCATACTGACAATAGGCACTCCCCAGACTATACTTACTTTTATTTGCTAGAAAAAAAGACCCATAGAAACCAATGCCTCTTGCTGCAAGAGATTCGATTTGAGCAGAATCATATGAGATATTGCTACCGAGGTAAATAAACTGGTCTACTAGAATTAACCAATCAGAGGTTTTTTATCATTATTCAAATCTTTCTCCTAAAAGCTGAGCGCTCAGTCACAACAAATCTATCTGCGAACAGCATATATACTAGCAAAAATATTTACCCTCCGCCGGGGACAGATATTTAAGTTTTAATGTTATATCAATTTTGAAAGACTAATAAAACTAAAAGAAAAGAACGTATATAAAAAAGATTACGCATATCTTTATTTTATTTTGATTTCTATATAAAATTATAGATAGGATTGATTTTGATACGTTTGAGAATAAAACAATATCAGAAAGCAATAGCATCAAGATGTTATTTATTAAACCCGGTTTTGTTAAAAAATAAGTTTTACCTTAAAAATAAGTGGATTATTTTTTTTTTCCAGCAGATTTATTTCAAATATTTTCTTTGCTAACCCTTTTTTTTTTTTTTTTTTTTTTTTTTCATTGTTTAATCATATTTTTCTGTCTAGTCTTTGTACAGGGTGTCCCAAAAGATTAGAAAAACAATTGCGATGCGCACGCCATTTATTTAAAAATCAGTAATAGTAAACATTTCTGACTACACAAACAACAAAAGGAATGTACAAAGTTTTTGTTTTGTTTTGATTTTTTTGTTTAGTTTTGATTTTTTTTTTTTCATTTTTAGACATAGAATAGATCCCCAGATTTTTATGTTAAAAAAAAAAAAAAAAAAAAAAGAAACAAAAAAAAGAAACAAAAACGTCTTTCAGTACACAGAACTGTAATTTGAGCAATGTTAAAGTCATTTTTGTCCACGAAAATGTTTATTACCGACAATATCACCAAACTTTTTCTTTTTAAGTGTGGTGATCCAAAAGCGTAATAATTCTTAACAATAAAAAAAATTGCCAAAATTATTGGCCTGTGAAATGTAAAATATTTTGGGACATCTGTACTTTAGCATTTTTTCCTAAACCATTTGTTTACTGGAACCAGAGGTCTGAGTTCAAGCCTAGGTAATAAGCCAATAATTTTTATAATGGTTTTTCATACTTGGAATATTACTTTAATACAATCTTCATATCACCTTCTTAAATTCTTGCGTCTTATTTATAAAATATTCCTATCTAATACAAATAATTTGTAAACGGATCTATTTGTCCCATACTTGAGATCCTAACAGGTGCTACCATTACGTGTCAGATTGGATCTGGGAGTAATGGCAATCCTTGGCCTTGGGATCCTAACAGGTGCGACTATTCCGGACCAGAGTTGATCTGGGAGTAGTGGCTATCCTGGGTCTTGGGACCCAAACAGGTGCTACCATTCAGGGCCAGAGTTGATCTGGGAGTAATAACAACCCTTGGACTTGCGTTGTACAAAGTTAGGCTTAGTAAATCCTTGACTACCTGTTGGGTTCTCATAGTAACAGCTATCTATGATGATATCAATGCTTCTATTCAGGAAGAGGTGAAGGATTCTAATTAGCATTTCATAGTTATCTCAGTTATATCGAGAACTTTAGTTTTTTCATTTTTTTTTTATTCATTTATTTTTTTAAATCATGTTCAACCTGATGATTGATAAACTAAATGGACCACTTAGAGAAGTGGTCCATATAGATCCCTGTGAGTGAATAAAATGTTGCAGCGTGAATAGGATCCACAATGGGGTGGGGATATTGTTTTCTGATATCGTACACCTCACAAAGTGCCCGCTTGGGTGAGATTGCCTCTAATGAAGTGTTGTTCATATACGTTCCGTTCCAAACACACGGGGGTCATTTAAATGAACGAACACTCTGGCTCTGACGTTATTAGATCTTACTAGCAGGACCTGTGGATATACCACTGTATGATAATTTAATTATTACAACATTTGATATGTTTAATTTAGAGTTATTGCTAAATAGTTCAATATGTAAAAAGTATAATAATTTTGATTTAACTCTCTCTCTCTCTTTTCTTTTTTCTTTTTTCTTTTTTCTCTTTTCTTTTCTTTTCTTTTTTAAATTTGTAAATCATTAATATCTCAAAATTAATTTCAGTAAGTCTAAAATTTACAATTCGGGTTAGTGTTAGGATAAGGCTACTTTGGGAGTTTCCGTAATCTAATGACATTTATACGTAAAATGCGATTCTAATGATATCTCTTGCGCGCTATTCTGCATTTTTACCAATGATAAAAAGAGAGATCTTTAATATCTTAGAAGAGTCATTTGGGTCTTGTCTGGTTATCAGATTACTATTGTAGTGAAAAATGCTTATTTCTTTTGTCTGCTTGACGCTCTCAACTAAGGCTTGTTTTAGGGGGGGGGGGGCTTTTATTGAAATCATCCTGAAAAATAACGCTAGGTCTTATTTTGCAGGTAGGTCTTATTTTCGGGAAAACACATTAACATGACTGGTGTTCGAACTTGTTTACAAAAATGTCGCCGTCTAGCACGTTAGCCACTACTCCACGGGGACTCACCCTCCACACATAATGACAGTTTTATAATAGATAGATCTTTTTAACAAGGCACACGCCTAATTCTTTTTTCTTTGTTTCTTATCAGCCAAAAAAAAAAAGATCTTTAATATCTTAGTCAGAAGGGTCATTTGGTTCTTGTCTGGTTATTAGACTACTATTGTAGTTATTTGGTGTGACTCAGAGGTAGTCGTCGTCGTCGTGGTCGTCTCCGCCGCCACCGCCAATGAATAATTCATTTTTGTTGTCTTTATGGGGAAACAACTAGCACCTCCAATAGGAATGTGTAAAAATTACCAGGAGCAACTTAACGTATTCTCTTTTTTTTTCTTTTCTTTTTTTCTTTTTTCTTTTTAAGAATTTTTAAAAACAAATTTCAAATATTCTAAATTTAAATTTTCTTATTTACTAAAAAAAAAAAAAAAAAAATCATCAAGTCCATCTTCTAAAACATTGCTAACTTTACAACAAACTTAGACTGTTTAGTTATTTACTAACTAAAGTTAGGCCAGAAATATACGGCACTCGGTGAGAATCGAAATCAGTTTGCTATCCACTATATTGTCTATAATTTATTTGACTATCAGTTTTACAATTATTTCAAGTTTAAACAATGATTAAAGGTAACGCTCTCGCTTAAAACGGATGGAGCACTCTCTGGCGCCCTTTACATATATACAGATTTATGTATTTATCAGTTAAAATCTTAGTTCGAGTTCGTAGGTGCTGATGGCCGTGGTTAAGAAGCCCGACTGATGATAAATCGATCAGGTTTCCATCGCGCCAGAGGTAGCTTGCGAATGTCTAGCCACACTGAAGAAACGTGATACGTCGAAACACAGTGTCTGTGGATGACATATATATATATATATAATATATATATATATAGCATTCATATTATATATACAAGTAAACAGAGCATTCATGTCTAAGTTAGTGTAGTGTGGACATGGAATCAACGGTGCTTGGTTACTCATAGATTCTTGCCTATGTGATTATTCGAACCATTTGGTTTGAATAATCGCTTAGGCAAGAAACTGACAATAACCAAGCGCCGTAATTAATATAAAAGTTGGTTATATTTTTACCGCCCTTTTTTTTTACCACTTATTGAGAATAGATATTGGTTATATGAAGATAGGACAAATGGCGTATGGTTAAGTGATTGTTATTCTGATCAACAGAAAAATAACGTAGATTTCATTTTGAGGATGTGTGTGGTATATAAAAGTAGTTGAGTGAGGTAAAAACGCACGGTTGGTTGGTTGGTTGGTTTTTTACGGCATGTCAATCCATTGGGTCATTTTATGCCGAATAGGTTTTTGTTTAATTAATTCTTGATGGGTACTCAATTTTTAAACATATCTTTTAAACTCCTGTTTTTTCTATCTAACCCATAGATAACAGGTACTACCACTCTGTGTCAGAGTGGACCTGGGAGTAATGACGATGAAGGGGTACTCCACATTCCCCAGTGATCCAGAATTGGTACTTCACCATCAGAGAGTTTAACGTCATACCCATAACACTAAAACCCTCAGCCGCCGCTTTCTAGCACATATATTATTAAATCAAAGCAAGAAGATAATAAAATGAATGAATGATCAGTTTGCTCCATAATCTATATACTGTTAAATCTGTTTATAACTGGATACTTTGTATAATAAAAATGGGGGACGGTCACGTCTGCCAAATTGTGAACTTTAGAAACATTTCATATTTCCAGATTAAATTTCCCACGCCAAGTCCTGTAACCTATGCCCAGTCATTTAGAAGAATAAAAGTAATTTCGAACACGTTATTTTAAGTAAAATAGTAGTAGCTCGCCTCAGAGCCAGTTGCTGAGTTTAAAATATGAACCATTAGACTGCATAAACAAGTAATTTGTTTGTGGTGAAGGGCCAGCCTCACCTTTTCAGATGTATTAATAACAGAAGAATTGGGTACCAGTGTGCCACAGATTCACCCTTATAATATATATATTTGGGAGAATATGTGCTTAATTGAAGTCGTACCTAATTTTGAAAGTTAATTAATAAATAATTAATTAATTAGACGGGCATACCTATTTAAATGTAAGGCTAAACAAATCGAGAAAAATCAATCTCTGTATGTACATTTCGGCCTATTAGGCCTCATCAGCAGAGCTATAGATAGGAAGACCGCCTTGTGCGTGATTCGAACATTGACTGTCAAGCTGATAGGTGAGGACCGTAACACCTACACCAACCGGACTTTCTTAGATTTTTCGTTTTGTTTAGAAGTAGGTTTTTATTCCTCTTATAGTGACTTCTTGTACACGACAGTATGAGAAGTAAATACACAAGCGATATGTTTTGATATGGCTTTTTTTAGCCGACAAGTTACTATAAGAGGAATAAAAACCTACTTCTAATAGGCCGAAATGTACATACAGAGATTGATTTTTCTCGATTTGTTTAGCCTTACATTTAAATAGGTATGCCCGCCTAATTAATTAATTATTTATTAATTAACCTTCAAAATTAGGTACGACTTCAATTAAGCACATATTCTCCCAAAAATAGTCGGCTAAAAAGTCATATCAAAACACATCATTTGTGTATTTACTTCTCATATATATATATATATATATATATATATATATATCTTATTATAATGGAGATTGTGTGTTTTTCTGTCTGTAACCGAAACTATATTACTACTCAAGTCACAGTTCCCTTAATTATTTACGTCAAATTCTCCATGATTTCATTCTTTTAAACCTTCAGTTATTAATAAAAATTGTTTTACATTATTAATACTGTTGACCATATATACGTACTAATAATAACAAGCAATTGTATTTATATATACAACAAAATAGCGGTTTACAGTTTGAACAAGAAGGCTAATTTGCATATTGATATTTAAAATTTTATTTTAATAAATATGTGCTTGGTATTATTGATTTCTAATTGTTTGGTTTTATCTTAAGAAATATAAACAAAAATCTCGTGGATAAATCTTAAAAGAAATTTATTTACAAGAAGAAATAACTGTAATATTATCCTTTACTTCCCATTTTAACTAAATAGATAAATTAGGAAAATTTACCAATGAAAGAGGGGAGTAATGGAAAATGATGGAATAGTTAGTTTCAAAGTTGTTCTATTTTTCGATTATACCCCCTCTGTTGCAGATCTTTTTATCTGTATTCTTAGTCAGTTTCATTAGCCTTTCTAATTTAATATGATTTTATTATATCAAAACTTAAATACTTGCACCCGGAGGGTGCATATATTTGCTAGTATATATATATATATATATATATATATATATATATATATATGAAACTGTTGAGTGGGCCAGTACACTTGACTTAGTGCCCTTTTCGTACAAGGATGATTTTTTTGACCGAACTCTAATGCTGTTCAGACAGTTGATCTCCTGATGGACCTACTTGTTCTGCAGTGCTGGTTTGTGTTCATCATTCTACAAAGATCAGAGTGAATATCGGATGTTATCTATCGCCTTCAGATCAAGCATTGATCGATAAAAATAAAAATATAAAAAAAAAAGAAAGAAAAAGAAAAGAAAAATCATTTCCGAATCGTTGTTGGGTAATTGATCAACCGTCGTCATCGTCGTCGTGAGTTTTGATAATAGATCGATGAGTATCGGTAGATCGTGTCAATCTAAATAAAAGCGAATTGATCTAATTGGAAATCAAGATCAAATCTAATGAATGGATCAAAGCGAGGCTGACCCTCGGCTCAACCATCACTCATTACATTGTGCTTTTTTTTTCTTCTGTTTTAGTATTGTTACTCGAAATGCCACTCCGGTAACATTCTTAAAAACATGGCTCTTGTGAACACTGTTAGGCAGGAGCGTGGAAGGTATCTAGGTTTGATTCCTAGCATATTTTGAATTACCTTATATGAGGAACCGGTCTAGCTCAGTTTAGAAATCTCAAGTTCCTGGGTTCGATTCTGACTCGCGCTAACTCTGTGAACACGATTAGACAAGAGCGTGGGGTTATCTAGATTTGATTCGTAGCATATTTTAAGTTACTTTATATGAGGGACCAGTTTAGCTTAGTTTAGAAATCTCAAGGTTCTGGGTTCGATTCTGACCCGCGCCAACTCGGTGAACACGATTAGACAAGAGCGTGGAATTATCTAAATTTAATTCGTAGCATATTTTAAGTTACTTTATATGAGGGACCTGTTTAGCTCATTCGGTAGAGCACCCACCTAGAAAATCGCAAGGTTCTGGGTTCGATATTGGTCCCCGCCTACTCAGTGATCACGGTTAGGCAAAAGCGATGAATGTATCTAGATTTTAATCGCAACATATTTTAAATTACCTTATAATACATGTAAAGGGCCAGTTTAGCTCAGTCGGTAGAGCACCCGCCAAGAAATGGCAAGGTTCTGGGTTCGATACTGGTCCCCACCAACTCGGCGTATGAGTAGCACAGCTTGGGTTATCTGATTTTTGCAGTGAAGCGGGAAGCTAGCAGTAGGTGTGGCGCTCCACCCCAGTAAAAATAATCTCGCTGATAGACTCCCTCGCTGTCCGGCTGATACCGACAATAGGCCACTCCGCAAACTTACTCCATGTCGGTGAAGCTTAGGATATCCTTTATACTCTGCAGATGAGTAAGACCCATCCCCCAAAGGGTGTTTCCTGGGTATGACACTAAAATACATATGGTGGTGAGGCTCCAGTTCTAGGGGGTGGAGTAATCCTTCACTGTTATTTCTAAGCCCCTTATGACCTGGAGTCATAGTTCCTGTTAGGGTCCCGTTTATGGGTCAAATATATATGTTTATGATAATTTAATTACGTTTGATATGATTACAAAAGAGCTATTGCAAAATACTTCTGTATGTTTCTCCTACTCTTTCTTTCTTACATTTTTTCTGTGTAGCATATCCTTTTTCTTCCCTTTCTTTATAATAAAAACAGAATGGTCCATTATTTAGCTGAGGTGACGACACTCATTTTGATGGTCTCATTTTTAACCAGAGGGTGCTGCAAGATGATAACGGTCGTATTTTTGTAGGAACACCAGTATTATTATATAGATTAGATAGGAATACTTGATATCATATAACTGTTTGCGAAAATAAATAAAAACTCTAAAGGAATAACTACACAAAAATGTAAATATAAATGTATAATGTGCACCATTCTAGGTGCCGCTCCACCTCAGACACAAAAACATTCTCCTTGGTCTAGTGCTAGTGAAAAGGGGATATACTCCCTCGCTCTCTGGCCGATACCGACTTTAGGACACCCCGACAACTTTACATTTTAATGTCCCTCCGATCAATTGGCTGGTCATGTCAAGCCCTAGCACCTATATGATTGTCCCAACCCTATTGTCATTATGGCAAGCCCCAACTCTTTTATCATATGGATGCTAGAAGGCGGTGGCTGAGGGTCTACATGTCCTAGGTATGACGTTAAACTCTATCTGATGGTGAGGTTCCAGTTCTGGAGGTTTGGGGAATGTGGAGCACCTTTTCATCACCATTGCTCCCAGGTCCACTCTGACCCGGAGTGGTAGTACCTGCTAGGATCCCATTTATGGGTTAAATAGAAAAACATGAGTTTATAAAAAAGAATTTGAGTATCCATTAAGAATAAATTTATTTCAAAACTTTGACGGTATTAAATGACCCACTGAGGTTGATATGCCGTAAAACAAAACAAACCAAACCAAACTTTTTAATTAAGTGTTTTTTTGTTTGTTTGATTTTTTAAATTATTCTATATATATATATTTACCAACCCCTCTGCACGAGCAGGATGTGACACAAGGTCAATTTCTTAAGCGGAGTTCAACAGGTTTGAATTCAGTTTTCCTTCTCCTAGACCGGCTGCCTAACCAAGGCTAAAGAGCCCAGTCTGCCCTGCTATTTACCCATAGCTGGAGGGAGAGTATAGGATTCATACCTTTCCCAAGGGTATTAGCGTTGTGAAATGCAATTACCACGTCCAGGATTTGAACTCGGATCGACGAGTCCATTTCCCATGACTTTAACCATTACATCACGCGCTTCCTACTTTTAATTATTTTATATCAAGTTGCTTATAATACCTGCTATTGCTTAAATCGTCACCCATATAAGTAGAGAACAGGCTCATCACTGCTTAACTTCGGTGATCTAGTGGGAACCGGTGCTTTCAACAGGACTTGGCCGTAAACCATTGAAGTTTGAGTGACGTCTTCAGTTCTCTTCTTAGTATTCTACTTGATCTTCGAAGTGCAGATGACTGGATTGTCTTGATTCTTCTTCTCATCTTCAGTTTCCCTAGTTTCTTTTCCAGGCCTTTTGGGACCATTCCAAGCGAACCGACTACAATTTCTATCAGTAGTAGGTAATCCAAATATTAGCTACATAAATGGGAGTAACCTCCCCTTGTTTATTTCACTTTGAGGAAGCCTTATGTTTTGGTCAGACATTTTTATTTCACCGTAAATCAATACAACTGCATGTTTTAACACGAAAATATCATAAAATGTGTTCTTAATAACAATTAAGTTCATGTCAAATAATATGCAAGCACAATTAAGAACACATTTTATGATATTTTCGTGTTAAAACATGCAGTTGTATTGATTCGAACAAATTCGTATTTTCAGTGTAGATTTACGGTGAAATGAAAATGGCCGACCAAAACGTATGGCTTTCTCAAAGTGAAATAAACAAGGCGGGGTTACTCTCATTTATGTAGCTAATGTTCAGATTACCCATTAGTATCATTTATCATATCATTGTAAATATTTAGCGGTACCTTTTTTTTTTCTTTTCAGTACTTGTCCGAGGGTAATTAATCCCTTGTTAATAATAGATTAAAGACTACTAAAAGCGTGTACCAACCTGTACTATGCCGGGATAAGGTTAATTGTAAACTGATCTGGTGAAAAAAAAGGGTACAATGATACAGCGAGAGCTCTAAAGTTCTATTCGCTTGATACGTTTTAAATAATTGGATGTTTGAATTGATACTATTTAATTATATTGATTAAAATATTGATACTTACGAAAGTTAAGCAACTGTTGAAGACCGTAACCAGGCCTGGCGCGTACTACCCCCGAACCCCGCGACTGGGAGAAAGGGACACCTGCCTGGGGCCCCAGAAGGATGGGTTTTCTAAAGTAGTGAAGAGCCCGTATCCTTGATTCGTTGGTTGTGTAGCGGACAGAAGACCCTGATCGCAACACAATCTATCTATACATATATAAAGAACAGTTGTGTGTATATGTATGTCCGGAAGAAACGTAAAAAAAACGACAAAGTAAATATATATATATACACATTAGATATCACCAGGGCTTGGTTTTTGAGCAAAGATAATAGATTTGATTTATATTCGTGAAGATGATTAAGAAATAAAATTTAAATGATAACAGCATGGATTTTCTTTTTCATTTAATATTTTAGGTAGTAGACATTAACATTTCTTTTCAGAGTAGTTGGATCAATGCAAGTTCTAGTTTTTTTACATAGGGATTTAAATGGGGCATCCCACGAGGATTCAACTCCCGATTCAGTAATAATGGATCTGCGGGACTAACTTTAAAAAAATCCCTATCTACCCAGGCGACGCCAAGTAGCCGCTGCTAGTCTTATCTGTGAGTGTGAGTGATTTAACAAAGAAAATGATTAAATACCGGTCATATGACTGGGAGTTAATCCATTTCTTTGGTAAATGGATTGCCTCTGTATACAATTCACCAATTATTATACACTGAGCTCTCAGTATGATCTAACAAACAGATGTAGGCACATAAACAAGCATATGCCCTGCCTAGTAAGTTCCGGCATTACGTAGGGGTTAAAGGAGGGTATGTAGCATACCCACTGTATTGAAAAATTGGTACAACCCAGTTATAAATACAGGTCGATGGTAGGACAAATAATTCCCTGAAGATTCGCGCTACGGTGAGAAACTGCAGTCGGAAATTTTAAGCAATTCGTTTTTAAAACGTGTATATATATATATATATATATATATATATATATATAGTGTGTGTCTGTGTTGAATATGTACGTAGAGCTGGTTAGAAACCAATAAGTAACAGAATCTTCAGGCTAATAAAGAAAGATATGTGCAAGTTTCCTCTCGGGTAAATCCGAAATTCTGGATTAGATATATTTCAATCCTGAGTTTCGGAATAACCCGTGAAGAAACTTTTACATTTTTCTTTATTAGCCCAAAGGCCATCCAATGCAATTTAAGTTTGCTAAGGATATTCCTTACTAGCAAGGATACTCGGTATTGTCCGTGGAAAAAAATGTTCGCCAATATAACGCAATTGAAATATGTACTTTAGTGTGTTTCTTCTAACGCAATATAAATCAGATGCTTAGAGAGAATGGGAAGTGAGGTTTGTGTTACATAATTATTAGATTCCTAATATTTATGTACAGTAGTGTAGAAATCAAAATGGCTGTTATAAGTTGCAGCCGGTGGCTTTGAAGGATTGAATGACAAGGCTTGACCTGTCCTGATCCTCCTTCCGGTGGATACCGTGAGAATCGGTGGAGAAGACCCCCCGCCGGTTTAGATTAGAAATAGATTTTTAGTCAGTCGGCCAAAGACCACGACGGTGGTAAGTCGTGTTATGCACGCTCCTACTCAATCTGCGCGGGTAGTCTGGTGGGGATTTCGAAATAAAATATGATCTAAGTTAAATCGAAGTCTTGTGTTATTATCTAAAAACTACCAATGACACAGGGCTTCTGATAAAGAGAAATCCCCAATGGAAGACCAGACACGAAGTCCCCAAGACGAAGTCCAGACGCTAGAAGAGACGCTAGAAGAATAGAAGAAGAATAGAAGTAAGAAAGTAAAGAAAGAGGTATACAACAGTTGCAGCAAACAGCATGGACATTTAAAAAAATAAAAACAAAAATAAAGTGCTGTGGCTAAGGGGAGGCATCACACCGGCCATCATTTTCGTAATGATACTATTGGTACCCAAGCAGCCGAGTGAACAGGGGCTGGATTCTTTTCAAGTACAGTTATTGATTAATTGATTTTAATGGAATTTCAATCTGTCTAGGGTTATTTTGTGCCAAGAGGTTAGGGAATCACATTCATATTTTATTTTATTTTTTTACAGTTGGTTCGGTTTGTTGGATTTTATGGCATGTCAACCCTTGTTGGGTTATTTTATGTCACAGACGTTTTGTTCTATTCATACTTGATAGGTATTCAATTTTTTTTTTTAACTCAATTTTTTTAAACACATTTTTTAAACTTTTTATTTTATTCATTTATTTATTTATTTATTTTTTATTTTTTTTTTTTTTTTTTTTTTTTTTTGCTAAGACAATTTTTAATGACCTAATTTTATCGGTGGGCAGGGAAAAAGTTGGGATTTGATTGTCTGCATCTCTGCATCCGTTTCACGATCCCAAACACAGTCCGGAAATTTATTCAGACAAAGCAATTATTCCTCGTATATCAAATAGATTTTTCCTATTCAAATAAACTCAAATGCTATTAAACTGTTCCAGCGCCCCCCCCAAAAAAAAATAGCCTATTTTTGTTATTTTGTATTTAAGAAGAAAATAGCACTGTATTTTATAAAAACATAAAAAATAGAATGTAATTAATTATGTAATATGTTTTAATGTTTATTTCTTTATGAATATTAATTTTCTTGGGCGTAATAAATTTGGAAACTTAAATGTTTTAAGCGTATCTGAAACTCGCTCGTATCTCAAATTTTAGTGCACAAAACAAAAAATCAACCGAGTTACAGCTCGTAACTCTGAAAACTCATGTCAAAGTGCCACAGTATGTGTGTGTGTGTGTATATATATATATATATATATATATATATATTATCGTAAATAATCCAAAAGTGCTCAATATGCTAAAAAACATAGAGCAGTAATAATAATTACTAGCTATTATTTAGAATTAGAATTAATTAATAACAATACAGAAATGAGAACTAAGGAATGAATACACGCGAAAATTGATAGAAAAATAACGTACCGTTCAACCGTAATGAGTTTAACTAAGGAATTTCATCGACTTAAGCGTAGGGTAGAGTCCTGATTAAAATTTTTTAATTTTTCCTCTACTAATATATATATATATATATATATATATATATATATATATATATATATAATCATTTAAAAATACACATAAAATATAGTTTTCTAAAATTATTCATCAGTCTTTCTAATATATAATTAAAGATAATCTTTTTATTTATTTACTGATCTATCTAATTAATTCAATATATTTTATTTTACAACTGAAAAAAAAAGCTAAGTAAATAAATTCTTCTATTTGACCGTTTTTATTTTGAATTCAAGATAGTTACAATGTAGCAATATTCACCGGAAGTTAACCAGACGAGATTATATATATATATATATATATATATATATATATATATATATATAAATTCAAACCCATTCTCAACAGATATTACAAAGGTAAGAGACGGATTTTATCTTCTCTAATAACTTATAGAATAATTATATTAACTTGATGCTTCAAAGGAGTAATAATAGATGAGAAAAACTTTCTATCAGGACCCCACTCTCAAAAAGTGTTTTAATACTTTTTAGAAGGGTCCCTTGTAAAGGATTTTTTATTTATCCCCCTCATTTCATTCATTTTTATTTCATCCATTCATTCATTTTACCATTAATTTTTAATATATATATATATATATATATATATGTGTGTGTTACCTTAACAAACACGCAGATGACCTCTCAAAGGCGATGACCGGTTGGCGAGAGATTGTCATGGATATCCGGGCTACTAGCACGACATGATGAAACCTGCATAATTCGAGGACCCTGTGTGCCAAGCCTGTCAACATTGGGAAACCTTTCCCACGGGATGGGTTCAATTCCCAGAACACTTTCACGTTCTTCCCGGAAAGGATTGTCCCCGCTAATGACTGCACAGAGCCTCAATTCCGACGGAAATGCCGCGGGCGACACTATAACAAAAAATGTTGCACCACTTCAGTTACTGCACAAAGAAGATCGAGACTCCTCACATGGGGCAGTGGTTGGTGAACCAGCGTCACAAATAACCAGCGAGTTCGTTCCGTATTGTAACACGTCCCATTGACGTAAATTTTACCAGCCACCACAAAAAAAAACTATAAAAATGCCTTTTGTTCCTCCATTGAAGCTTCGTGTGTGTTAGTAATAAAACGCCCACTCTTATAATCTCAAAAGGATTTGAATTTTTTTAACTGTATATACCAGTAAAAAAAAATGCACCCTCCACGAGTGAAACTTTTTAAGTTTTAAGTTCAGGCGTCCCGTCGTGGTATAATGATTAGCACGTTACTCTCGCAGATGCATTATTATTGAAAGCAAGATCGACCCTCGGCGGATGCCCCATAAAAGAGCACGTAAAAAAGACCGTGTTAATCCGGCTTGGTGAAATGCTGGTTGGTTGGTTGGAGTCTACGGCATGTCACTCATTGGGTCATTTTATGCTGAAGACGTTTTTGTTTTATTCATTCTTAACACATTTTTTAACATGTTTTCCTATTTAACCCATAGATGGGGCCCTAACAGGTACTACCACTCTGGATCAGAGTGGACCTGAGAGTAATGGTGATGGAGTATTCCACATTCCCCAGAGCTCCAGAATTGGAACTTCACCATCAGATAGTTTAACGCCATGCCCAAGACATGAAGACCCTCAGCCACCGCATTCAAGCACATATATGATAAAAAAGGGTTGGGGCTTACCATGGGGGCAATAGGGTTGGGACAATCACGTAAGTGCTAGGGCTTGGGATGAACAGCCGAGTGATCAGAGGAGTCGTCTCCGATCGTGTGTCTAGCCTAAGTAACGACCAAATTAAGTGTTGAATGTCATTGACTGCTCAGCCACCAGGGTTCGATCCTTAAACATCACGGGTCACCATCCACGACCAGTCGGTGTATTTTAAAGCTCCAGCCGACGTGGCGGTTTAGCAATGGGACCAAACTCTATATTGACACAGATTTTTACTAAGATCAATTTCTAAGTAAACAAAAAAATTAGATGAATTAATTTACAAGAGATATTATAGAACGCATTTCTTAGTGTACTGTTACGTGATGTTTTTTGCTCCACCCCGGGCAATGCCGGGTAGCCCTTCTGGTTATCGATTAAAATTCTAACTCTTCTGTTAGAAAGAAATTAGGACAGAGAATGATGCAGGGGAGACGTAGCTGATTCTCTAAAGAACAAGAGAGCATTCCATTTAGAAGATTGGAGCAATACAATCCTCTCTCTCCCCTCGCTCTCGCTTCATTTGGAACTGAGCAATGCTAAGCTCTGTACAGAGAGAGAGAGGAGGGGTTGAGAGAGAGATAATTCTTCAGTCAATCGAAGTGCAGTGTTAACCTCCAATGCCGATGAGAATATCGATTCACAGTAAAACTATTTAAACATTTGAAAAAGTGATACTACAAAATAATAAAGCAGTTGAGACATTGTCCTTATTGAATTTAGTTTAATATATTTAATGCATTTTCTTTTATTAGTTTTCAAATTCAAAACTTCAGCTCTTTGTCTGTCTCTCTCTTTTTCATGCCAAGTCAGTGCGTATTATACACAGAATTTCGTAGTCCAAAGTTAAGAGTGTGAGTTATACATAAATAATTACGGTGCATATATATTTATGTAGAGATCAATTACCATTTGTGTTCATTGCCAAGTATATCTTTTAAGCCCGTTCAGTGTTTTTCATGTTTCTTCCTGTTTGTTCTTTCTTTTTACGCCTGTAACCTAACATAGTTCCCAGAATTCATTGCAGTCGGAAATCAAGAATTATCAAACTAATTATGTTATTCACAGATAAAAGTTAACTCAGAATGTAAATAATGAATTCAACACAATTTGCCGTCTGTTTTTCTTCCATTTTTATCCAACGCTGCTTTATTCTTACAAGAACCCCTTAAATTTGTACAAATAAGCAAACCCTCTTAATTATCTATATAGTATATATATAAGTAAACAAACAAATGTGTTTATTTTTATATGGCTTTAAGCCGACAAATTTTGGAGGATATGTACTTAATTGAAGTCATACCTAATTTTGAAAATTAACTAGTTAATAATTAATGAATTTAGGCGGGCATATATGTTCAAATGTATTGACATTTTCTCGATTCGTTTAGCCTTACATTTGAACATATATGCCTGCCTAAATTCATTAATTATTAACTAATTAATTTTCAAAATTAGGTATGGCTTCAATTAAGCACATATCCTCCAAATATATATATAGTAAACCTAATGAGTCAGAGACTATCTAAGTTTCTTCTAATGGATCACCAGGATAATTCTGAGAATATTCTGATGATCCATTGGTAGAAACCTAGGTAGATAGTCTCTAATTCATTAGGCTAACTTTATTATTTATTGCCTCTACTTAGTGTATTGAGCACTTTAGTATATTTAACTTAGGCAACTCTTACGGTATTTATTTTCTTTTGACCATTTTAATAGTGCCAACTGATTATTTTTAGGTGGTGCAAATGATTTGGAGTTTTTCTTTTTTTATGATTTTTTCTCCAGGCGAAAGTTTGTGTTGGGTAATTACAAATTATAGAGCTGGGAGTTATTTTTACACTGTCAGTGTTATATATATATATATATATATATATATGGGAGAAATGTGAGGAGGTTAATCCGACAGTATGTGGAGAAAGTAGACAAACACGGGATGTTATGGAAACTGGATGTTTATTGTCGACGATGCAAAGTAAAACCTAAAATAGATGGACAGAAAGATTTTTTTTAAATAAAACTCACACATATACAACTAATGACAAATCCAGCTCCATAACATACTTTTTCACTTTTTGTCCATCCCTCATCATCCAAACATTCTGACCAAACACCTGCATCTCCATATAACACTCCCCATTTAGAGGGAAGAAAATCCAATACCCTTCCCCCAGCCACCAATGGTGAAAAATATGTTTATAAAAAAACTGAGTATCCGTTTAGAATTAACTCCCTAGGCCCTACTGACAACCTACTGTTTTTCACCATTCTGAAAATGTCTTTCATTGAAGCTAGAACTGGGCATTTGGTCCTGATGATGGTCTAAATGGCCGAAACGTTGCATCGTCGACAATAAACATCCAGTTTCCATAACATCCCGTGTTTGTCTACTTTCTCCATATATATATACATATATATATATATATATATATATACACACACAATCATATAAAAAAAATTAAAAATCCTTCAAGCTCTGTACATAAAATGTAGACAAGCCACTATTAATAGAATTAACTTTGAAACTAGCGACAATATTCTAAAATGCTTAAAATAGATAGAATTTGTTTTAATTCTAAATTACGTTTTCCTGGCTCGTTAGAAATATTTGAAAAATAAACTGCCACCGTTTGTTAGCGTTATCTTAGCGACAAAAGCTAAACACTAGTAAAGTCAAATAATAATGATAATGGTTCGGAAAGGAACCGAAATTATAATTTGTCTATTTTAAACTTATTGCAAAGCTACATGCGTCACAAAAAAATAAATAAGTAAAATTAAATTAAAAAAAACGTAAAAAATCGCCGAAAACAAACGTACTAATTAAATTTTCAGAATCCAAAATATCAGCATTGCGCGTCAAGAGTCGGCCTGATTCGAAAGCTATTCCACTTGTTAAGTCAACCGTTTGTTAATTTGTCTCCCTTGCACATACTGCTTATTCATGGAAGAGTATCGATCAATCGGCTGGTCATGTCAAGCCCTAGCACCTATATGATTGCCCCAACCCTATTGCCCTTATGGCAAGCCCCAACCCTTTTTATCATATGGCTGCTACAAAGCGGTGACTGGGGGTCTTCATATCCTGGTAATGACATTAAACTCTATCTGATGGTGAGGTTCCAGTTCTAGAGGTTTGGGGAATGTGGAGCGCCCCTTGATCACCATTACTCCTAGTCCACTCTGACCCGGAGTGGTAGTACCTATTAGGGTCCCATTTATGGGTTAATTAGAAAAATGTGTTTATAAAAAAACATCTGAGTATCCGTTAAGAATTAATTTATTTCAAAACTTTATCGACATTAAATGACCCACTGAGGTTGATATGCCGTAAATCAAACCAAACCATGGAATAGTATGAGTATATTTCTTGCAGTGGAGACACATAGTTTTTGTCTTTTCTTCCGTTTTGTTCAGTGTATACCAATTATATACTAACACTAATATCGGTCCTTGGTGAGTGGGGATTTTATTAAATATCTTTCCAACCACCAAGCATTCCAATATTACTAGTAAAGAACCCGCCGCCCTATCGGCTTTAGAATACGCCGACTGTTCACTACAGAGGGGTATAAACCTCCTTCCCCTTAATAGGACGACCTGCTTAAGGACAGAATCCTGGCGGCTGAGTAGTCAATGATCAATCGGCTAGTTACGTCAAGCCCTAGCACCTATATGATTGTCCTGACCCTATTGCCCTTATGGCAAACCCCAACTCTTTTCTATCATATTAAATTGTAAGAGCTTCGCATATGCTTAGCATATTTGCTTGTCTGGGTTATAAAAAGATAAAAAATACTGTTTGTTTTTTAAGCATGAACGAATGATCAATCTAAGTGTTAAAATATACTAATATTCAATAAATACAGATGACTTACCCGTTATGTTCGAATTATTGATGTAAATGATACTGAATTCAGGAGATATTTATACTAATTGTTGTTTGCCGGTTAAGGAAGTAAAGTCGTTTTATGTAAAGATTTTGTAAGTTAATGGATTTTTATTAGAAAATGATTTTGAAAAGTATTTACTAAGGAGGACTACTAAGTGATTTTATGATATTTTAACTAAATGGGATTTTTAGCGGTATCTAAAGAAATTTGGATAATACTTAAATTGTGACGAGTCGTAAATAATTGAATTATGGGTGCTATATTATATTTATAAGTAAACTGCTCAATATCATAGATAGAGTATTTATATCTAAGTGGACATGGAGTTAACGGCGGTTGATTACTGACAGTTTCTCGCCTGTGCGATCTTCATACCAACTGCAAGATCGCTACCTTAACTTATATACAATACTTGGGCACTTCATTGGGTGTACTAGTTAGCAAACTGGATTAACAGACCATTGTTAGAGTTAGATTCTCACTTGGTGCCCAATACTTCTGCCCTTGTACCACAACTAAGCTTAGTTGATAACTATATAATACTCTTATTCCCTAAGTAACGTATTCTGACCACTATCAGTACTGTCGTTCAAGGAGAGAGCTGGGTAATTGTGGACTTGCTGTCACTGGATCTCTAGTGAGAACCATGAGACACTACTGATTACTTTTAGAGTATGGGGTATACCTACTCTCATTCTAAAGACATAATCTAATTTACTCCTGGCCTGGGTTCTTTTCTTTTTCTTAATTCTCTGGATTAAAAATTATTACACTACTTTTTAAAATAACAACTACTTAAATTTAATATTAATATTTTTGCAACCCTTAGGGGGACATTTTGAAGAAAAGTAATTGAAATAATTTTTACTGTTATATATATATATATATATATATATATATATAAGTATGTAAACACGATGTGTTTGGATATGGCTTTTTTGCCGACAATTTTTGGGAGAATATGTGCTTAATTGAAGTCGTACCTAATTTTGAAATTTAATTAATTAATAATTAATTAGGCGGGAATGCCTATTTAAATGTAAGGCTAAACAAATAGAGAAAAATCAATCTCTGTATGTACATTTCGGCCTATTAGGCCTCATCAGCAGAGCTATAGATAGGAAGACCGCCCTGTGCGTGATTTGAAACCGGACTGTCAAGCTGACAGGCGAGTACCATAACCCCTACACCAAACGGACTTATATAAAGTAATTGGTAATTTGCTTGAAGCATTGTTAAGTATGTTATATTAATGATTTGAAGGCAATTACAATGCGTATAAAAAATAAAAAACAACGAAAAGATGTTATTTTTTATAACATCTTTTTGTTTTTATTTTTATACGCATTGTAATTGCCTTCAAATCATTAATATATTATATATATGGTATGATGACTGTCTGACGAGACGGGACTCTTTCATAGTCACCAGCTGAAGTAAATTTATAATAGCCAAATGACGGTCAGTTGCGTTTTTTTCTTACTGGAAATGTGAATATTGCTCTGTATATCATTAATTGATCAATTATCACACATTGAGCTCTCTTGGGGACTTGAAATAATCCTTGTATAAATGTATAGGTGTGCATCTGCATGGAAATGCATTGTAGATTTACCAAGGGTAAAGAAGATCCCAAATAGAATCATACCCAATTCACCAATTAATCATCATATAATATATATATATATATATATATTATATATATATATTAATCATTATATTTTCGTTTTTATTACAAAGAGAGAAAGGAAGAAAAAGCACATGCTACACAGAAGATATAATATGGAAAAAAAGACAGTAAGGGAAATGTATTCAGAAGTGTGAGCGTGCGGAATAGATAACGCTAATTTGTTTCAATCGAACATGATGAAAAGAAAGAAAGAAAGAAAATGTGAAATCAAGTTTATCATAGTTTTTACATATCGAACTGTTTAGCAATAGCCCTTAAGTAAACAACCGTTGTAATTATCATACTGTATCATATCCGGTAGAGCGTCGGACTAGGAACCACAAGGTTCTGTGTTCGATACCAGCCCTCGCCAACTCAGCGTATGAGTAGCATGGAGATATGTGCGGTAAAGTGAGGAACTGTTGGTAGGTGTGGTACTCCAGATCAGACACCGAAAACAATCTCTTTGGTCTAGCGCTAGTGAAAAGGGGGTAGACTTCCCGCTGTTTGGCTGATACCGACTTTAAGCCGCCCCGACGACTTTACTTACTTATTATATCCACAGGTCCTGCTAGTAAATGAATGCACCACAAGAGCTAGCGAGGTGTTTGAGAAGACTTGTTGCCACATGATCTTCAGTAGGAGTCACCTGCTACTACTCGTATAAACACTGAACGTATTATAATCAAAATATCATTCTCATGCATCAACAAAAGCTTTTGCGTTACATTAACGAACTTTGTTCTTATGTTTGTTGTTGTTTTTTGTTTTTTTTTGTTTTTTTTAATCAGCGTGATTAATTCTTTGAATTGCCAGACTCTCTGACATCACAAATGACACCTCCTCCTCTTCATGAAGGAATTCGGCTATAAACTAGCAAAAAAACCCGGCGTTGCCCGGGATTAAAAAAATGTTAAAGAACATTCTTTTTGTAATTTGGATTTTTCGGACTATTGTCATCTTTATTGTTATATATGCAACGTTTCGGCCGATGTATCCTCCGATCTTCCTCAGAAGTTTCTTGGTTGAACTCGGGAGCCTTCATGTAACGTTTATCGTCCTAGGAAATGGAAAAACCACCAGAAGACTTGAACGTCTAAATCTGAATATCATAAAGAATTGATATATATATATTTATTTATTTATTATTATTAATTAACTACTTTATGATATTCAGGTTTAGACCTTCAAGTCTTCTGGTTGTTATATATATATACCAACCCCCTGCACGAGCAGGATGTGACACAAGGTCAATTTATTAAGCGGAGTTTGACAGGTTTTAAATTTAGTTTTCCTTCTCCTAGACTGGTTATCTAGCCATGGTTAAAGAGCCCAGTCTGCCCTGCTATTTACCCATAGCTGGAGGGAGAATTAGATTCATACCTTTCCCAAGGGTATTAGCGCTATGTGAAGTTCGAACAACTTCGTCAAGGAATTGAACTCTAGTTGACGAGTCCATTTCCTATGACTCTAACCATTAGACCACGCGCCTCCACGCGGTTGTTATATATATATATATATATATATATATATATATCCAATAAACAGTTAAATTGGGGATGATTCTATTTGGGATCTTCTTTATCCTCCGTATATATACAATGCATGCCTATGCTCCCCTATAGATTTATACAAGGATTCTTTCAAGTCCCCAACAGAGCTTAATGTATGATGATTGATTAATTATATACAGAGCAATATTTACACTTCCAATAGGAGAGAAAAAAAACAACAGACGGTTATTTGGTTATTGTGAATTTATTTCAGCATATTTTATTAAATAAAAATTCATTCTATTTGCTTTCTGTAGGGGATGGGTTTTGTCTTATTTTTTTTAATAACCTAGTACGAGTAGGGGTGGAGCTTTTACAGTGCCACTTATTTGCTTTGTGGGTAAATTAGAGATTCTAAGGGAGTGGGAGTCCCTTGTGTACCCCCTGTGTAACCCCGCCAACAAATTCCATTCGCAGGCCAGATTTCAGCAAATTTGGCCGATTAGCCTATGTAACAAGCAAGTAAACAAAGTGAATTTATATATATATATATATATATATATATATATATATTAATTCTAAATTCTACCGGTGTGGAAAAAAAAAACCCAGGTAATTCATTTTTTCAAAAAAAATTCAAACTTACACCTGGGGGAAAAAAAATAAAAAAAGAAAAGACCGGCAGATCTGTACTTTCTGAAAGTAATCATCAGTATCGTATGTATTGGCCAAAAGAAGAAAAAACACACCGGGGGAGTTTTCTAAGTTTTATATGTAGAAAGTGCTCAATACATTAAATAGAGCATGATTATAAGGACCTACATGAGTTAGGCACTATCTACCTAGGCTTCACCAGAATGGCTCTTCAGGATAATTCTGGTCAGAATTATACTGAAGAGCCATTCGGGTGAAACCTAGGTAGATAGTGTCTGACTCATTTTAACTCCAAAATTCCAACTCAAAAGATCCTGATTATTAACTAATTCAACTTGTGAAAAATATACAGGTTGCGTGAGATAAGGTCGTAAGACATCTGTAAGTCGTTGGATTATAGTGACGTATGCTTGTACAGCGTTCATTATATTGTCTGGGTCTACATATCTACACCTCAGTGACAAGCATAAAAAGATAACTTAGTGGCTATGCCAACTGCAGGTTTGATTTCAAAGTATCTTCTTTTAGACTTTTCCCATCAAAGTCAGCAGAGATTTGATGTAGGAGCTTACATATCGAGTTTTGATTTTGGGGTTGCCTTACCAAGGTTTTGCCATTACACTGGAGACCCTTGCTTGCTTGCTTATAGAAGTCCATTGCAGATGACGTTGACCTCGTACGACATGGGGTGAAACTTGTGCGGGAGATATTTTAAGTGGAAAGAGGGTACACAGATCTCAGTCCACTGTCTTGGCAGTCCGGCAGTTGGTCCAGTATAAGAGAAATGTTCGAGACGGCTGAACTGCCGAAGTGCTGTCTCGGGTAGCACTGAGTCACTTTACGAGAGGTAAGCCTCCCAGAAAGCCCCAGTGCTTGCACCCTAGGTTATATTGGGGATTCAATAGAATAGTACAACCCCAATCCTACTATTTCTAGCCCCCTAGACACACACCACAACACACATTATATATAGATATAATGTAAGTAAAAGCCTGCGGAGTGGCCTATTGTTGGTATCAGCCGAACAGCGCGGGTGTCTTTCCCTTCTTCATTTGGGAAGAGACCAGGAAGATTCTTTTTGCTGAGGTGGAGCGCAACACCTACCGCATAAGTTTTCCGATGCTGTGCTACTCATTGGCGAACCCCGAACCTTGCGATTCCTAAGTGAATGCTCTACCGACTGAGCTAACTGGCCCTATATATATACATATACATATATATATATATATATATATTGACCTACCCCTGTGCCCATTTAAATCCTAACCTTCATTCTACTTCCTGTAAACTATCCCCACACTTCATTCATGTTAACCCCTATCCTCCCTACCCTTCACTTCCGCTACTAACTCACTCCCTCACCAAATCACATGTACATGCACGTAATTTTGCTTTCAATAAAAAATCATTTGACTGAAGATGTCCTTATAAATCGGACGAAATATTTCAACTCTTAGATTTGTTCTGAGTTATCATTTCTTGTTCACTATCCTTTTACTTACCTCATACTGTCGGATTCTACTACATCCCTACCTATCTTTATATATATATATATATATATATATATATATATATATATATATATATATATATATATATATACATGCTTACTTCATACAAATGCCTTGGTTGAAGGCATAAATGCCACTTTTCTTGTGCTGACCTCTTGCTAGTTATCTTGACAAAATCTTTTACTATATATATTTACCAACCCCTCCACATGAGCAGGATGTGACACAAGGTCAATTTCTTAAGCGGAGTTCAACAGGTTTGAATTCAGAGTTTTCCTTCTCCTAGACTGGTTGCCTAACCAAGGTTAAAGAGCCCAGTCTGCCCTACTATTTATCCATAGCTGGAGGGAGAGTAGGATTCATACCTTTCCCAAGGGTATTAGCGTAAAGTTAAATGCAATTATCACGTCCAGGATTTGAACTCGGGGCGACGAGTCCATTTCCCATGACTTTAACCATCGCACCACGCGCTTCCTACAATCTTTTACTATAGGCTTGGCATATTGGTTTGGAAAGAATAAGGGATATCTATTCTTCCATATTGTCTGACCTGGATGCATGAATTAATTGCACTCATAGTCAATCTTAACAAATGTCGATAAGACTCGTGTACAAGTCTAAGACAAGTACAGTAAAAATAATTACTGTACTTGTATGTGTCTATGAGATGAGGCTTGATATCAATAATTTTGATATTTCTGACTGTTGTCCTCATCTTTATTGTGTATAAACACAACGTCCAGGCCACAGTGACCTCGGGCTCTGTTCAGGAGCCCCCTTAGATTTGTGGTAACGATTTCAGCTCCGAAACAACGTTTGAATTCATGTGTATTCGTCTGAAGATGGCTTATTTTAAGGTAATAAAAAGTCGTCGTCGTGGTGGCCTATAGTCGGTATCAATCAGCGAAGGAGTATATCTCCTTTTCACTAGCGCTAGACCAAGGAGATTGTTTTTGCGTCTGTGGTGGAGCGCCACACCTACCATCAGCTCCTTAATTTACCGCACAGATTCCCGTGCTACTCCTACGCTGAGTTGGCGCAGGGCCGGTATCGAACTGGGAACCTTGTGGTTTCTAGCCGAACGCTCTACCGACTGAGCTAGAGCCCGAGATTTCTGAGGTCTAAAACGTTGTGTTTATACATATTAAAGATGAGGACAACAGTCCGAAATATCAAAATTATTCTTATTTTTACTGGGATATATTTTTTTATATGTTTCTCGAAATGACAATAAATGCTGTCAAAAATCCTTCGAAAGAACAAAAAAAAAAAAGAAAAGAAAAAAAAGATTAACCAAAAGTGTTTTAAAATATAAGGGATCGGTTAAGGAAATAGTGTTTCCCGAATGCAAACCACTCCCCGTCTCGCTGTCCGAATCGAGTCCTGTAGGAAAATCTTAAAGCCGGAAATGCTTAGAAATGTTTTAGTCGTCGTCGCTAAATCCAACTAAAACTTTTTAGACACACTCCTATAACTTCAATCTTCCACATGCAAAACTTTTTTTCTTTTCTTTTTCTTTTATTCTCTTATTTCTGCACGTACAAAGATGTGACTGAATTCTTTTAAAAATACCAAATCATAAATTTCTACAAACTCCACACTGACATTTGGTGTCCTAGGTATGACGTTTGAAGTTCCAATTCTGGAGCTCTGGGGAGTGTGAAGTGCCCTTTCATCACCATTACCCGCAGTTCCACTCTCACTCGGACTGGTAGTACCTGGTAGGGTACCATCTATGGGTTAAACAGAAAAAAATGAATTTAAAAAAATGTTTAAATAAATAAAAAAAATTGAACACCTGTTAAGGATAAACAAAACGTCGTCGACATAAAATAATCCAACAAGGGTTGATATGCCGTAAAATCCAACCAAGTTTTCCTTCTCCTAGACTGGTTACCTAGACAAGGTTAAAGAGCCCAGTCTGCTCTACTATTTACTCATAGCTGGAGGAATTGGATTCATACCTTTCCCAAGGGTATTGGCTAAGTGTTCCAATTAGAATCATTTATTATGTTTTTATTAATGTAGAAGATACACTTTTTTTTTGTTTTTTCTTCAAAACTAAAATAAGTTTTTTTTTTGTTTTGTTTTTTTTTTAATTACCCCACAGGAAGGATTTGACACATGGTCAAAAAGTATGGGGTATTTTCAGTGGTGACGGATTTTCGAGACTAGCTTGCTAATCATTATACCACTATTTTTTTTTTCTTTTTCTTTTTAACTAAAATAAGAATTCGGCTGATAAGCAACACAAGATAATCAGGATTTACATTTTTGCATTTCATCTTGGACGATTTGCACGTTCTCATTTTTAGTGTTTTGCAAGATAACTTTATTTAATCCACGGGGTTAGACTGTTCTCATTCCGTTAACCTTGACTAGGTATAAATGTTAAGCCGTGTTAATTATTTTATGTTAGCCACCCTTGACCAGGATTGAACCTGCAGCCTAGAGATAACTGTTACTTAGAATTGTATTAACTCAACGCCTATATCCATTACGTCATGTGTCCAATTGCTTTTTCTGTTGTTTTTTTTTTTCAATTGACTAAAATAAACCTAAATAAAATAGGGAATTTATTCAAATTAACCAATTGGACGTATGGTCTAGTGGATAAAGGAGTTAGGTTAAGACAGTTCTAAGTGACAGTTATCTCTGGACTGCAGGTTCAATCCTGGCCAAGGGCAGCAGTAACATAGAATAATAATTAACACAGCTTAACACCTACCCCAGCTATGGTTGGCGGAATGAGAACAGGATACCCCCGTGGACTGAATAAAGGGTTAGGTCTAAAGTTCTGTGATGACTCCCGATTACGACAAAAGGTTCCTGAGTCCGACAAGAAATACCCGAAGAAGGCCGGAGGGCACATCGTACGAAACGTTGTACAGATAACAATGAAGATGAGGACAATAGTCCGAATAATGCAGATAATACTAATTATCAAGCCTCATCTCAAAAACTTAGAGAAATAAGAAAAAAAATCTTAGATCGTTAAAGAGTTAAAATAACTTAAACTAACTTCAATTAATAAACTAAATAACTTAAAATAACTCTTAGAATTTATTCAAATAGGGAAATTATTTTGTAACCACTGCAAATATGTCGAATTATAGTAAGTTTGTTGTTTTTTCTTTCAATTAACTAAGATAAACATAAATAAAATATGGAAGTGCTCGTCCTGTTCAATAACAACTATTAGATACAAACAAATAAGCATTACAGAAGGAGAGTACCACACACCATACACCACAAAACACACCATACACCAAAAACACACCATACACCACAAAACACAC
>CM042142.1:54519303-54528628 GCA_023376005.1 Doryteuthis pealeii
TTTAATTATTATTGTTACTATATCAAGCAATGGCAATACTTGAATAAGAGTTTGCTGCCATCATCATATGTTTATATTATATTTCTTGCCATGTGATACACCCAAGTGCTTGTTATGTAATGGTTATCGTTGTAAATAATGGATGCGCGGCACGAGTTCAAATCCTGGACGAGGCTGTTTGCATTTCACATTGGGAAAGGTAGGTATACGTGTATAGTTAACATCCCTGAATGTACCATTGTACCATAAAGTTTGTCGCTAACACCCGGTAATATAATAAAAGTAGTAACATTGACTGAATTCTAGTATAGTCTGTCGCTGGAGTAAGAATAGTTGGACGCATACCTTTCCCGCTGTGTGAAATGCTACTAGACTCGTCCAGGATTTGAACATGAATCACAGTGTCCATTTCCAACGAAGTAGACCATCACACTACGGGCGCCTCCTCTAGGTAACTGGTGCTAGGCTAACACCCCAGGAAAGGCATTGCCTGCTATAAACAAATTATCAGTCATATGGAAAGCCAATCTCACTGACAAGTTAAAGTGACAATTCTTCCAGCCGCAGTTGTATCAGTGCTACTGTATAGCTGCACCACTTGGACCCAAACGAAGCGCTAAGAGAATAAGGCTAGACGGGAGCTGCAAAAAATGGTACTGCTGGAGAAACAAGGACGAAGTCATAAGCGACGTTCTCCTGTGGAAATCAGTACATGGGCACGCCAGTACGGACCATCCAGCAATGACCTAAATCTCTGTTTGGATGCTGCGCAGAGGACCTACCGAGGGCAATTAATGATAGGGACGATTGGTGAGAGATTGTCATGGATATCAGTGCTACTAGCGCAACATGATGATGATGATTATCATCAGTATCGATGACGACTATAACTGCCAGGTGGCAGTATTAATAGTTTTGTATCATACATAATTTGGGAGCACAAGTGTTAAATTGATTTTGGCACAAAGCTCATACCTTGTACGTATGGCATGCTGAATTGAAAGTGGGCTAAATTTGAGATTTTTTTCCTTGAATACCTGAATGTATTCTTGGATAATTGTGTGGTGGCGTGGGTTTCTTGACAATACCCTGTAGCGAGAATGCAAAGGGTACAAGTGGAAAAATACCAGACCGTTTGGGAACCTTGACCCCCAAAGGCGGGAATCTCGCACGTCACGTGTTTTAGTTATTTAGGAAGTCAGTTTCAACCTAAATGGAACACAGAACAGACGTGTTCTGCCGAGGTTAACTCCGGCTAGGTAAATAAGAAATGGGCAATGCAGAAATAAATCTTTGATCAAGGAAATTCGTCTTGTAGTAATTCTTTTGCATAACAGAAGAACTAGCCCAAAAGTAAGCCCTTAGAAAATGAAGCAGCTAGAATCTCTAAGACAAAATGAGGACCGACCAAAAGATAAAAGTAAAGATGAAACATGGCGACTAGATGAAGCAGTAAAAGAATGAAGTAACAGACAAGTAAGGCACAACACACACAACTCTCTTTCTCTCTCTCTCTTTCTCTCTCTTTCTCTCTTTCTCTTTCTCTTTCTCTCTCTTTTTCTCTCTTTTTCTCTCTCTTCTCTATTTATATCTCACATCTATATCTATTTTTCTCTCTTTCTCTATCTATTTCTCTCTTTCTCTAGCTCTCTCTCTCTCTCTCTCTCTCTCTCTCTCTCTCATTTATATACAAGCAATGGGGTATATAACTGTGGCAAGTAATTGTTGTGACATGTATATCCGTGCTACTAGAGCGACATGATGATCGATGACATCTATTAATTAACCCAAAGATGAACTACCACAGGCGATTTGTTTATAGCGGTGAAGGTTTGCGTAGAACCAACCACACTTCATAGGGATGAGCTGATAACAGAAGATTTGTACACCAATGTGCCACACATTTTCCGACCAGCACTCCTCAGGTTTTGAATTCAGACTATGTAAATAGTAAGACAGACTGAGCTCTTTAACGTTAGTATGGCAACTGGTCTTGGAGAAGGAAAACTGTCAATTCGAACCTGTTAAACTCCGCTTAAAGTTAACTTTATTTCACGCCTTGCAGAGGGTTGTATCAGTGCTACTGTATGGCTGCACCCCCAAAGCATACCCAAACCCAACCCTGTCTGGGTAAAACGTTAAATTGCAGCTAATGGTGAAATTCCAATTTTGGAGGTCTTGAGAAAGTGGAGTACCCCTTTATCGCCATTACTCCCAGGACCACTATGACCTGGAATGATAGTACTTGTTAGGATCCCGCCTATGGGTTAAATAGGAAAAATATTAGATTTTAAAAATGTGTTTAACGAAAGTCTAGTTCAAAAATTGAATATCCATCAAGAAGGAATAAAACAAAATGTCTTCGGTATAAAATAACCCAACAATGGTTGACATGCCGTAAAATCCAACCAAACCCAATCCTCGGCATGTAAGACGTAGGGTAATTTCGAGAGATTTTTTTCTTCTTTAAGTGTGCCTTGTATCCCTAGAAATGGAGGCACGTGGTGTAATGGTTACCGTCGTAGGAAATGGACACGAGGAACAGAGTTCAAATCCAGGACGAGGCTGTTTAAATTTCACATAGCGTTTAATACTCTTACGAAAGTTGCATCCAACTATTCTCCCTCCAGCGTAGAAAATGTATAATTAGTAGAACAGACTGAGCTCTTTAACCTCAGTTAGGTAACCAACCAATCTAAGAGAAGGAAAACTCTGAATTCAAAACTTGTTACCGCCCTGTCGGTGGGGCGTTAGAATGCACCGACTGTACCTCTGCAGAGGGGTAAGACTCCCCCAATTGGGCCACCTGTTGGCCGTGGGTGGCGACCCGTGATGCTTAAGGATGGAACCCAGGTGGATGAGCAGTCCATGACTTGCAATACTCCACTTTGGCCCTATCTTGGGCTAGACGGGCGGTCGGAGAGGCCCCCTCCGATCAATCGGCTGGTCACGTCAAGCCCTAGCATCTATATGCCCCAACCCTATTCCCGTATGGCAAGCTCCAACCCTTTTTATCATATGGGTGCTAGAAGGCGGTGGCTGTGGGTCTGCATGTCCTGGGAATGACGTTAAACTCTATCTGATGGTGAGGTTCCAGTTCTGGAGGTTTGGGGAATGTGGAGCACCCTTTCATCACCATTGCTCCCTGGTCCACTCTGACCCGGAGTGGTAGTATCTGTTAGGGTCCCATCTATGGGTTAAATAGAAAAATGTATTCATAAAAAAAATTGTATTATCTATTAAGAATTGATTTATTTCAAAACCTTATCGGCATTAAATGACCCACTGAGGTTGATATGCCGTAAAACAAAACAAACAACCAAACCAAAACTTGTTAAACTCCGCTTAAGAAATTGACCTTGCATCGCATCCTATTCGTGCGCAGGGGTTTGTAAATATCCCTAGAAATTATATGTGTCTGTGTTTGTGCCGCGTGCGCAACATCAACATCCGTACACACGCACAGACACCTCCAAGTTTCGGATGCTCTCTGCAAAAATATAAATCGATTGAATGATTATCTCTTGATTGATTGTAAAAGCTATGATTATTGACAATCTATTTTCCCTGAACAGTTACGGTGTGTTCCGTCAGGCTTAATCTTTATTATTATTGATATTTACAAAGTTTTGTCATGTATGGCACAAGGCCAACTGAGGGAAGGGGGGGGGGAATTAGGTTAGGGGGGATTGTCTTGCGTCCCTCTTGCCCTGGATATCAGCATTTAAAAAATCTTTCCATCTGTGTTCAACCACTAAGCCGGTGGTGTGGGTGGTGGCTGATGGATAGTTGTTTAGAAGCGATCAAACCTTCAGGAGTCTTTATTAGTAGTAATTCTTCTCAATGTTCCATTTTTTTTTTTTTTTTTTTTTTTTTTTTTTTTAAGGGAAGGAGTTGGGTTTGGGGGGGGGAATATTTTGTCCTTTTTATGTGTTTTGCCCCCCCCATCTCTCTCCTTTATTTTCCATTTCACTTTCTCTCTCTCTATCTCTCAAATAAAAAGAAAATTATTAGTAAAAGTTTCTCTTACTCGGTTGGTTAAATAGTTGCCTAATAGTTGCGGTTGTGGTTCGATCCCAGCTAAAGTCTCAGTAAACGTATCATCAATTAAGACCCTTCAAACTAAACTTGAATCTGAAATGAAAATTACTCAGTATGTTTATTTGTTTAATAAGCTGAGTGTCGTCCAGCATATGTATCTTTATTTCACGATATTCTAAAAGGTGTTAGGAAGAATGTGTTGCGCCAACCTACAGAGTAGGGCCGATATGCTTCCTTTGAAAAAGAAAAGCATTTCGACATCCTCGCATGAATGAAGTGAATGAACTTACTCCACTAATTATACTCTTCTCTCTCTCTCTCTCCCTTTCTTCTCTCTCTGTCTCTCTCTCCTTTTCTCTCTCTCTCTTCTCTCTCTCTCTCTCTCTTCCTTTCTTTTGTCCTCTCTCTTCCTTTCTCTCTCTCTCTCTCTCTCTCTCTTTCTCCTTTCTCTCTCTCTCTCTCTTCTCTCCTTTCTCTCTCTCCTCTTTCTCTCTTCTCTCTCTTCTCATCTTTCTCTTCTCTTCTATCTCTCTTCCTTTCTCTCTCTCTCTTTCTCTCTCTCTCTCTCCTTCCTTCTATCTGCTCTCTCTCTCTCCTTCTTTCTCTCTCTCTCTCTTTCTTTCTCTCTCTCTCTCTCTCTCTCTCTTCCTTTCTCTCTCTCTCTTTCTCTCCTTTTCTCTCTCCTCTTCTTTCTCTTTTCTCTCCTTTCTTCTTCTCTCTTCTTCTCTCTCTCTCTTCTTTTCTCTTCTCTCTCTCTCTCTTCCTCTTCTCTCTCTTCTCTCTCTTTCTCTCTTCCTTTCTTCTCTCTCTCTTCTTTCTCTCTCTCTCTTCTCTTTTCTCTCTTCTCTCTCTCTCTCTCTCTCTCTCTTCTCTCTACTTTTCTCTCTCTCTCTTCTCTCTCTACTTTTCTCTCTCTCTCTTTCTCTTCACTTCTTCTCTCTCTTCTTTTCTCTTTCTTCTCTCTCTCTCTTTCTTCTTTTCTTCTCTCTTTCTCTTTCTTCTCTCTCTCTCTTCCTCTTCTTCTCTCTCGTCTTCTCTTCCCTTTCTCTCTTCCTTTCTTTCTCTCTCTCTTCCTCTTCCTTTCTCTCTCTCTTCCTTTCTCGTCTCTTCCTTTCTCTCTTTCTCTTTCTCTCTCTTCTTTCTCTCTCTTTTTCTATCTCTCTTTCTATCTCTCTCCTCTTCTCTCTTTCTTCCTTTCTCTCTTCCTTCTTTCTCTCTTCTCCTTCCTTTCTCTCTTCCTTCTTTCTCTCTCTTCCCTCTCTCTTCCCTCTCTCTCTCTCTTCCCTCTCTCTCTTCCTCTTCCTTTCTCTCTCTCTTCCCTTCTTCCGCCTCTCTCCTTTCTCTTCTCCTCACTCTCTTTCTTTCTCCCTCTCCTCACTCTCTCTTCCTTTCTCCCTCACTCTCTCTTCCTTTTCCCCACTCTCTCTTCCTTCCTCCTCACTCTCCTCTTCTCTCTCCTCACTCTCTCTTCCTCTCTCCTCATCTCTCTTCCTCCTCTCCCTCACCTCTCTTCCTCTCTCGCTCACTTCTTCTCTCTCTCTCACGTCTCTTCTCACTCTGCTTCCTCTTCCTTCTCTTCTCACTCTATTTCCTTTCTCTTCTCTCTCTTCCTCTTCTTTCTCTTCTTTCTCTTCTCACTCTCTATCCTTTCTCTTCCTCTCTCTGTTCTCTTCCTTTCTCTTCCTCACTTCTTCCTCTCTTTCTTTTCTACTCTTTCTTTCTCTTTCTTTCTCTTTCTTTCCTCTTTCTACCTCTCTCTCTTCTCTCTCTCCTCTCTCGCCCTTCTCATTGGCTCTCTCTTTCACTTTCTCCCTCCCTCTTCTCTCTTTCCTCCCTCGCCCTCTCTCTCTCTCCTCCCTCCCTCTTCTCTTCTCCTCCCTCCTCTTCTCTCTCTCTTGTCGCACCTCTCACTCCCACTCTCGCTCACCCCCTCTCGCCTCACCCCGCTCTCTCGATTTCCTCTCTCATTTTCTTCTTTTACTTACCTTCCGCTATTTCTCTCTCTTTCTCTTTTATCTCTTTCACCTTTTCACTTCTCCCTTCACATACGCAATAGGGGCGTTCGGTTCAGGATCGAACTCACTAACAGTAGCCCTGGTTCTGTGAGATTGTTCACTAGCCATGACCAGACGACAAGTGTCATTAGCACCACACTCACACTCAACTCACTCACTCTCCATCCCCCCCCCCATCCCCCCAGGTCTTTTTACATGTGAAATTTAACAACTTGTATTATTAGGTTTAAATTTATCGTCTTTTTCCGCAGGCAAACAAAAAAAAAGGGGAAAAAAAAACGCGACACAGCCTCTCGGCTCTGTAATTCTATGCAGTCCAAACTCCATGTCTGCTGCTACTTCGGCTTCATCTTCATCTTTTCCATCTTCTTCTTCTTCTTCTTGTGATGCTGAAACAAAGTAAAAAGATGGTCGTCAGGACATTCACACCCGTAAAGGCGACAATCCACCCACCAATTCACCTTTTAATATCATAGTCATTTCTTAACGTGCTCGCATCACAGCTCTTCTGTTTTTCTTTTCTCTTCTTTTTCCTTTTCTTCTTTTTTTTTTCTTTTTTTTTTTTTTTTCTTTTTTTTTTTCTTTCTTTTTTTTCTTTTTTTTTTCTTTTTTTTTTTTTTCTTTTTCTTTCTTTTTCTTTTTTAATGTTATCTACATGTCCTGTGCATTTTAATATTTTCAGCTAAGATAGTTTTTAAAAATCAAACGTCAGTGTGTGGTGTGTGTCCGTGCTCGCACGCTCCTGTATGTTGTTTTGTGTTAGTTTTCCTAAGTAAAAACACTATGACTCATTCCTCTTCTTTTCTCTCTCCTCTCTCCTCTTCCTCCTCTTTATTTTTTTTTTCTCTCTCTCTCTCTTCTCTCTCTCCTCTCTCTCGTCGTCTCTCTCTCTCTCTCTCCCTTACGTGCCTTTTTTTTTCTTTTCTTTCTCTCTATTTTGGAAAAGAAAGAGAGAGAAGAAAAATAAAATTTTTTATTTGTCTTCTCTCTCCGTCTCTCTCTCTCTCTCTCTCTCTTCTCTCTCTCTCTTCTTTTCTTTCTTTTTATTTGTCTTCTCTCTTTTCTTTTTATTTTGTCTCTCTCTCTTCTCTCTCTTCTTTCTTTCTTTTTATTTGTCTTCTCTCTCTCGTCCTCTCTTCTCTTCTCTCTCTTTTCTTTTTATTTGTCTTCTCTTTCTTTTTAATTTTTGTCTTCTCTTCTCTCTCTCTTCTTTCTCTCCTCTTTTATTTGGTCTTCTCTCCTCTCTCATTCTTTCTTTCTTTTTATTTGTCTTCTCTTCTTCTCTCTCTTTCTTTTCTTTTTATTTGTCTTCTCTCTCTCTTCTTCTCTCTCTTTCTTTCTCGTTCTTTGTCTTCTCTCTCTCTCTCTCTTTCTTTCTTTCTTTTTATTTGTCCTTCTCTTCTCTCTCTTTCTTTCTATTTGTCCTTCTCTTCTCTCTTCTCTCTTCCTCTTTTTATTTGTCTCCTCTCTCTTCTCTCCTCTTTCTTTTCTTTTTTTATTTGTTTCTCTCTCTCTCTTCTCTTTCTTTCCTTTTATTTGTCTCTCTCTTTTTATTTTTTTTTATTTGGTCTTCTCTCTCTCTCGTTCTTTCTGTCTTTTTTATATTGTTCTTTCTTCCCTACTCTCTTCTTCTGTCTCTCTCTCATCTTTCTTTTTATTTGTCTTTCTCTCTCTCGATCTCTTCTCTCTCTCCATTTCTCTTTCTTTTCTTTCTTTTTATTTGTCTTCCTCATCTCTCTCTCTCCTTCGTTTCTTTTTAATTGTTTCTCCTTCTTCTCTTTTCCTTCTTTTATTTATTTTCTTCTCGCCTCCTCTCTCTTTTTCTTTCTTTTTATATTTTGTCTTCTCTTTCTCTTCTATCTTATTCTTTTCTTTTTATTTGTCTTCTCTTCTTCTCTCTCATCTTCTTTTCTCTCCTTTCTTTTTATTTTGTCTTCTCCTCTCTCTTTGTTCTTTCTTTTCCTTTTTATGTTTTTGTCTTCTCTCTCTCTCTCTCTCTTTCTTTTCTTTCTTTTTATTTTTTGTTCTTCTCTCTCTCTCTTTCTCCCTCGTTTGGCTCTCTCTTTCTTTCTTCCTTTTTATTTTTTGTCTTCTCTTCTCTCTCCTCTCCTTTCTTTCTTTCTTTTTATTTGTTTCTCTTCTCGTCTTCTCTCTTTCCCTTATCTTTCTTTTTATTTTTGCTCTTCTCTCTCCTTCTCTCCATCTCCACTCTTTATTTCTTTTCTTTTTTCTTATTTTGTCTTCTTTCTCATCTCTCCCTCTTTTCTTTCTCTTCTTTTCTTTTTATTGTCTTCTCACTTCTTCCTTCTCTCGTCTCTTCTCCTTTTCTTTTCTTTCTTCTTTTTTATTTTTCTTTTTTTCTCTCTCTCCTCCCTTCCTCTCTTCTTTCCTCTTTCTTTTTTCCTTTTATTTTTGTTTTCCACTCTTCTTCTTTCTTCTTCTTTTTTTTTATTTATTGTCTTCTTCTCTCTTTTCTCTCTCTTTTCTTGTTTTTTTTTTCTTTCTTTTTTTTATTTTATTTGTCTTCTCCCTCTCTCTCTCTTCAGTCTCTCCCGATCTCTTTTCTTTTATTTGTCTTCTTCTTCTCTTTTCTTTCTTTCTCTTCTTTTTTATTTTTGTCTTCCTCACAACTCTCTCTCGCCTCTTCTTTGTCTTTTCTTTTTATTTTTATTGTTTTCTCTCTCTCTCTCATTCTTCTTTCTTTTTCTTTTATTTGTCTTCTCTCTCCCTTCTCTCGCTCTCTCTCTTTTCTCCCTTCACTTTTTTTATTTTGTCTTCTTCCCTCTCCTCTCTCTCATCTCTCTCTTTCTTTCTCTTTTCTTTTATTTTGTCTTTTTTCTCTCTCCTCTCTTTCTTTTTCCTTTCCTCTTTCTTTTTATTTTGTGGTCTTCTCTCTTTTGTCTTCTCTCTCTCTCTCTCTCGCTCCTCTTTGTTATCTTTTCTTTTTACTTTTTAGTTTTTGTCTTTCTTTTTTCTCATCTCTCTTTCTTTTCTTCCTTTTTTTTTATTTGTTTCTTCTCCTCTCTCGTCTTTCTCTTTCTCCTTTTATATTATTTGTCTCCTCTCTCTTCTCTTCCTCCTCCCTCTCCCCCCTCTTCCTCTTACTTTCTTTTTATTGTTGTATTCCTCTTCTCTCTCTCATCTCCTCTCCTTTCTCCTCTTTCCTCCCTCTTTCTTTCTTTTTATTTCTTCCTCTCTTCTTTTTATTGTCCTTTCCTCTCTCTCTCTCTCTCTCTCTCCTCTCTCTCTCTCGTTTTTTCTTCCCTTCT
>CM042142.1:54528728-54538728 GCA_023376005.1 Doryteuthis pealeii
TTGTCTTTTCCTCCCTCTCTTTCTCTCTCTCTTTCTTTTCTTATTTATTTTGTCTTCTTCTCTCCTCTTTCTTTCCTCTTTTATTGTCTTTCTCTCTCTCTCTTTCTTTCTTTTTTATTTTGCTTCTCTCTCCTTCTCTTTTCTTTTCTTTTATTTGTTCTTCTTTCTCTCTCTCTCTCTCTCTCTCTTCTTTCTTCTTTCTTTTCTTTATTTATTTGTCTTCTCCTCTCCCTCTCTCTCTCTTCTCTCTCTCTCTTCTCTTTCTTTCTTTTTCTTCTTTTTATTTGCTCTTCTTCTCTGCTTTCTCTTCTTTCTTTTCTTTTTTTTTTTATTTGTCTTCTCCTCTCTCTCTTCTTCTCTCTCTTTCTTTCTTTTATTTGTCTTCTCTCTCTCTCTCTCTTCTCTCTCTCTCTCTCTTTCTCTTTCTTTCTTTTTATTTGTCTCTCCTCTCTCTCTCTTTCTTTCTTTCTTTATTTGGTACTTCTCTCTCTCTCTTTCTTTCTTTTTATTTTTGTCTTCTCTCTCTCTCTTTCTTTCTTTCTTTTTATTTGTCTTCTCTCCTCTCTTTTCTTTCTTTTTTTATTTTGTCTTCTCTCTCTCTCTTTTTATTTTCTTCTCTCTCTCTCTTTCTCTCTTTTTTATTTTTCTTCTCTCCTCTTCTCTTTCTCCTTTATTTTCTCTCTCTCTCTCTTCTCTTTATTTTTCTTCTCTCTCTCTTCTCTTTTATTTTCTTCTCTCTCTCTCTCTCTTTTATTTCTTCTCTCTCTCTCCTTTATTTTCTCTTCCTCTCTCTCTCTCTTTTATCTTCTCTCTCTCTCTCTCTCTCTCTTTTATTTCTCTCTCTCTCTCTCTCTCTCTTTTATTTTTCTTCTCTCTTCTCTCTCTTTTATTTTTTCTTTCTCTCCTCTCTCTTTTATTTTCTTCTCTCTCTCTCTTCTTATTTTTCTTCTCTCTCTCTCTCTTATTTTTCTTCTCTCTCTTCTCTCTTTCTTTATTTTTTCTTCCTCTCTCTCTCAACTTTATTTTTCTTCTTTTCTCTCTCTCTTTTACTTTTTCTTTTCTTTCTCTCTCTTTTATTTTCTTTTCTTTCTCTCTCTTTTATTTTTCTTCTTTTCTTTCTCTCTCTCTTTTATTTTTCTTTCTTTTCTTTCTCTCTTCTCTTTATTTTTCTTCTTTTCTTCTCTCTCTCTTTTATTTTATCTTCTTTTCTCTCTCTCTCTCTCTTCTCTCTTTTATTTTTTCTCTTTTTCTCTCTCTCTTCTCTCTCTTTTATTTTTTCTTTTTCCTCTCTCTCTCTCTCTCTTTTATTTTATTTTTCTCTTCTCTCTCTCTCTCTTTTATTTTTCTATTTTCTCTCTCTCTCTCCTCTCTCTTTAATTTTTCTTTTTTTCCTCTCTCTCTCTCTCCTTTTATTTTTCTTTTTTCCTTTCTCTCTCTTTTATTTTTCTTTCTCTTTCTCTTTTTTCTTTTTTCTTTTCTTTCTTCTCTTTCTTTTTCTCTTTTTCTCTCTCTCTCTCTTTATTCTTTCTCTTTCTCTCTCTTCTCTTCCTTTGTTTTCCTCTTTTCTTTTCTTTTCTTTTTTTTTTTTTCTTTTTTTTAGTGATCCAACTTTTTTTAGCGTCATCCTCCGATTATCGAAATAAATGTTTGTTTTTATTGGCGATTTTCTCTATTTTTCCCCCTTTTTTGCTGCTGTGGACTATCGAATAATTTTTTTTGGGGGGGGGGGCTTTGGAACCCACCACCCTACCCCCCGTGCCTATGGCATATTCGATCGGAATGAACAACAGCCTACACAGCTGTCACAGAAAGACACATCCAGTTGTTCAGCTATTCTTTCTTTTCCGTACGCACTTCACACAGAAATCTTAATTCGGATATTTTTAACATGTTCCATTCTTTTAACAATGGCAGAAAGGATGGAACCAGGGCTTTCCAAAAAACAAAAAACAAAAAATCAATAATAATAGTTAGGAATCTTTTCGGGTCGTAAAATGCCCAGTATTAGAAGAAAAAGTGGGAGGGCAATGTACACATAAAATTGATTTGATAGTAATTTTTATTCACTAGACGAGCCGTGAAGCTGTCGGGTTCTCGTTGTTACAGCAATCCATGATGATATTGACGCTTGTATATACAAAGTGTCCCGCTGTGGTGAGGAGAGAGAGAGACAGGAGAAAAAAAAGAAAAGATAGAGAAAGATATATATGGAGAGAAGAGAGATAAAAGAATAGAAAGAAAAAAAACAGTTTCGTAAATCCGTTACTATTGAAAAAGCGAGTTCGATCCTCGCTGGATGCCTATACTTGTGGCCTCATGTCAAATCCTATCGGCAGCTTTATTTTATTTTATTTTATTTATTTTATTATTACTTTATTTTATTTATTTTATTTTATTTACTTTATTTTATTTTATTTATTTATTTATTTTTATTTTTTATTTTTTATTTATTTATTATTTTTTTTTTTTTTTTTTTTGCTTCTATTTTGGGAGGATTAAGATATATTAAGTAGTGTTTCATGATATATCAAGAATTTGTATAATTAAAAAATGACGTTCAGCGCTGACCCCCCAAATTAATAATTCTGTTGTTAATTCGACTGGAAATTGCTTTATTCTCCAAGTTAATAAAAAAAGTGCCGTTCTGATATTTTTGCTGATTGTTAGTGAGATATGAGGAACTTTAAAGTAGTTATTTAATAAGTTTTGCTTAGTTTGACACACATGCTTTAGATTGCTTACAGTACCTGTTGTTAAAAAGTGGTCACCCATATAAGTATTGAAAAGGACCATCGTTGCTTAACTTTGATCCAGGGGAGAATTTTTTGCTTTTTATGCGTGACTTTACCGTAGGTCATTCGTTTTGTTTTTTGTTTAAGTTGTTATAAACTTGTTTGTCGCAAAACCTCATTACATGTTATTGGACCTTTTTTTTTTTTTTTTTTTTTTTTTTTTTTTAAATAAGGAAACGACCCAGTATATATTTCATGTACTAAACATAATGACTTTTTACGGGACAGAGCATTACTATTTGTTGTTGTTTTTTTGTGTGTTTGTTTTTTTTTTTGGTGGGGGGTGTTTTGTTTTGTTTTGTTTTTTAAGAATAAAATTAATTTATATGAATGTACCTACACGAAATTTTCACTTAGATAAGTTTCCCCCATTTGCACATTCATAAAACCTACCTTTTATTTTTTTTTTTTCGTTTCTTTCTCTTCTTTTAAATAAGAAATGTTTAATTTTTTATTTCAATTTTTTTCATACACATATAAATCAATAATAAGATGTTTACACACACACACACACACATATATATATATATATATATATATATATATATATATATTAGTGTTTGAAATATGAAGATAACCTTATACGATTACATAATGAATTAATATACGAATTTGATTGATAGACAAACGATTGCGTGTCACTCTTATCACACACACACACACACACACCAAATGATTATATAACTATGTATATCATTTTTTACCTATTACTATATAGATCTCCGTGATTGGATCAGTAAGTCTCGAATAAAATATTCGATCTCCGATTAATTTTCACCAGTGAATTAAGTGCATTGACAAGGGAGATTATGTTGAAAATTGAATTTATTTTGAAAAGATTTTGCATAAAATGTTTACACTCGTCTACGTGTGTTGTCTTGTTCAACTTTTATAAATGTGTGTTTGTAACCAAATGCGTAGATAATTACATCATATTTACTAATATATTCCGCACGGTCGGCTGGGCCAGTAGAACACACCGACTGCACCTCTGCAGAGGCGGGGTCACCTGTTGGTCGTGGGAGGCGACCCATGATGCTTAAGGACGGAATCCAGGTGACTGAGCAGTGCATGACATGCAACACACTTCGGTCCTGACTTAGGCTAGACAGGCAGTCAGAGAGACCCCCTCCTATCAATCAGCTGGACACGTCAAGCCCTAGCTGCTATATGATTATCTCAACCCTACTGCTCTTATGGCAACCCCAACCCTTTTTATCATGCAAGAAGGCGGTGGGCGAGAGTCTTAGTATCCTGGGCATGACGTTAAACTCATCTAATAGTGGAGTTCCAATTTTGGAGCTCTGGGGAGTGTGGAGTACCCCTTCATAGCCATTACTCCGTCCACTTTGACATCGTTGGGGGTCCCACCTATGATTTGAATAGAAAAAAATTGAGTCTAAAAATATGTATAATCCATGTTGAATACCCATCAAGAATGAATAAAACAAAATGTCTTCGGCATAAAATAACCCAGCACGTGTTGACATGCCATAAAATCCAACCAACCAACCAAATATATATTTGAATTCTGAATACGTGTGGAGCAAAATGTGTGTGTGTGTGTGTCAAAAAGTATCGAGATTGTTCTAATACTTTTTGACACACCTTGTATTCTAAAAAAAAAAAATAACGTTCCATTCATTGTTCATTTCTATCTTGGTAATTACAGAATCAAACTCGGCACTTTTGATACGTGTGTGTATGTATGTATGTATTGTATATATATATATATATATATATATATGTATGTATGTATATAATATTAGTATTTAATGGCCTATAAGACACTCTTCTCAAAATCAAAAAATTATTAAAAACATAGCCACCGGAACTTATATGCAAAGTTAGGGTATCTGGTCAGCTAATATATACTCAAACGCCTCACGACCAGTATTAGTACCTAGCTTAATTTATATAGTTCACATATAAAATGTTATGCATATATTAGTCACGCTTTTTCACAGTGCACAGATACTACACTCTGAGCCAGGACATGTATGCTAGTATTATAGTAAATGCAATTTGCTGTGTATGGGGAGGGGTCTTCATTGGCATTTCAGTCTCGGAAGACTATAATATAGTTTGTGTGCCCCTGAAGTTACAGCGCCTCCTGTGACTGTGAAGTCACAATCACGGGAGACTTATATACTATCAAATACGGTATCTTTTCGTATATATCATACAATTTTTTTTTTTGTGATTTATGTGCAATAACTTGTAAATTCTTAGCCACTGTTGATATCATTGACACAAAGTTATAGTCCATAAAAAGATTGGATTTTACAATTTTTTTTTTGTTTTTTTTAGTTAGTCATAAGTTTCGAATTATCTATATGTTTATGGATTTTACGACAAGTTAAAAATCTTATTTCTTTAAAATGTGTAGAATCATGTAACTATTTTATAGATGCTGAGGTGTGCAGATATACATCTTTATAAAGTAACGCGCGTGTGTGTACTATATATATATATATATATATATATATATATGGTTGGCATCCTTCCGTCTACGAAATATATATCATATTGGTGCTATATATATATATGTAAACAGTGCTCAATATCTTTGATAGAGCATTTATATCTAAGTTGCATTTCACTTAGCGCTAATACCCTTGGGAAAGGTATGAATCCTACTCTCCTTTCAGCTATGGGTAAATAGTAGGGCAGACTGGACTCTTTAACCTTGGTTAGGCAACCGGTCTAGGAGAATGAAAACTCTGAATTCAAACCTGTTAAACTCCGCTTAAGAAATTGACCTTGTGTCGCATCCTACTCATGCAAAGGGGTTGGTAAATATATATATCTAAGTTAAGGTAACGTGAGCATGGCGTCAACGGCACCTGGTAACTTGCAGTTTGTCACATATGCGATCTTCAGACCAATTATATATATATATATATATATATATATATATATATCGGTTCAAGAATAATAAAAAAAACTCAGAAAACTTTGTTACAGTTTATCAATATTAGATTGATATACACGAATTGTTATTGATTTTATCGTTATTTCGTCATTTTTCCATACCAGTATCAGAATAGTATGAATGGTAGTAATATTTCCTAGTCTATATAAAACACAATACAACCAAATGTAATAAATTCCATAAGGACGTAATTGATAGGATCACAAAACATAAAAATTATATATATATATATATATATATAATATTATATATATATATATATATAATAAGAAGTAAACAAACAAACAATGTGTTTGATATGGCTTTTTTAGCCGACAATTTTTGGGAGAATATGCTTAATTGAAGTCGTACCTAATTTTGAAAAATTAATTAATAAATGCCCGCCTAATTCATTAATTATTAATTAATTTTCAAAATTAGGTATGACTTCAATTAAGCTCATATTCTCCCCCCACCAATATATATATATATATATATATATATATATATATATATATATATATATTACTTAGGAGGTCTCTTATATCTATAAGTGTATCTAATTTCATAAAAACCTGCTCTAAGTATAGTTGTTTTTCAACATAATCTCCTTTCTTGTCAACGCACGTAATTCAATGATGAGTTTCAACAAGATAGACTAAACATTATATTGGGAAATTTTCCGACCAAATTTTATCTAACTATAATTCAAGTATTTGCCTACCAAATTTCTCCGGTATTTTTTACCTGTATAATGGGATATTTCAAAGTTCACTATCTATTCACCCCAGGACTTAGTTGTATAAAAACAAAAACAAGTGACACGTGCGAGAGCCGCTGCCACCCGTTTTATGTAGAATCGTAATAATGGGAGAGCCGCTGTGAGCAGTTTAAAGTAGGAACAGGGTTAAGGCCATCTAACGTCTGGCTGTGTTGTAAGCATATTAAAAAGAATGGGAAATAATCTACCGACTTAGAAAAAAGGGAAGGGGAGATAGAGGTGGATACCTGAAGAGAAACAATCAAATTGATGATCACAGATCAATTTATATATATATATATATATATATATATATATATATATGCCTAATAATGAAAAAAGCGTCTATTTTAAAGAGCAAATATTTGTTTCAACATAATATTCTTCCTTGTTAGTTGGTTGGATTTTACGGAAGGACAGCTCTTGTTGGGTTATTTTATGCCGAAGAAGTTTTGTTTTATTCATTCTTGACGGGTATTCATTTTTTTAGATTTTATTTAAATGCTATTTTTTAAACACAATATTTTAAACTCATATTTTCTATTTAACCCAAAGATGGGACCCTAACAGGTACTACCGATCTGGGTCAGAGTGGACCTGGGAGTAATGGCGATGAAGTGGTACTCCACACACCCCAGAGCACCAGAATTGGAACTTCACCATTTAATGCGGTTTAACGTCAACTCCAGGACACTAATTCTTACTTGCAAAAATTTTTGGATTAACATAACTGTTTTTAAAGTTATGAACTCATTGATCCAGCCTGTGTATATAGTTTGCCACGAGTAGGATGGTGTCCTGGGTAGACGTTAAACTGCATCTAGTGGTGAAGTTTCAGCTCTGGGAAGTGTGGAATGCCCTTCAGTCTAGCTCAGTCGGTAGAGCACCTGCCCAGGAATCGCAAGGTTCCAAGTTCGATACAGGTCCCCGACAACTCAGCGCATGAGTACCACAGATTGAGTAACCTGATATGTGCGGTAGGTGTGGCGCTCCACCTCAGCGAAGACAACCTCTCTAGTCTAGCGCTAGTGAAAATGGGATAGATTCCCTTGCTGTCCGGCTGATACCGACAACTTAACATTTTTTTTTTTTTACTCTCAGGTCGACTCTAGCCCTGATTTAAATAGGGTTTTAAAAAATGATTTTAAAGAAATATTCTTAAAACTCATTTTTAATCTATTTAGTAAAAAAAAGAAAAGATAGATATGTTTGGAGAAGAAAAAGAGTTTAAAATAATTTGAATACCCAACAATAATGAATAAAACAAAAATATATTCGGTATAAAATGGGTTGACATGCTGTAAAATCCAACCGAGGAATCAACGGGTAGCAAGTGACAAAAGGTCGTGTGTGTGTGTGTGTGTAATAGAGACTCTGACTAAAGACATATACTTACTATTTTAAATTATCTATTTTATGGATAGGATGCATATAGTGGTTAATTTAATGTCAAATTCTTACGTAAATCAATAAACGGAGAATACATTCTTATACAAATTCGTTAAAATCTATTCCCACACTTTATTGTATAGTGTGTGTGTGTGTGTGTGTGTGTGTGTGAAGGAAGGAAAAAACACTAAGATTTGATCAGATGATGCTAATTATATCAACTGAATTATAATCCTCTTAGATTTCCATAAAGAAAAAGCCAGGTACACTTGAGAAAAGTCCTGCTCTCTTATTATTATGAAAATCTCTTTCAAAGAGAACCTGTAATATTAAGTACACTTCAATTTTCAAAAGAAAATTATTTTGCACACACACAAAATAAAAGTTGGTAGAGTCGCCTATTGTTGGGACCATCCCGACAGCGAGGGAGTCTATCCCCTTTTCAATAGCGCGAGACCAGGGAGATTTTTTTGCTGAGCTCCAGCTCCCCACCCACTGTCAGCTCCCCTCTTTACCGCACAGACTAGATTAACTAATCTATGCTATTCATCTAAGTTCAAGCTATATTAGTGGGGACCAGTATCGAACCCGGAACTTTTCAATTCCTAGGCGGGTGCACTACCGACTGAGTCACACCGGCCCCAGTGTATATATATATATATATATATATATATATATATATATTATATATCTTAGAAATCACATATAGGGGATATATATATATATAATATATATATATATATATATATATATATATATATATATATATGGCTGGTTTAGTTCAGTCGGTAGAGCCGACGCCTAGGAACCACAACGTTTCCGGATTTGATCCCGGTCCTCGCCAACTCAGCATATGACTAGCACAGGAATCTGTGCGGTAAAGTGAAGAGCTGATGCTAGGTGTGGCGCTCCACCTCGGACGCAAAAACGATCTCCTTGGTCTAGCGCTAATGAAAAGGGGATATACCCCTTCGCTATCTGGCTGATACCGACATTAGGCCACTCCGACGACTTTACTTATTTACTTACTTACTTACTTATATACAGACACACTTACTTTCAGTATAATATCTCTCACACACACACACACACTCTCTCTCTCTCTCTCTCTCTCTCTCTCTCTTCTCTCTCTCTCTCTCTCTCTCTCTCTCTCTCTCTCTTATATATTTATATATATAATATGTGTGTGTGTGTTAAAACTACATTGTAAATGACCTTTTCCTAACTTTTAACTTATTTTAAAAGCTGTACTTAATGAACCCCTATAAACATATCAACACTAGCTGTATGTTCTCGGCCTTACCCGGATTATATAGTTTCCGATTAAATCTAAATATACACTTTTTAAATCTCATATTGCTCACCATTGGATGGCAGTACATATTGCTCGATGTGCTTATTGTGAAAATCTTACAATGGGAATTTGTGCATATCAAACCCCATTTACCAATAACGCAATAATAATACTTTTTGAAAGGGAACGAGACGCAATATCAGTGTTATCATTAAATTTGCAAATTTATCCTTTTAGTCTATTAATTTTCCTCATCTTTATTGTGGCATGTATAAACACATTTGATCAAATGTCAAACTATTAAAGATGATTTCCCAGGCTGGATCATTAGAATCTGGAGGATACAGCGGCCGAAACGTTGTGTTTATTCATACCAAGTCCGAAAAATTAAAATCCTTCATATCAAACCTCACTTCAAAAATACATACAAATAATATTCCTACACCACAGCCGGTAATTGGATCCCTAGTGGCCCCCAAATGAATTCAGGGGGAAATATAAAGACCACCAGTGGATTCCTCGTAAAATTCTTACCCTAATAAAGTTTTGTTTGATATTGGTAGAGGGCATTGTTTTCAAATGCATCTACGGACGCACAGACGGACACACAGTCCAAAAATACAGTATAAGATTAACAGATGTGCGTACATTTTACACACAATCGTATATAGATGCACAAAAGAGATGCAGGTGTATTTAAAAGATCTTACATGTGTGTTTTATAGCATCTATAAATATCGTATTTCTTAATGTGATCTCGTCAAAACTTGTTATTTAATTTAAAGGACTTTTTATCATTTTATGACATTTAAATACTGACGATTGGAGATATATATATATATATATATGGG